>JAVLVB010001001.1:4062766-4084692 GCA_032876305.1 Orestias chungarensis
TATCTATCTATCTATCTATCTATCTATCTATCTATCTATCTATCTATCTATCTATCTATCTATCTATCTATCTATCTATCTATCTATCTATCTATCTATCTATCTATCTATCTATCTATCTATCTATCTATCTATCTATCTATCTATCTATCTATCTATCTATCTATCTATCTATCTACCTATCTATCTATCTATCTATTTATCTATCTAATCCTTTTCCTTTGTCCTTTTCCTTTGTCCTTTTTAGGCTTTAAATAGCAAAAATCACATAAAACAAAGCCAGACAGCTTCACACTCTCTCTCTCTCTCTTCCCCTTATCCTCTTTTGAAGACATCCGATAAAACAAGACCTTCCAGCCTCGGGTTGTTTTCCAGAGTAAACATGCGTGTCACAGCTGACCTTTTTCCGGGGTCAGGCTGCTTTTTTATTGGCTGACATGTTTCCAACTTAATAGAACTGTTTAGCGCCGATCCCCCGGGTCCCAATATTTATTAAGCCGCAATGAGTTGCATCTGTCCGCTCCAATCAAAAGGACCAATCAGTCGAGGTCAGACTGGTGGCAACAGAGAAAAAAAAGGCATGCAGCACATGTACACCAGCATTAATACAGGCAACACAAACACACACAAGAATGCAGATGTTTGCAGCCTGCTGCATGTATATGCACACACAGAAATTTTTTAAAATGACCTTCTCAGAGGTATTTCTCTTGTTTTTATTTTACCAGTGTGTCAATTCCTCTCATCCTGTGAATAAATGTGTAGTTTAAATGCAGTGGTATGATGTCTGTGAGCGGTAGAGCATCATGGGTTCATGTGTGATGCCGTTTTGTCTTGTTTTTTTTCCAAGTAGTTTCTGAGCTCTATTGATTTACCTTTGTTCACCCAGTGTACAACCTCTCATAATGCCGGTCATTTTCTTAGACTGATTTTAAGCTCCTGTCTGGTAATCAGGGATAATTGTCAATTATCACAAGGAGCCATCAGATCAATTACTGCAAAATCAATGCAGCCACTTGGCTTCTGCTGCTTTGTCTCTTGCAGCAGAGCTACCACCTGGAGTTGTAAAGAAGCTCGTGAATTCAAAGACGCGTATAAAACGCAATATTGTTTTGTGATCCTGGAATATCATTGGGATGCTTATTTTACAGCCATGTAGTTGAAATAGTAAAGCATCAAATGCAATTGTGCTGTCCTTCTTTCTGTGTTTGTACCTAATGGAGACAAAACAATTGCTAGGTCTTAAACTGAGGGCTATGTATTACATGTGTTCGATTTTTATGAGCAAGCCGGAAAGAGACGGCCTCTAGTCCTGTGGCTGAGATGACTTTTGGAATGAAAGTTAATATCGGTGGAGTTCTGATGCCCTTATTTTCCTCTCAGAGGCAAGAATCCACTTTTGCCTCGTGAAGGAAAGATGCCATCGGTCCAAATGGCTTCCGCCATGGATAGAAAAAAATGTGCTGCTGTAATGGAATCGCCTGGTCCGCAGTCTAATGTATTATCTGCTTTTCAACTTATTTATTTACACTCAACTACTCCACAAATTGTCTTGTCATCTTAATGGGGCAGGATTAATCTGTGTCCATGCAGGCTTAGCCGAATAAGAAAGAGAGAGAGAGACTCACCTATTTCAAACTTTGTTTGAATGCTCAGAACGGAAATTTAAGTCATTGATGTTCTGCCTTTAGGATCTTGTTAAGTAAAATCTGCTTAATCTTTGGTTTTGGTTTGATCTAAAATAAATTATTAAAATAATTTGTAATAAATGATTAACTAAAATTGACAACTAGCAAAAACTGGGTAGTCTTGCAAGTCATTGTTGCTGAAAATATTTATACTAATTTAATGACCAGGCCAATAAGGGATTTAATGATGCATCTGTAAATTGTACTTTTCTCAGAGTCAAATAGTGATGGTTTTCCAAAAGGGTTTGTATGGTTCTCCATCCAGAGTGCCCTTCCCTTGGGGGGCAAAGTTTATTTTTGTTGAAGACTGTGGTGGCAAGCCAAAAGGAATCAGAAACCATCTGGTTGTGTATAAGCTCATTAGGGTAATAGCAAGGAGGTCAGCAATGGCGTTCAGCAATATTAGGAGAAGTTTGATTGATGTAATGCCAATTAACTTTGTTACATGTGTTATTATGAAGCTCTAAATCGTTGTATCAAAAACCTATTTTTTATTGAACAAAAACAGATAACTTTTTCTAAAAGAGTTTTTGCCCTTTTCAAAGAATTTTTTATTTTTAAAAACATGTTAGTAAAACAACTAATTAGGGGACTTTGTGTGTTTTTTTTAATATAGCAAAAATTCGGTCTAATATTGGATGCATTATCAGGGACCAACCTATTGTGGGCAAATCCAAAACCATCCATCCATCCATCCATCCATCCATCCATCCATCCATCCATCCATCCATCCATCCATCCATCCATCCATCCATCCATCCATCCATCCATCATTAATAATAATAATAATAAGGTGAAGGTGAAGAAGAAAGAATTTTATAGTTCTTTTAATCCATCACATATGAGTCAGCTTGATTTTAAACAACGGTTGATTAGAAAAGTTTTTTTAAATTTGTATGTTGATTTCACTCCTGACGAAGACAAAGACAAAAAACAAAACAAAAAACACCCCCATAATAAATATTGCATTTCTACCCATGATGAGTGTATGTACTCTTCTGACCAGCGCCGTATTTGGACTTTAAATTGTCTTTTTCTTTCCCGCCGTAAAGTGTCTTATTCAAGGGCAAACCGTGCAATTCACATGTGAGAAAGGACAAACTATATAAAGACAAATGGTGAGGTCATCATTAAATCAATTGCTGCATCTGTAATGTTTAATATACTGTGTATTGGGTCTACATATTAGATATTGAATCCTTGTTTAAGACAGGTACCCCAATCATGTTGTCCATTTCGATAAATGTCAAATGTGCTGTAATAATTTTCAGTGAATCTTGCAGAGATTGTCATTTACCCGGTGTCCAAACTGCTCATATTTCATCCTCACCTGAAAGAGGGTGCCATTGAATGTAATCACGCACACACCTAGTGCTTCAGACCAAGAGAAAACAGAGTGTGCACTTTGTGCACAGCTATTTATATCAATAAGTCCCGTGCTGAGAGGCACAAAATGAGCGTTTAAGCTGCAGGGCCCAGTAGCAGGTGGGCAGGCTGCATTGAGGTGCCTGGGCTGAGGGGGTGTCCGCTCTTTTACAGGTGTTGCCCATCTCATTGTGCGTCCTCGGTTCTGGAAAGGTATAAGTTCGGGAGAGAGAGGGACAGCTGGAGCTGCAGGCGTCCAGGAGAGACAGCAAAAAAAAAGAAGAAAGGAGCCTCCTCTCACTGTCGGGGCCTCCGCAGGTCAGTGCCTCTACCCAAAGGGACGGCAGAGCGAAACGCTATCAATTCACAAACAAAGGAGCCACTTCACCCACCACAAAGGAAACATATGTGATAGAGCCGACTCCCGAGCCGCAGCTCACTTTAACATGTCAGCCGCTCCTAATTAGCTTTGTTAACTCCCTCTGCTGTCTGCCCAACTGGGGCCTCTCCCAGTCACTTGGTTGTTTTGTGTTTACAAGGGCAAATGTTTGGACCTGTTCTGGAAACAATACTGTAAGATTTAAAAACATTTTTCCAAAAATTAATCACTTTCAGACCACAACTTAATCAGCTACCATTTTACATATGGGCTCCAATGAGTCAGTATTGATATATTGATCGCTATCGTACCGTCCCTTCGCCATGCATCTGAGACGAGCTGTGTTAGATGAAAACAGCTGCTCCTCAATCTTTATCAGAATGTTTCAGAGTCATTACTGGCCAGCCTTCAGACTGTGGGCTGCCATGCGTTACATGTTACCATATACACTGGGCCTCATGTGACCCCTGCTGCTTACCCACTGGCAGTGCAATTTAACCAAGCTGATGACATGCAGGATGACATCCCTCGGAGAAGCGTCCCGCTTGCTGCCTGGTTTGAGAGGGAATGGTGGGATGTATGAACCCTTGGATCACTGGCTGACCTGTCTGGAGAGAAAATGAGAAGGCTCTTTGGTATAAGAGGAAGCATGTTTGATCAAAATAATTTCCCCCAATCAACAAAATCGTTAGGGTATCTTGCATACAAACAGCCAAACTCTTGCGCCCTAACATTTGGCACAACAGGAATTATTTACCACTTTCTCACTGTTTACAATTTTATTGTATATCTTCCTTTCCTGTTTTATGGAATATGGCAGAATGCATACATAAGCACACTGGTTTTATGTGGGCCAAGACCCATAAAAAAGGCAACAGACAAACTAATACTGAAAAATGCAGTCGCTGGCCCTTTGAGTCTGCCAGATAGTCCAGCACTTGAGAAACACTCAGCATAGAGGAATCTGACTGCTGCCGACTGAGTGTCATGAACCCAGGATTTCTGCTTTTTCTTTGACAGGAAGGTCTGAAATTTCTGGGTTAAACGTTCCCAGAGATTATATCTCAAAAGGCTTCTGCGATGATGGCTCATGACAGGCGTCGCTTTTAAGAGGCTGAGGAACTGCTGCAAAAGCCTCTTTATGGCAGAGAACCCAACAGTAAATATGGAAAATCAATGGCATCTAGTTCAAACTTTTTTGTTTTATTGTACTTAGTACTTTTGAATCCAGGTAGTATGCAATGAAAAATAAGCTACTTTATTAGCCCAATGGTCAAATCCTTTACACACAAAAAGGAAAGAACAATTGGACACCATTACTAACTAAATATAAACGGACTATTCTAAACCTAAATCACACACTAGCTGACATCCACCTTGGAGTCCTGCTGATCTTGCATTGTGGTTTTAGTCCTCAGGCCGGAAGTGGACGGCACTCCCAACTAGTAAGCCCAAAAAAAGAGAAAGATAGTTAGTATCACAGAATATATTTAAAATTATACATTAAGTGTGTAATATCATTTTTATGTCTCAAACTAAACAAGTGAGAGGACGGACCGATGTTCCCAATGTGCAACAAAGGCCAACACAACCACACACTTTAATGTACATTTTATATTTCAGGTGATGGAGCAACATTGAGTAGTGGGTAACAGTAAAGCGGAGTGAAATAGTGTCAGGCTTTTACAAGGTCCAAGTTACCCTAATCCCAAAAAACAAGTTATCCACTAAATTTATCGATCAAAGATACATATGTGGAGAAACAAGGTTGTGGAGCAAAATTATTCAGCTTTAAACACCTAAAAGAGAACTGTTTAAACAATGTTTTTGAGATTTTAATTTTTGCCACAACTATAAACCCACCTGTGCATGGTCATCCACTTAAAATTAAAGGCTGGGTAATAGGATGAGAAGAGGCAAAGTAACTCTTTTGTAGCTACACAGATTTATAGCTCAGGTGTAAGAATCTGTTTACTGTACAAATGTTAGTGGAGCATTTTTATAAGAACCACAGAAAACTATGAAAACATTCTGAATTCACCATCTCTCCACCATGAAGCAGGAAGTTGGCAGAATAGTGCTGTGTTTTTATTTCTATAGCAGTTTACCACAAAGATGCTCACAGCGTGTGTATATTTTATTTCCCAGAGTCTCTGTAAACAAAGCATGTTTATATACTTTAAAATAATTCAAATTCCTTTTTATTTACATATCACCTGATTTAATAAATATAAATTCAATTATTGCCATTATAATCCAATGATTATAATGCATAACAATCTGTTCTCATTTTAGTTAAATCAAGTCAGAGTTAGCTGACCACATGTCTATAAATGTTCATCAGAAATTGTTTAAGAGAAACGAATGCACAAAAAAAGTGTTTGTCTTAGGGTTACAGTTTAATTGAAAGCTTTCTTTTCTGACCATCTGTAGCTGTCCTACTTCTTCTTAAAAAAATGCAGACTAAGAGTATTTACCAAGCAAATGTGTATCAAAATATGGCATCATTCTCTGATAGGTGAAGCATATACTTTGACATGCCTCAGCAGGCCAATGTATTCCACACCCTCACTGTCAGCTATGACAGCAGGCTGCTTTTTGTTCTTTTTCCTCCTTTCCCTGAACACTTAGAATAAAAAACAAAAACGTACTCTTGTGGAGGAATACCAAGGTAACAGTCTGGAGATGTCTGGCCAAAAGGGATTTGTCTCTCCAGGTAGAAGGTACGGCTTGGTATGCCCCGCTATTTTGCATTTCTGAATTGCTTTGCTGCACAAGCATGCCTTATGCTGACCAGGGGGGGGGGGGGGCTCCTGAAGTGTATCATGGCTTTCTGTGACCGCTGTATGGGAGCCTCTCTGTTGGACTCTACCCAACAAATATGGATTATGTTAAAACGAGCGGCGAATAGACGAGGATATGCTAATGCATCCCAGATGGGTACGCGAGGAACGGACGACAGGGACAAGCAGACGCTGCATGGCAGAGCCAGTGTTTGGCAGGTCCATCATTCCGTCATTAAAGGCCACATTATTACTTACAACGAGGCTCGCATGACAATTGCTGAAATAAATGCAGTCCCTCAGAGAGTAGCCTCTTGTGTCCTTCAATTTGTGTTTGCTGTTTCTATTTTTTATTTTTTTGTCCTTTTTTCTTCATCCTTGCGATTTTGCACTTAGTTGCTGATGCTGTGAATCTTGATGCTGTGTAAGAGGCTTTGTGCTTATCTCATTCGAACATCGATAAGGCAGCCCCATTACTAGCTGAGGCCATTCATTAATATAATGAGATGGGATTTTTGCTTTAATTGATAACCGATTGGTGTTGATGAGACATTATGCACTTATGGATAAGATATTTCACTGCATTTTTTCCTACGCTGAACTAAAGCACCTGCTTATTTGTTTTAAAGAAGAAGGTCTCCATTGGAGCTTTTTCTTTTTTGTCTGTTGTGCATTGGGCTACCAACAAGCTGTCCCCTCTGCTTTATTATTGAACTAAGGCATTAGGTTTTCAGCTGCACAAGCAGAAAGATAATGGTGGCTTATGTGTAAGTGCACATCTGGGATGGCCTTTGTTCTTTTGACATAAACAACATTATAAGTGACAGGATTAAAGGGAGCAACTAAATGAAGCAAACCGAGAAAAATAACAACTAAAACAACAATTTATTTTCTACTTTGAAATTTACAATAATAAATTGCGATAGTGAAATATTTATCCAAGGTAAAGAGTCATGGTGATTATTCAAACTTTTATGAAATATTGCAAAAGGAAAATGGAAGCCTGTGCAGCCTTTTGCAATATCCTGATGAAGGATGTGTTATATAATATTCTTGAAGGACATTGAATAGCATGGAGGAAAGAGCTATCTTAAAACGTTAGCTATGAAATGGAGTTGTCTGTCTGTGGATTTTTTTTAACTAATATTAAGCAAATGTGGTTTTATAGAGATATATTCCAAACAGTAAACATAATCAATACATAAATGAGGTGTAATACAAAATTTCAGAAATATGTTTGGAATGGGTGTTGTTTTACAAACCAGGGGTAACCAACATTCTTGAAACTGAGAACTACTTTATGGGTACTGAGTCATATAAGGGTTACCATTTTTTAAACATTTTCAAAATAACAAATTTTCTCAGTTAGCCTTTAATTTATGCACATATATTAATTTTATATATATAATAATGATTCTTGATATTCATATATATGAGGACACATCACGTTAATGATTTTTCACAATTATCAGCAATGACAACAAGGTGGGAAGAAGATATAAAATTGAGAACTTTCTGTATCCCAGGAATTGATAAATTTTCAGATGATCATTTTTGAATAAAATAAAGTTTTAGACCCAGCTCAGTAGTGTGTTGTGCTATACTTAGAACCTGCAGGTGACTCAAATGGTCCTTGTGGGCAACTTGGTGCACCGTGCTTGTGACCACTCAAGCTCCCACCCCTTTTGGGTTCTATACTTCTGGTTTCTACTTGGAGTAAAACATAAAAAAAAGGATGACTCAGAGACACATCAGACAGTAACCATTATTAGGTACCATGGGAATACTGTAACAGGCTAACTAATAGCTGCTTACGGTGCAGATCTTGGCACATGCCCTGAAGCTCCGTTAAAACACGTTTTGTCAGGTGCTACATGGTGCAGCAGATAGCATAGAAGCCCATATGAGATCTTGCACTGCTGTTGTAAGAGTAAATTCCCAATCTAAGGCATTTATTATATATCTTTCCCTTTTTTAACGGCCCCATAATTTGTCTGGCAAACTGTACTTGAGGACCCTTAAAAAACTGTTTTGTTTGGTAGGAATCGAGCTTGCAGTCAATACCAAATAAATAAATAAAGACAGAAATAGCTTTAGCACCTGTCGGAAGCTACAGATGCTTACTTTTGCATCATGAATGGTTAAACGTTAGATGTAACTAAATTAGAAATTATTTTTATCTCCTCTGGGTTTTTTTTCTGAATACCTCTCACGGATAAATGGTTTAAAGGTAGTTAAGGCTTTTCCAATGCTTTTATAATTAAGGTTTTCAAGCAAAGAAAGATGTTTGACTCTATGTGCTTCACTAGAAAACCTCGTATTTTGCTTTTTTTTATAGTTATAAGATATGGTATAAAATAAGAAACTCTCCTTGTATATGACTTACTTTTATATTTTTTGAAAACAAAACTGGAGGATACGCCATTGCAATTCTTTATGAATTCAGTGGTTATGATGTAAAATTTTAAAAACTTTAAAAAAGGCATTGTTTCTTAATCTTTCACTTATATAACCCAAAATAAAAAAAACAAATGAAAAATATTTTATTTATCACAATGAGAAACATCTATAAAAGTACATTTTAATTACTAAATGTTTTTAGCTTTTTTTCCTATTTTTTTTCTTTTTTCTCAATATCTCTGTGTAGAAATTGGTCAAAGCTATGAAGGATTCTTTAGATTTTTTAGTCCATGTACTGTAAAGACGCACGTCAGAGTGGAGCAAATGGCAACTGACACCCCATCCAACCACATCAAGGATTATCATCACAAAAATCACAGAATAAAAGATTTCAAGTTGTGCTTTGAACCTCATGTTGGACACTAGCTTAGCTCTCTTCCCACCCGGCTGGGTGGACAGAGAGCGGAGGGGTGTTAACGGGGTTTTTACATTTGTTATACTCTTTCTACATGTTGTATTTGCTGGGGGCATTGTTAGCACACTCCGCCTCCAGCTCAGGATTAAGGTGGGCCCTCAGCAGATTCAGACTGTGCCCAATGCGCACACACAGCCACACAGACACGATCTCTAAGCGCTCCCACCTCGCCCTTGCAAGACGCCCTGGGGCAATTCAGCTAGTGTGGATCACTTCAGATGAGGCACATTAAGTGGCTAGTGATAAATTCGGCATGACAATTGCAAACACAGTCGCTTTTGTCTGTAATTAATTCCAGTGGTGCCTAAGGCCTTCCCTGTGTTACAACTGGTGTGGGCCAGCAGTACTTTCCTAACGAGGCCACATAACGGCCAGAATTACAACAAATATGAAGTTAGAGGTAATTTTTCAGATGTCTGCAGAACAGCACAGTTCTTAATACTGATTTATCGTTCTTCTCTATTTTAAAACATATATTTCAACAGAATTGGCCATATGATATCCCTTGAATTAATAAAAAGAAGGGAAATTTCCAACATTTAGCAGTTTTTTGTAAAGAACACACAATTTGTCCACAGTTTCCATGTATTTTGTCTCTTTAGGAAATGATCTAAGCATTTATGACTTGGAAGTTTAGTGCAGACAACATACAGGAGGTCAGCAACTCCTATCCATTTGTTATAAGACTGATAAATTACAGCTTTTAAACGCATCATTTATTTTTTCTGATGTTTTTTTTTCTCATTTGTCAAGGGTTGTCAAATTCTTCTTCACTTTCATCACACTATCTTCCTCATTTAATCCTTGATGTCACTTAAAATATTTCCCAATATTTAGGTAGAAAATATTAGTATCATAATTGACACACACATTTATATTAATGAAACACCTGTCTTTCTATACATTCTTTTTTATTTTACACTTTACAACACTGTATTCACACTGTATTCAATGCTAGTTTGAGAAGATGCATCAATCTTGGACTTTCATTGACCACCTTTATTATAAGCAGATGATCAGCCAAGCTTTGTGGGAAGTTCTAACTTTGTCAAGAAGAAAAAAAGTCCTAAGAGTACCGGTACACTATGTGCATCGTGATACATTTGAAACTATGAGCCAAATACACATTTCTTCCAAGGTTATTTATATTTGAGTGAATATGGTAACATTAAATATGTTATTGTGTCATATTCTCCTAACTCCTCCAAAAAAGCATATTTAATGGTGTCAAATTACCCTTTCCCTGTTAATTTGCACTTTTTTGATAACAAGTTTTCCATGGGGATACGTATCTTTGTGGGTCAAGCTGGTGAAATTATGATCGCCTTCAGTATTTGGTCCAATGGGTGCAACAACTCAGTTCGTTTTTATTCTTCTGTAATGTGTGGGCAATAATTAACAGCTTGTACTTCTGAGTACTTTCATTAAGGGTAATGTCACTCATTTAGTTACTCAAGGACATAAAACAATCCCCCAGCAGCTCCATTAATCTTGATTTCACTTGTGAGAGGGCTTGGGCATCTTCTCCGGTTTGCCCTTAAATGGGATGTCTCAGGTTCTGGCTCAGACAGCCTTTTGTGCTCTCCATCTCCTTGTGTCTTGCCTCCAGCAGGGGGAAGCTGAACACACCAGCAATCTGTGTCATTACTCTGTCATTGCATCAAATCACATGATTAGCTTCATGGGGCAGCAGAGCAGGCCTGGTTGGTGTTGCTGGCCATATCAGTCCCTGGGTAATGGTCCAGTAGCATTGTGATAGAGGGTTGTGTGCTGTCCCCCATACAGGGCCAAGGATGCACCATCATTCAGCCTGCTGGAGATGGCCTCAGGGTGAATTGTCTTCTTTACTGCTCAGCTCTTTCACCAATGTCAGGCTGCAGTTTCTAGAAAATATGGTTCAGTGCTAGCATTTCTTTTCTGGGATGTGCTATCATAAAAAATTGGAAGTGAGTTGTTTTGAAATAGGTTTTCTTGGGCCACGTGTTTGTAGAAAGGCATCTTTACAATTGATGGTAAAATAAATACCCAAACCATCAAATGGGATGAGGGGTAACCTATATAAGAGAACCTAACAGGGCTAGAAGCCTCCGAGGAAGGCCAATCCGACAGTTTGTCGATGCCGCCTTTTATAATGCAAAGGCTTATAATTATCTCATGCTTGTTCATTTCACACTGACATATCGCTTTCCTAAATGTCAGTAGGAACAGCCAGTGCCCTTCTCTTCCCCTAACTCAGGAGAGCCCCCTCTGAACCCTGCACACAGGCATGATGATGGCAGTGCTTTAGTCCTGAACGTGCAGCCCTCCGCCGGGGAATAACAGTTCAGGCATCACCGATCGTTGACCTGGCTATTGTTGTTTGTGATACTTACTGGTAAACTTTTGCAATCAATACAACATCAGCCAGCAGAGCCCCTGGGAATGAAAACCTGAAGCAGCACACTTAATCTTGAAGCCGGCCCCTGCTCCCTGCTCTGCCGCTAAACTAGATAGTTGGCCTACTTGATGCGGCATTATTACTGCAGAGGTCAGATGTGAGCTGTCTTGCGCAGCGTCTGATGAATGGCTGTTTTTGATAAAGCGCCTCTGTTATCCAACAAGAGACATTTAATAATGATGGACCATAACTGCACACACAAAATCTGTGTAGGAGAAAGGGGGGAAAAATTCCCTCTTGGCTCCCCTTCCTCTCAGTGAACAGTGAATAGCTAGCCATTCTGTCTTCCTGTGGGTTTTAGCAGTAAAGAACAAGATTAGTATGGAGTTCACAACCACTGTTTAGCATAATCTGCAAAAAAACGGATGCACACAGTTAGGAAACAAAGGCATATTTGATGAAGGATTATTATTAGTTTTACTGTATGATGATTTTTTTCACTAAACATTTTCTCACTTTACACGCACACATTTAATGCACCTCATTTGGATTTATGTGAATAACACATAGCGACGCATATACATTAGCTATGACCCATAGTTTTTAAATGTTCACTAGCGCAAATTTTAAAAGTACGGCATGTTTTTATTAAACTGCGCTGAGTTAATTTACCTTTTCTAAAATTGCAGCTGTACATTTTCTTGGTTTGTATTTACCAGTTTTGCACATATGGAAGCATAGATTGTTTATTGCAATAGTTAAACCTTATGGAGACCAAAATAGAGACCATATAGTAGCATCCACATTTAATTGTTGCTACTTTGATTCATGACTGGACTTTGACTTGGCCATCGTAACATACACATTCTTTAATGTAGAACAATACAATGTATTTCTCGCTACTTCAGGTTATAAAGGTCATCATATAAAGGTAAATCTCCAACCCTGCCTGAAGTCTTTTTCAACAAGTTTCGTTTGAGGACTGACCTCCATCCATCTTCTCTTTGTCTCTGAACAGGTTCTGTTTCCCTGCTGAAGCAAAGCATCTTCACTACATAAAGCTCACACCACAACTTTCCCCATGTTGATGATGTTTCCAAGGTTTTGTTCAATGTTTGTTAATAATTGTTATTTTGCATCCAGGTATAAAGTACCTTTGTCCACCAGCTGGCGGTTACACCAACAAAGTAAGGTGTTTTTAACATTTTGATTTCAAACTCTGGCTTTCTTCACATAACTTCTCATTTTGATAGTAGCCAGATTATTAGACTGCACAACCAGATGTCCTGTTCACTGATTTGCTCACCTGTTTGGATTACATGAGCGCTTGCAGAGTTACTATGTGTGTATTGGCTGCGTATTGTGTCAGTTTAGGTTGACAGCCATGTTGTTGGGGATTGTTTTTCCCCAGATGAATGACCTGTCAGATGTACAAATCGTAGGAGATTGTTTTTATTAACATTACCCTGATTAGCTTCTTCACAACTAGTGTGGTGTGTTCCTGTATGTATGGCTTTAAAAGAATAGCTGTATTAAAAGTAAGATCAATCTATTTTTAGGTGGACTATATTTACTATTAGATTACATTTAAATGAGACTAATTTTATCTTATTTAGCTTTCACTTCAAAATAGGGCACTACTCTGCTGGCCTATTACATAAAAGCCTAATGCAGTAACTAAAGTTTGTGTTTAATTTGGCTAAATGTGAAACATGTTAAGAGTATGAATATTTTGCAGGGGTATCTATGTAGTGGAAATGCTTCAGAACTGAAAAGTATTTACAAACATAACGACATAACATGGTAGCATAATATCCCCTAATATTCAAAAGAGCTATCCCTTACGGCCCTTATCTTGAGAGCTGCTCTTAGAATAAGTGAATGTGCAAGATGGTTTAACTAGCTCACTAGCTAAGGTAACAGCAAGCAATTTTGCAATCTGCTGCCTTGATGAGCAATCAAATCAACATGTATTAAGTTATGAGCATCTCTGAATCCGATGCACACCTTTTAAATGAATGCAGTTATGAAAGCCTGTGCTGAAATTAAATGCCATTCTCCAGAAAACAAAGCCCAAAGCGCTATGACAGTTTTGACACAGACAATGCCTTTAGTGACAGGAATAACAAATTAATTGGAACCATAACACATTCACTCCAAAGGTGAAGTAAACACACCTGACTGTATATTTTTCACCATCAGTTAGATCTCAATTGCATCTAAAAATAAACCCCAAGATGTTGAACAGTTTAATGGATTTTGACGTCTCTGCATTATGCTGTCACTCCCATATAAATGAAATATAACTTTCTCTCCGCACACGAGGAATTACCATGCATTTTGAGAAAATGCATTGTGTGCCAAGCTGTGAATTATAATACGAGATCAAAATAAATGTGTAATGACTTTGGAGATGCCCAGAATAATTTATTGGGTGGAGGTGGTTCCTTATTGAAAAAGGGGGAGCCTAAGTGGGCTGTACGAGGCCCGCACGCTGACACTGCCCAGAATGTGTGCGAACTCTTGAAATGTCAGCGGCGGATTGCCAAAGAATCAAGCCTGTTTACTGAAGCTTGGTTAATGAGGGCTTTATTTGAGATGCGGCGGTATTCAATTATGTGGTTATTTATTGATCAGAGACGATGTATGTCTTCCTGAAGGATGCAAAGATGAATTCAGCGGATAATAAGAAAGTGTCAGTGCAATTGGCTGATGAAGGATTGTATTTGATGTTGGTGGGGATTTAAGAATGAAAACATTTTCAAGTGTTTATAGTAAGACAATACGGGTACAGTTTTATCAATCAAACTATTTAACGCACAGTAAATCAAATGGGATTTAAACTACATTAAGAACGAAAATGTCATAACAACATTAAAATATACAAGTGGCAAATGTTAGAAAATAAATGTGTTTTGTTAATTATGACATGGGTATGGTATTGTATTAGGCGAAGGCATATTTTTTATTTCATTGAAGCAGCAAAATCTGTTGACCTTTATTTTTCATGGTCACAAAAAATAAAAAAATCCAAAGCAAAATTTACATTTATTTAAATCCTTGATAAAGATGTGGAAAATCCTATTAGTGATATTAGATTTTTTTAAATTATTTTTATTATGCTTCTGAGTGTAGATGTAGGCGAGGTAATAGTTTCTTGCTGGCTTTGCCAAATCTGTCAAGATCTAAATACACCTACTTTACATGACCCATAACATTTTTTGTCTTCCCTATTTTGAATTATGGCTATATGGAAAATTCCTCTTTGTTACTTGTTTAAAATTCAGAAAAGCTTCTTAAGTTAAAGTAACATTTACATTAAAAGCTTCTATCACTTTTATTTTATAGAAATTCTTAAAAGTGTGACAATAATGGTTTTCTTTAAAAAAAAAATCCACATTGATCCCCCCACACCCCCGAACAAAGTGTGCTTGAATGAAAGACTTTAAACTGTTAATTTTAAGATATTCCTGTAACAGATTAGTTATCCTGTTGAATAAGTCGGATACACTGATGTAAATTTCTGTAAAAAATACTTGGCACATTGCAGGTTTTTTTGTTATCATTTAGATAAACAAAGGATTTAAAAAAAAATCACAAAAAATATGTTAAGTATATTAAAATATTGGTTTCTCTTTGAAGAATTGTTTTCTGTTTCTGACGTCCTGTTTGAGTCAGGAGTTTAAGTAGGCTACCCCAAATCTAGGAGGTTCGGAATGAGATGTTGGTTTCACCCCAGATTTACCAGGGCCTAATCCAGTTTAAACTTTACAAAGTTGTTTCATTATTCAATATTAACTGATTATCTGAAACATCTAAACATTATGAAACAAAATAACTCTCAGATGAAGAAAATACTTTTAAATAGCATCTACATTTTTATGTTTGAGGCTAGTAAAATTGTAAGCAGTGTTACAAATGGTTTACAATGATAATATCATGTGGGCATTACTTTGGGCACTTTTCTTTGTGCATGTCTGTAGTCACTTTTAGTATTCCTTCATCACTTCCGCAGTCAAATAGCGAGTCTGCATGATTGATTCTACTTATTTTCCTGTAATAAATTGCACAGTCAATTGTTTTTATCATCTATATATCATTTGTTCTGCTTAATCCAGGATCAGGTAATGGAAGCAGCAGCTGAAGCAAAGAAGCCAATGCTTCCCTCTCCCCAGCTTTTTGGGCCAGTTCCTCCACTGATGTGAAGGAGCAGCGGCTCTACTCTCCCAGATGACTGCACTTCAAACCCTGTATAAGGTAGAGCCCAGATGAAGTGAATTAAATGTTCCTGTTGTATCAATAACATTGTTTTTTACTTCACCTGCCTTGACTGCTTGTTGTCCCGTTTCCCATTTCCAAATGTGTTGAAGTTTCGCTTCTGTCTACAGTGTAGCTCTCCACCATGATCAGTGACTGAATCTAGTCAGTAGTCCTTCTGAATCATCTGCACAGTGCTGTGTAAGTAGAGACAATTTATTATTAACTATATCTTTTTTTATCTTGTTTGTGCTTTTTATATATTAAGTAGTTATTGCAAAAAATTTACCAAAAATTATTTGGTTTATTTACTGCTGTAAGAAAACCAATTATTTTACAAATACTACTCTTAAAAGTGCAAAAAAAAAAAAAAAAACGTCTGGAAAAACCTTTATGGTTTTGATGGTCCTTTTCGACTGTCTTTGCCTCGGGGCTTTCCTGGAGCTTCTTGTAGAATAAAGTGTAAAAACTTTACATCTCCTGCCTCCTCTGTTTGCTCATTTACAGGGCTGAACTGAAGTGTGCTGGGCTGTGTGATGCACCAGCACACTCACTTTACATTCCCACTGTAAACACTGTCTATTATATTATTCACAACAGCGTCCTCAAGAGATACGGATCCCGCCGAGGGCCCCCCTCTGAATATGGAACAGTGGTTATTGTGCTCTTACCTGCCGCCTCATAGCACCGTGGATCGCACTGGCCCTTAGCTGGTTCTCGTTCAGATCTCTTTAGCCGGGCTGCAGAGTAATCCCTGGGCAGCCGTGGGGGTTCTCTGTTGTCTCCTGGTTATTTTCTGTGTAGTTCATAAATTATAGATGTGCCATGTCGAGGGCCATCATGCTGCCTGATCCCTGTCTGTGCTGACAGCTGTATGATGCGCACTGAGTGCAGCAGATTGGGAGCTCAGAGTTTCATCAATAAATATCACTCTGACCCTCACACTTGGCCTCGTGTCAGCGGTCAAGGTAATGGCTTTTTATTATCGTGAAGGGCAGCTCAGCGTGGGGTAGTCTTAAGGTTGCTCGTCCATCTCAGTTCTGAAGATACAAAGACAGACGGAGAGAGAGGAGGCGAGAGCGAGAAAAGAGCCAGGCCCAAAGTTTAAATGGGCGGTTGCTGTTATTACATGAAGGCTGTGAATGAGTGTGGATGTGCTTGACAGTGAACAGCAGGGTGCTTCCCTGTGGTACTCAGAAGGAAAAAGGAATTTTCATGGTGGCATAATTGGATTCAATTAACCTTATTAACCAGATCTGTGTGGGGAAAAAAAACAGCTTTGTGTTTTTATTTGAGAAAAAAAAAGCAACGAGCTGTTTCCATTTCCATGTTCGATTGTGAAACCCATCTCTCTACGTGTGTGTTGGCTCTAAGTGCCTGCCTCGGGGATGACAGGGCTTGAAATGCCATGATAGTGTACTGAAAGCTCAGGCAGCTGTACATGCTGCATGATGTCTTAAGAATATAGCTTTTTAGACAAAACAATATAGAACAGAACATCATTTTGTCTAAAGTTCATTCATCAAAAAAAAAAAAGCTGCATATTTTGAAAAGGGTAAAAGCCCCACACAATCCCTGTCAGGGAAGCACAAAGGCTAGATACTATAGATTACTTTAATCCCCTGCCAGATATAAAAAGGATAATTACATATTTGTGGTGGAGGATGTTTGGTACCAAAAAAATCAATACAACCTTTTTTTTTTTTTGTATGACACTTCATTAGTGTGGAAAAATCTTGGTGCTGAGAAGAACTGTGCTGCAATTAAATTGTTCTGCTATCGTAGACTTTGTAATGGCTCTATATTATTATCCAGTTTATTTGAAATAGTGGTTGCACTCGTAGAGTAAATGGAAACCATTGATTATGTACTTTTATGTCTACACTCTTGCACATCATTATGGGGAGAAGCAATAGTTAGTTAGCCTCTCTAATGAAGCACTAATTGCACTAAGTAGGTTAAGATGTTAGTCAAACTGCACTCAGCTGAAATCGCAGAGACTTCCAATTAATCCTCGCTCTTTGACTAGCAGATGTTGTTTTGGGCCGCGTATCTTTCACAGTTTTGTTTGCCTGCCGTCTGGCACGGCCGCGTAAACAGGAATGGCATTGTATCGGTTCATCTGCAGAAGATGAAATTGATTGCATGGGGGGAGGGTTAGGCGGAGGAGGAAAATCTAAGGTGATGGAATATAAAGTGGCCATTTAGAGGAGCTATCAAGAAGGGGACCATTTGCGCTTGATAATGTCAACGGTGTATCACTGCCTGGTAATTGTGCAGCCACTTCTGTTAACTGATGCTGCTGTGTTAACATTTATTTAAGGGATGTGAGGCCCTTCACTTAGCTTAGCCCCTGACACGACTGCGGTGTGCCCCTCTGTAAAGCAAAGGAACCCATGTCTCCATATAATGCAGAATAAAAAAATTAGATGACATAGTTTGTAATTTTTGCAGAATAATAAATGTTAAGTTGAACAGAGAAGGAAGAGAAGATAAACGAGTATCTTACGTGCATTGTACAACTTTTGTATGTTTAGTATACATCAAGTTGGAAGCTGATGTATACTAAACTATTCAAACCTAAAGTGAACTTCTACCGTTTTTGAAGAAAATAAATCTCCAAAATATGCCAACTGCTTTACGCAAACATTACCTTATGATCAAATAATAGAAAGTCACAAAAAGCATCATTGACAGATAGATACATCATTGTTTTTTCCTTTTTCATGAGACGGTCATACAACAGAGTACTGCAGACAGAGTGTCTGCAGTACAGAAAATACTGTCTATCCACAATCATCAGTGCCCATAACAAGTTTGGGAACAAAATGGTAAAGTATTAATAGTAACAATATTTAATCTCAATCTGGGATTGAGATTAAATATTGTTGAATTTCAATTAAATTAAAATGGAGATAAGAGATGTTTCACCAACTATAATTGTTTGGCATGAAACTAAAAAATGAACATCTGAAGCATTTCTGTTCAGAAATAGTGTATGTTGTGATTATGAGGCAGTGTAGAAAACAGTTGAATATTCACATTTATGTTTTTTATACAGCTTTACATTTGATGTACTAAAGGTAAAATGACTTCTTATAACCTTTTAAAATCACATATGCTTCACTTCTAACTTCAGATAGTGAGGTGCAAATATTTTTTTATCTTCACCTTTGCTAACCTCACCTCCATTACCTTTAAATTACCATGTAAGACATACCATGCCCTCCACATGTATTTGTTCTAAAACACGTGCAGACAAGTTTAGGTAAGTAGTTATTTTTCTTGCAGTCTGAACAGTTCATGTTCTCTAGTCTTTCCCAAATTCCCAAAGTAATATCAAGCATTTAATTAGCAACTGTCTTTTCTAGAAATGCAGTCCAACCCCAAAAATAAAGACATATAATAAAAATGCCTCAGTGAGAAAGTATGTGCTTTGTTCAAACAGTGATTTTGCTTATGTTGATTTTTGTACAGATTAGAACAATTGGCTAAGTTCCTTGAGCTCTGAAACTTTGCCTGATGTCCGTTACTAATTAGCTCAGTGTGAATGGTAGCAGGATAAACCTGGGTTCTCATCAACCTTGTTTGTCATAGGTTTGTTTTTAAATTTAAGAAGGGTTAAAATGGATGGACCTATATTACATATTTACACCCCAGTGAAACAGGAACCCCTTGAGAAATAGTAACATTTCCAAGTCACTCTTATCTATCTATCTATCTATCTATCTATCTATCTATCTATCTATCTATCTATCTATCTATCTATCTATCTATCTATCTATCTATCTATCTATCTATCTATCTATCTATCTATCTATCTATCTATCTATCTATCTATCTATCTATCTATCTATCTATCTATCTATCTATCTATCTATTTGCTCGCTACATATTAATAGAAACATAGCACGGACGATTTGCATAAATCTTCTCACGTCAACACAAATTTTCAATTAGAACAGTTTTGAGATAATTCTCTTCATGTTAAATTTATTATGGTATATGCCTTTATGTCACTGCTGGATGTTATTTTTGGATCAACCCCGTCATCATGGTACTTTGTGAGAAGGGAGCAAGGCTCACAGTACACTTCCGGCAATCAGTCAGCTCGCCACCCACCACTATGTGCCATCCGAGATGTGAAGAGTAACACCGGCGCTGGTTACGGCTTAAACCCGGCAGCGGCACAAGGACTTTACGCCTTTGATCTTTATTCTTTCAAAGGGCTCAAATGCTCACACTATTGTACGCTTGGAGGACACTTCAGCCTCCACTACACAGGAAGAAAAACAAACTTAAAATGCTCTCTGTAAAACACACAGAATGATTCAACTTAAGAAGAGGAATTAAAATTTGTAATTTGTCACTGAGCCGTCTGTCAAACAGTAGCGTAAACTGCTGTATGAAATGTAAGGTGGAGACCTCTATCAGGACCTCTTATTAAGAAAAGCTTGTTCTTGGTGGGATTTGAGGAAATCTCCTGGTTCTATATGTATGTCAGGGGAGAGGGTCAAACCCCTTTAAGCTGTCATTGCACATGAAAGGATTAATGTCGTCTTATAAAAAGGGAGGGAAAAGCCGTCTTACAGTTATTTATTCAGTTTCATTCACATTCTGCCCGCTCCATGAAAGAAAAGGGTTAATGTCAGGTCTAATTTGTAGCCCTTTAAATTCCAGACAGAGATTCTTTACATATCTCTGGAGCTCATAGCTCCTCTCCACGCGGCCCCTCTCCTTCTCTTCTACTGGGATTCCTCTAAAACCCGACCAATTTACTGTCTGAAGCAAAGTGAAGATTTACATGAGTTTGTACTTGAATGGCTCCAACTCCAGCTTCATGCACTAAACACTCGCACTTTAATTACCATTCGTGGATCTCAATCTGTGATACCTCTCTCTCTCTCCTCTGCACCTAGGCCAATTGAAGGGGAGAGAAAAGGAAAATACTTATTCCCCAATGCTGATTCTTAGTGCTCCTTGTTCAGGATCTGTAATTGGATCTGTGTTTTTGTCTCCCTGCTAATAAGCAGCTTACTTTGGCTCCCTCTAGACTTGACCCACCACATTTTTGTTTTATGAATTTTACAAGGGGATTTTAATAGATGCTTTAGGCAATGCAAAACATAGGTTTGAAGGGGGAGGCATAATGTGCGAGCCTTGGCATAGAGCACGCCTCAGTGGCTGCTTATCATTGTGGACAGGTCTCATAACTTTCATTAAGATTGATGTGAGACAAAAGGGAATGTAAGAAAGGAGGGACATGAGAGAATATTAACCTGTGTTCATGTAACTAACCATAATTGTTTTGCATCCAGGCTCTCCTCAGGCAGTAGCCCTCATTATCTTTACCCGTACATGACGGCGCAGCTGATTTTAGTAGCAGGGCTTGTTAGAGAAGATTGGAGGTCAGGTCGAACTGTAATCTGCCCTCCGTTATTTTTATGGTAAAACCCGACGGCAAGGGGTCGAAGTGATGTCCGTGTATTTTAAGCTCATAAAACCTCATTTCCTTTCATTTTACATTGTTGTTACTACTCTGCTTTGCAAAAGTATCCATACCCTTTGAACTGTTTTGTGTTTTATCATGTTTCTTCCTCAAACTTTCAATCAAATTTCCTAATATTTATTTCAGATTATGTGTGACGAACCTACAAACTTACAACAGTATTGGCAAGTGGTATGAAAATGATGCTTTGTTCTCGAGAGGTTTTTGAAATTATGATTCTGAAAGGTGTAGTGTGAATTTTTTAGCCACATCCCATCAGTCAACATTATTCAGAACCAACTTTCCCTGCACAAAAAGGTACAAGTCTTTTGAAGTATGTCTTTTCACTTCGCACAATTAAAGAATAAGAATTCAGTTTATCTTCTACGTAAAATATTTGAAATCTCCCAGCTTACATAGAGAGCATGAACATAAATCTTTAGGTCTTGCAACAGACTCCAAATTACCTGTACAGTTCTGTAGCTTCTTACTTTGATAGAGTGACATGAAAATACTGTTCCTGTAAGTTGAGTCTCCAACTAACCATCCTCCAATCCATCTTTCCATCAAAACTTATCTGTCCCAGGTAAAAAAAAAGGCAACAATAGAGCATAATGCTGCCACCACCTTTAGAATAGGGTGTTTAAAGGTGATTTAATGTCTTAGAGAACAAGAAATACAATTGACCAGAGCATCTTCTTTCACATGTTTGTT
>JAVLVB010001001.1:4084792-4109385 GCA_032876305.1 Orestias chungarensis
AGATAGATAGATAGATAGATAGATAGATAGATAGATAGATAGATAGATAGATAGATAGATAGATAGATAGATAGATAGATAGATAGATAGATAGATAGATAGATAGATAGATAGATAGATAGATAGATAGATAGATAGATAGATAGATAGATAGATAGATAGATAGATAGATAGATAGATAGATAGATACTGGTATGGTTGGGTTCAGGGTCAGGGTTAGGCTATAGAAATTCATTACATATGAATGAAAGTTAATGGAAAGTCCCTGCAATCATACAGAAACATAACACGCGATTGTGAAATTAGATATCAGATCAGTTATATTTACTTCCAACATGTTTTATAATTTACCATACAGCCCATGTCAATATTCTGAAATTTTTTTTCTTTCTAATTGTTCAGTCATGTTGAAACACGTTTGAACAAAAAAAAATCTTCCAAAATACAACACAGAGCGGGTCCTCAATGTGGTTTTACATCACTTTATTTCCATTCCTCATTTGGCAAAGACACAATGACAGTGTCGCCCTGAAAGGGTCACTGAACTGAGAGGTGTGGAAATAAAGTAGTTAGGTAGATGAGTGCTGACCCATAGCCGGCCCACACCTTCTTCAATCATTAAAATACTTCCAGAAACCGTAGATGATCCTCCAATTCATTATAGCTCATACTGTCTAAGTGATTTTCATAAGGCCTGTCTATATCTCAGCATTAAACCAGTTCATTTGTCCTAAAAGAGAAGACTAAATTGAAGAACAGCTCAACAGATGAATGGGAGAGGTGCAGTCCTTGAGGTGAATATTTAGCACCAATGAGGTTTTCTCAGAGTACTAACTAAGATGATCTGTTGGGTATAAGAACTCTAATGACCAAAGCAATCACCTATATTGACATGAATCCCAAAGATAACAAGTAGAGGTGGGAATAGGTGTAGTCTCAAAAGAATCTACCAAAAGTGTCTTACTTTATCACAAAACTAATGTGGCATAGAACTTTTAAAAACCTGTCTCGGCTTTTGTTTCCTCCTCCCATCTCTCCTTCTCCTTTCTATCTCATCTTCTAGTTAGTAATTCTCCCCCATCTGGAGGATGTTTGAGAGAAACAAAGAAACAATAAAAGGAAGTTGGGAGAGGGGGTATCAGGCTGTCAGTAATCTGACAGCTATGGTAACTACCCTCTAATCCAGACGGCTCCAGCCACGCTCCGGCCTGACACCCGTGCCTATGACTGACAGCTGAAGACCGGGCACATTCCACAGGCAGAAGTGACATCCAGTCTATTAAGGCAGACAAGCACAAAGCAGAGATTTGCCCTGTCTGCCTGGTACTGAAGCCTACTATGGAGGGGGGTGATTGGAGAGGTCCTGGAGAAGGTGTCAGACTCAAACTCAGATGATAACCATATTGTAATGATGCTGCTGGACAATGAAGTGCCATGATTGCCCATGCTGACAGCAGAAGTTTATGTCTGGATAACCCTCCCTCCTCCTCTCTGCATTCGCAGGCAGCTCACAACACACACATGCAGTCTCCAGGTCCCAACTGCCAGTCAAAAAGCCCGGCCGTGAACGGGTGCACTTCTTATGCTGGCATAAGCGAGCGCCGAGCGTTGCTCTCAAATGGACTGACCCGAGGCATGCAGCGCTGACAGGGAGAGTTGTATAATTGTTGTTTATCTTCTTTCCTCCTTAGATGTCTCTCTGAGCATAAAGAGACTTCTCAGCATCCATTTGTTGCAACAGCATAGCCACCGTTTCGGTTTCTTCCGTCCAAATGTTGCGTGGGAAAGCAAGACTGCTTTTTGTAGACTATCGTGACTTTAGACAAGTATGTAATTGGTTTCACTTAAGGTTAATGATTTGCGCTGGGAGGGCACATTGTTGTAAGGCGTTCATAAGGATACGCATCCAACACATGGACCAAATGAGTAGAAAAAGTCTCAAATTCAAGCCGATTTGTAATGACGCTCTCAGCAGCCTGTATAAAGAAAGAAGTTCACATAAATTAGACCACAAAGCTGGCAGTGGTTGTGTTTTAAAATCTCAGTGTAATTAGAACAGCTTAGTATCTTCTGTCTTTTATTTGTGACTGAAACAGGCTCCCTGCATAAAACATTTCCCTCCGGCTTTCCTGTCTCAAACGCCATTGTTTTCAGCTTTAATTCTTGCTTGATACCTGCTGGTGTATGATTTGATATCCTCTACTGTATATGCACAACAGATGGATGGTGAGTCAAAATAAAAGATTTTCCTGTGAAGTAAAAACAGCCAAATCAGTGAGATTTCTACAATATAAATAAATGTTAACTAAGTGAAAGACCCACACACCAGCCTTTTATTGTCTTTCCTTAGCACAACATTCAAATAAATCAGAGGGATTTTTATTTATTTATTTTTTGGGTCCCAAGCGAGTTCAACAAAGGTGGTATTTCCCATCTCCTTCCGAGCCAAAGCCTGCTCATCTTCCATCTTACTTAGTTCGCCTTGATGGAGGCTTAGGGTGCACACCTTTCTAAGTGACAGGGAGTTAAGTATATGTTCACACCATCCTGGACTTCTAGTTAAGTTGACAGAGGGATTTTGCAACTTGGCAGTCAACGTGTAGCTCATTTGCACTTCAGTCAGACCAATGATAAAGGAAAGGGCTATTTGAGGATTGTACTGAGAGTTATGTCTTAAAAGTTTCTCTTTTTTAGTGAATTGTAATTGCTTTGAAATTATACTCATAGATTGGGTCAATATTTCAGTCCTCTTGATATTTTGGGTATAGTAAAGGCATGTAACGAGTTGTAAATTAGTTATGATTATTGCAAGTTTTTTCCAGTTATTAATGTTTTGTCAATGTGGCTTTGTTTTAAATACGTTTGTAAATTTCGTCGAGCTGTTAATACAGTGACCCAGTAACACATATTCTTCAAACTCCTGCATATTTTTTTAGTTGTTTTGTTAGTAGCAGTGGTATATATATTTTTATTAAAGATTTTGTCATCAATACACACAGTGGGTAGTTTTTGTGGGTTACATTACCGCTGATTTAAATATAATGGTTGGTCATAAAAGGGAGATTACCTACGAATAAGATGAAAATTAATTGACATTTTTGATTATATTATTTGAAATCTGACACTTTTTTTCACTTTTATGTTGTTGTTTTTTTTGTTGTATTTACTAACTCCTCCTTCATTAATCTCTGTTTAATTGCAGTTGTATTGTGAATACAAAATGCACCAATTTAAAATTTTTATCTTTTGTGTTTCATGATCTCACAGAATAGTGTAACTTTATTAGCTCTAAAACACATCATGTAAAGTTTTGTGTGCAGACATTTTATTTTATTTCTGTATATTAATTTATCTCCTTTTTTCATTCTGCAACAACACTGGTTGGAAATCTTGACCAAAAAAGCTCCAAATTATTCTTTTATAATTGTTTATTTTGTATGTAAGTGTTAAGGACAACAATATCATCTCAAAGCTTTATTTGCATAATTAAATATTCCCAAATGCTACTAATTTTAAATTTTTTTGGCACGGCATGGAACATTAGGTATCAGCAAATCTTTTGTAATATATAAGTAAAACTATTGCTCATTGGACTTTTCTTTAAATATTTAAATATTTATCACAAATAATACAAAAAAATATAAAAAAATGCTCTAGCATGATCTTAACACACAAACCACAATATCGCAGATGGTCCTTTGACTCTTTAACAAAGTAAACAAATAAATTAGACTGCAAATTTACAGATAAGTAATGCGCCTTGTCATGATGTGTTAGTCCACCCTAATTTCCACCCTATAACCAATCTAATATAAGTTTAATATACCTCTAAATTAGAGCACATCAAAACTGACCCAGATACTTCCTGTAAGCAATGGTGCATGATATACCACAACATTGTTATAAAGAATAATAATAATATGTGATTTTTATTTGTAAAGCTCCAAAAGCTTCACATAACACTACATAAAGTCTCCATAATGTCACCATATGTATTTCAAACAAAAATTAGAGGGGTGTCAAAAAATGACAAAGTCACCAACTTTGCAACTCTGGAAACATTTAATGCACAATAAAGCGGATTATTAATTATGCAACCACCAAATATGGTATTAATGTTCATTTAATTTTGAAACACCAATGTTTATCATTGGAAATTTCAACAGGGTAACCAATATTACCAGTTAGAATTTCTTCCTAAACATAAAAATATTAAAAGTTTGTGTAGGAAAAAACGATAATATAAAACTTGTTTTTGTTTCCAATCTTTGCACAGTACAGCTCTGCCATAATGAGACTGATAATTGAGGTTTATTTTCATTCAGTAGTTAGTTAATTGGTTGCCACAGATTTCCCACTGAAGGTTGAATTTATGATAGCATGTTACTAATTACAATTCCTGCTGGTCTTGTTCGTCAGGAAATATTTTCATCTAAAAGTCAAAGTTTAGATTAGAAATGACAGCCTGCAGAACCCCAAGCTGCACTCTTGTATCTTCTCACAGCACCTCACATTTTTGGGCACGGCGTAATCTCCGCTTCTCGAGCGTGGAATCAATGTGTGCATAATCAAATCTCTATTGACAGTACTCATATCCTTCTCCCTGTGGCAGAGAAGAAGATCTTGAAGCGTGGCGAGAGGATGAATGCATTAACATCCTTTCCGTCAGTCTAGCAGATAACAAAGCGCCATGCCTCTGTGTTAACACTGCAGATTAGGTCAAGTTTCTTACCCCTCTGAGTTTCTCTCCTGTAAATGGCGAGATTTTGATGCGAAACAAGAAACGTGTCAAGGCAAGTTGAAAGATGTAGGCATTTTCTGCCATGTCACAATGACAGGATGACAGGATGATGAATATTTGGGCCATTAGGGGCTTATTAGTGAATAAATGACCAGATGGTTCAGTGATGCACAGAGATGGACAGAACTGGATGCTACTAATCAGCGGCGCCTGTAGCTCGATGTCAAATCACACGACACGGTAACCCATGGCAACGGGATAAAAGTTAACATTAGCAAGTCAATTTGAGATCTGGGTGCTGTAAACAGGGTTTGAGTAGCCCAGCTTTGCTTGCCTGGAAGAGAAGACTGTGTTATGTTTCCAGTCGATGAGTTCCACTTCAAACAGCATATATGTATGTTTTTACATAAGTTCATGTTTTTTTACAGAAAAGTTCCTCGGTTAAATTTTCTTATTAGAAATAATTGCTATCTCGAAGTGACTAATAATATCGGTGTTAATCTTTTCTTTAGTGTCCTAGTCCACCCACAGTTATGAAAAAAACAAGCCCAATAGGATGTCTCATCACATCCCGCAGTTGTTTATCTCGACAACGGCAGAGAGTTGCGCATTTAGTCGATACATTCATTCAGTTTCTACTTTTGAGGTGCTTTGATTAGTTGATTCAAAGATGCCCCGCCATCTTCTTTACGGGAGGTAACCAAACAAATTTGAAATTGGACGTGTTTTGCTGCTTCTGTATAATTGGTGATGGGTGGTTTTGTGACAGATGTGGAAACTAAAAAAAACAACAAAAAAACCTGAAAAGACAATACAAGATGTTGCAAGTTGGTGCTGCTTATGAATGTGTGTGTGTATAAAAAAAAAAAAAAAAAAAAAAAAAAAAAAGCAACATTCTGGGTCTCTTTAATTATATGGTTTTCTTCCAGACCCATGGCTGACACAAACAGCCAGCCTGTTTAATGGATGAGAAGAGCCGTTTGAAGATGGTATGTCACTTCTGATCGTTTGCCTCAGCTCTACAGCATAATTGATCCCTTGTCTTCTAATACCCCTCAATTTTAACTTGAGTTCTTGTGTCATTACCTTGAATAATTTATTTATGGATTAGGAAACGATGTTGCGAGCTACTTATTATTTGTAAACGTGACTCCTTATAAATAACAGATTTGCATCCAAACAGGGGGATTTGGCACAACAGTATGTAGGAATATTGCAGTTTCGCATTAAATTTGAGTCGTTTCATTTCAGATGGGTTTTGGTTTATTTTCATCCTGTTTCTAAATAAAGATATTAATTAAGATAATTTATTCCTAGGTTCTGAAGCTCACTCGATTACACTGTAGAACAATAGCGTAGAACATAAAACATAGATATTGTGAGATTTATCTACGGTTGAAACAGTGGGATTCCATGTTATTATCCTACCCCCCATTAAAGTGAATTGGTGTGCATTGTTATTATATGTCATCATATGCTAATTACACATCATTAATGTTAGACCTTAATGGCCCCTAGAGTGGGTAATAGCCTGTAAGGCTGAGCTTGCTGCTTGCTGGAAATCTGGGTCTGGAGGGATTGAGCACATGCTAATGAAGCTGAGACCTTTTATCTTTGCAGATTAGAAGGGAAAGGATCACAACCCTCAAAATAAGTGTTTTGACATCTGTAATTGGAATAGACAACAAGCTTTTGTTCTATTACAAGGGGCAGAAGGCGTCAGGGTTGGTGTATAGATCTCCGGCAAGCTTTACTCCCTCAGTGCCTTCAGTCAGTTAGCCAAATGAAATCTCACTGCCCCTTTCATGCTTTTAGCCATGGTTAGAAAGAAGATGGAGTGCTGCAGCTTCCAACGCAGAGCAGAATCTGTGATCAAGCTGCGTACATGTGTGCACATGGTGGCTAAGCCTTTACAAGTTAATGGAAGTCCCTCCATCCAGAGTAAGAGTACAGAAAAATCACAGTGTCAATTATTTGGAGAATGGGAGTGGCTACATTCAAACAGAGAACCAAAGTTGTTGTCTGGTTTGTTGCAACAATCCTGGTGAAGTGATGCCGAAGTGCCAAGGTCAGATTAGCGAGGTCCGCTTTGTAGTGAGGTCCAAAGGAGTGAGTGAGTGGGCGCATCTGGCCTGCTCCAGCAGGACTGGCTCAAAGCTGGGGCACACAGCAAAGCGACAGCTGGTCCAGCATGGCTCCATGTTTGACCCCCAACTCCATGTGTAGTCCCAGGCAGCCTACGGCACTCCATACCCCCAAAGACATGCACGCCATCCTGAACACCTGGTGGGAGGGTGCACACCTCATAGCCTAGGGTCTAGTTTTGCTTGCAACCAGGTTAGGAAAGGCGCTGAACAGTGGGAGGCTATATTTCAGGGTCTATGACCCACTCTTGCTTTGACACCTCAGATACCCAAAAGACCCAGAAAAGCAGGGGGCCTGCTGACTGCCCATTTGCTCAGGCTCTGCGGTCCAAGCAAATAGGTCCTGTCATCATAAAATGACTCGGCTGGAGGCCATGAGTGCAGTGACCTACATCTATCCTTAAAGAACAATATGGAGGGCATCATCAGTCTGTTTACTAGTGCTGACCTCAGCCAACTGCGCAAAGATTTAATGTTACAACTCCTTACTCATGGTTGAAGTTCAAGTGGGGTCAACACCTCCTAAAGGGCCTATACTCCCCCAAAAATAACTACATTTTAACAGTTGTCTAGTTACATTTACATTAATGAGGCATAATATTGACTCCACTACACCAATGAACGTGTGCTGTCATATCTGGCATGAAGATATCAACCAGCAACATTTTTTGGGCTGGAATCTCTCTGGAATGTTTTTTTCTCAACAAATCCTGCATAAGCAAGCTTAGACTGAAAACTGGAAAAGTGAGAAATTGATCCAACCCTATGTTAAACTGATAAAGCATCCCTGCAACTATTTTAGATTTGAAAAAGCGACCATGCTGAGTCAACATTGGCACACCTGATGAGTGCAACTAAAGAAACTGTGATGCTCTGTGCATTTTGACACCCTCGTATCTGAACTATCATTGACTTCTTCAGCACTTTTAGCTAAAGTAGCTCAGCTGTTGGAATACACCACATAGGCCATCTTTTCCTCCTGACACATTGAGCCTTGGCTGCAAGGTTATGGAGATAGGGAATATCCCATGAGAGCCAAAGTTTTAGAGTTGTTCTCCCCCATTTGCCTGGACACAACAATGTGGCCTAAGTTAAAGTTCTTAAATTCTTATGCATGTCCATTTTTCCAGCACTTAACATCTCAAAATGTTAAATCATTTGCATACACTTGCTAGTATCACAGTAAAAAGATAATCTGGGTTAGAAAAAAGTCCCAAGCCGAATTTTTTTTTTTACTGATTTGTTACCTGTATTCGTGCTCTGACAATATGTTAGTTTAGCCATTATAGACAATATAACAGTTTAGAACATGATTTTAGTTCCACGCAAGCATCTTTGAGAGTCACACATGCTTAAAACTATTTTTCTTTCAATCTGAGCTCTCATATGAGTATCACTGCGCGTTCAACCTGCTTCCGTTAGCATTTATTGTAGATTTTTTGTAGATGTTTTACCGGGCTTATAATACGGTGTGCCCTTATAGTGCCGAAAATACGGTAAACTAGTTTGATGATAAGTAAATGAAATAATATATGTAATTATTATATTTTGAGTTTCTTAATTACATTGCTAAAGTCTAAGTGTGCTTACAAAATGTTATCTTAATTTTGATTAAATCATAACTAATATGAACAAGGTGCTGTTTTCCCAACAATTCTATAGTTGCCATATGGTGTGTAATCTTTGACTGGGTCAAAGGATGGGGTATTTTTTTGTTGGAACAGATTAAAACTTCCTTGTCTTTTTTCACCTAACAGTGTAATAAATGTGTGATAACCTGTGTAAAATATTGAGCTATTTTCTTTTTTTCTTTTTATATTCTTTTTGTATATATTAGTACTTGGATTTTCTGCTCCCAAGGGTGCCTAAATAACCAATAAATGGCACTAATAATTAAATGGATTTGTTGATCAGAGGAGTAGGTCTCTCCATTTTTTGTTTCCACTTGGTATGGGGATTTTCATTGTCAGCTAATTTCATTTAAGAATAAAAGTAGTAATTAAGATACCTGAAACCTAGAAGGTGAACAAAAATTAATAATATTTTCAAATAATCAGTTTGTTAATGTATAATTTCTATTAACTGAGGACAATAAATTGTTCCCCAGACTCCTTATTACTTTAAAGATAAAAAAAATTCAGAATCACTAATTAGGGAAGATGATAATCTTATTTTATTATTACATAAATTACATATACATACAGTTTGTTTTTGCTCTACCCAACAATAAACTGTTGCAATGGATGCGACTTTGTAATATAGAGGACCAAAGTTATTCATTGCTGACTAGATTGACATTCAAAGTTGCCTTTCAATTTTACTAAGATTATTTTGTTTTCTGAATAAATGTAATGTCAACATTTTAGAGTGATGGGATATATGTGGAGGAATCTGAAACGTTAGCGTGATGGTAAAGAGTCCTTCCTACCTCTGAGATTTGAGACTCATCACCAAACAAAAGTGATCAAACTACCAGAGGAATAAGGCAAAAAAAGATAGTCAGCAAAAATAAGAAGGATATATTTGCTTTTATTGCTTTATAAGGCCTTTTCACTGTTTATTGAAAGGTATGATTACTTTTCCACATGCATTAAAAAAAGTATAACTTAATTGTCTTTTACAATATACCTGACTTCCAATAGAAATAAAACATTTTGGTTAAATTAATATAACACCAAATTATTTTACATTTGAAGGCAGAGGAATTATTTGCAAAAAAGTGATCCCCAAAATGTATATATATTTTTTTTAAATAGATAGCAAAAAGGAGCAATGGTAATGTAGTCAGAATAAGTTTATAAGCTATAAAAACTAAAAATGTCACAATATTTAATTATTAGTAGATATCACTATTATCTTCCCTTTGACTTAAGCATGTATGTAATAAGAGTGTTCTTGAGTTCCTCAGAGAAATGTGAAAGGTCAGATGTCAGTTTTAATATGACTAGAGCACCTCTAATGAAACGCTGTTGCAATATGTGTTGAATATGAATGCATTAATTTCTTAAATGTCTTTCATATTTGGAGGCGCCTCTGCCTTTTAACTGGGATAATTTGACAGTAGCGCCCTGCCTTTCCTCTGACAGCTTTGAGGAGCTGGGGCTCAGCACCTGCGTCCACCCAAGCATTAAACCTCAGATCCTGAACTCTCCTCACAAATGAACTGTCAGATCATTACCGCGCGTGATGCAATATAATCTGTCTCAGAATTTGCATTTGGCCAAGTCCATAGCATCTTTTTTATTTATTTTATTTTTTTACTTATCTTTTTCCTCATACATACAGCCCCCTCAGAAGGCAGTAGTTTGAATATGCATCTCTTCACATTTCCATGAGGGACCCACGGGAAGTACAGGCAGAGAGCAGCTTTCAGCATTAGCATGTCAGGAGGGAAGGGTCCTCCTCATTCAGGGTCCCTCTGCAGATGCTCTGCCTCACTTGTTCATTACAATTGCATTTCATCAGCTTGATGATGTCCACATGTCAATTGGGTGTGAGGATTTTGCACACAAAAGAGCCTCTGGGAAAAGGACTTCGCTGGCTAATCAGCTGATTATCATACCTCAAATGGGGCTGTAGTGCTTGGTTACAAAACGGCAGCCAGAAAGAACGATGGTGCGGCAGACAGGCAAGCGATGGCTGAGTCCAGATCGGGAGGTAGCAAGCGAAGCTGATTAAACAAGCTTACTCTTACGAACACACACACATAAGAGGAATGCAAAGTAAGCAAACAAAACGCAACACAAGCACGAGACAGAAGATAGCTTTAGAATATTTATGATCACAGTTTTTTCCTCTTATTATCCTTACTCCTTTTTAGGTGGGAATACTACTGTTATATATATTATATATGTTATAGATTTTAAATGTCTTAGAAAGCTTTGTAGTTGGTGGTTGAGGTACAAAATGAGGTATATTGAGTATCCACCAGGCTGATACAGTGGCTTTATAACCTGAGCAAGGTAAAAAAAAAATAGCTAGTGTTTAGAGTCTAATGATTTGAAATGCACCAATCAATCGAGTTGAGTCAATTGGAACTGGCCATTTTTCAATTGATTGCTTGATGATCAGCTGGGCAAAATCTTAAACATCTCTCACACATCTATAACCTAAATGGTTGAAGGTCATACAAACACAGGTTAGTATTACATTAACAAGGCCTGCCTACTTCGAAGCTAGATCCAGTTTTGTATTAGTGTACTTGAATAATAAAACATCTTAGAGATGCAAACCTGCCCTGGTATATCTAGGAAATCCAGACATATCCCCGTTTATTATTCCAAAATAATGTTACAATTTTTCTTGCAAAACTCAGAACAACATCAAATTCCTCAAAACTACTTTTTCATTCTTCTTATTGTATCACTTGTACATTTCAAAAAGCAGTTTCATATTACCGTGAAAAAATTGCAAATGCTGTTGCACGCCGATGCAAGTAAAAAAAAAAAATGCTACATCATTAACTGCTTTTGTCTTGTAGATCAAAACCTCATTTATTGGTCCCTGTTGAATAGTCTCAACCTTCACATTGTTTCAGCTTAATTCAGAATAAATTGTCAAGAAATTACACTAAAAGAGCCATTGTGAATCCTCTACAGTCTCTTGCCTTTGATATCCCACCATTGCAATTTACAATAGTTGTCAACAAAACTTTTTCCATAGTTCACAACGTAACATCCCTTTACAGGACATTGTTATATCGACAACATGACTAAGCGATCTCACTGCCTTATTTCTAAACTTTTTATTCTGATTGCACTGGCATGTTCATTGACATGTTCATTTGCTTTTGGGAGATGAACTAAGGATTTTGAGCAAAAACTCTGCCGTTTCAAGGTCATCCATTGTTTTTTCACTGTTTGTACAAATTGCTTTAAGATGATGGGGAATATTCAAGGATTGCACCAAAGAAACATAAAAAACTGTAAATGCATATAAACTAAGAACTTTCATAACTTTCATTATTGGTCTATAAACTCTCCAACCAACTTCTTTTTTTTAGTTTTACTCACCATATGTGACATCTTTTAATGTCATATGTAAGTCAAATTGTGTTTAGTGAATGTACCTCTATGCTCTTTTGTGGACACACTGATACACAAAGATATTTTTCAGGGGTTCAGCATCTGACCCTTTATTGATATTTTTGGATTTTTTTTTTAATTGATCTGTCTGAATATTACTTATTAAAAGACAAAGAAACATTTATTTAGTTTAATCTTCTTTACATTGTATTTCAATAATTGGTTTTTAAATCTTCCTACACACAATCTGCTGGATTCAAATATACTTATATCAATTAATCAGCATATTTTCCTCTTTAATGTGTCACACTTCTTTGAAAACCAAAGCAAGAATCAGTAAATACATCTTGAAAGAGAGGAATTCAGTCCAGATCTAGTAACAGTATACTATAAAGTGTACTCAACCAGATGATAGACATTGCTGGTTTCCCAAGAAATTAAGTCAAGAAAAGAATTCTTAAAAAATAGATTTAAACACTTGCTTTCCTTAAATATACAGTGTAATGCAGTGAATCTGTAAATGTAAACAATAGAATCAAAACCCTTAAGTGTAAAGCGAATATAACCCATCTTGTTTTTCAAACTATAATAACACAAAAAATGCAAAACAGAAGTGGTTTTGGAAGCAATGCACAAATGCTTAAATTACACAAATTACATGAAATAAGTTATAAAGTACACTTTTATAAATTACAACAAAGAATAAATGTTATTTAAGTTGTTCTGTGAAAATACTTTGAAATTAGTCTGCTGAAAAAGTTGGAGTTTCCCAGTTTTTTTAAGTTTTTTAAATAAATCCTTTACTGGAGAAGTTTGACTTTTACGGTTTATGTATGAAGTAGGAAAAACGATTAAAAATGTTTTTTTCCTTGTTCTGTCAGGAAATTACCTCATATCATATAACCACTATAAGAAAAAAACATGGAGATTTTTCTAAAAACTACTAAGCTTTTAATTGAAATTGTGATGTCAGATTTAAAACTACTGAGTCTAACTCAACACAAAAACAGCATTTTTTTATTCACTGAAGTTATTTTTCTCTAATATTAAAATGTATTTATTTCGCTGGATACAGTCATATCTGATTAACTCCAATAAGCTTTAAAGAAAAATGTGAATCTGAAACTTATAACATGGCTTCAAACTATCAGACTTTGACTACCTTAAGAGGCCACCTATATTTTTGTCAACTAAAGTTTCACAGTGATGTTTGGATCTTTGCAATATTGAATACATTGTAAGGATGTAGTTTGTATAAACATCATCTTTCTGTCTTACATGATCATGTCACTAGATAGTACACTAAAAAGTCAAAATATTAATAACTAAGAAGAGAACTTCCTCTGATCATTGACTGTATCAAATTAATTGGACTATAGGATTTTGAAAATGTCATAAATAATTCATATAAAACAATCAACACTGTATTTCTAAATTAAACTTTACAAAAAACAAAAAACAAGTTTCTCAACTAACTCAATTGTAACACGGTATTTTTCCAAAATTCATAAGAACCTTTTCATTCCAGCTTCTGTGCGGGATCGTTTAAAAAAAAAAAATTTATTCCACAAGCGTCTTTTGTTTGAATAGAGATCAGCAGCCACACAGAGTTGAAGTGAAGTCGCAAGTGACCTGGATGCCCAATTATAAAGTCTGCAATCTGCATTGTTCTTGGAGCGAAAAACAATCAATGTGCTGAAGGCATATCCCCATCAGAAGACCTAATGATGTCTTTCTGGACCACAGCTTTGCACACTGCATAGTAATCTTCTGCTAATTAGGTTTATAATGCCTAGGCAGGCCTCCGCATCAGCACAATTCCAAGGAGGACAGCCAACTTATTTATTTATCTTAGACTGGCTTATTGTTATAGTGGATATAATTAAAGCTAAATTATTGAGCTTATTGGAATCAGTGGTCCACAGTGCAAGTGTGTGCACTTCAGATATGTTTTTAATCATGAACTCATCCTAACTTAGACGCAAAAGAATACTTTATTAGCAAAACAAATAACCGCAAAGTGATACAATTTTAAGCAGATTGTTTTGTTTTAAAATGTAAAGTTTATGTTTTCTGCTGAGTACATGTTGAGTTATCACTTAAACTGCTCATGTTTGACATCTTTTGCACTTTTCTCATCCTGTCTGAAACATCAGTTCCATGCTTTAGTCATATCATGTATTTCACCACCTTACCTCATAATGTATCTCAGTGTTACTATATCTGTGCAATAAGCTATGTGCTATAATACTATGTGCAATATGAACAAAATTACAACCCATAAAATACAATTTATATTTTATCTATCCTACATGCACCGTTAAATATGTATATATTATTTTTACATACATACATTTTTGCTTCATGTGCACCTTGTAAATATCTCTAATTTTTATTTATTTGTACTTATATTGTATGCTACTAGTACTTTCTGCTATTTGAACGATTCTTCTAATCCAAAGCATTTGATTGCATTAGAATATGTGCATATGACAAATAAAGAATCTCTAATCACCAAGACATTCAGAAGAGTGTAAGGGTCCTCCTTCAGGCTCATTTGCAACAGTTGCCACACTTCATGTTTTATCGGTACTGAGGAAGAACTAATTTGCACCGGGAGCAGACCCGGCTCCCTGTTAAATATGTTTTCCAGAAAAAATTTGAGGGGGGCATTGGATCGGAGGGGGGGGGGCATACTATTTGACCTCTGTAGTTGCAAAACAAGGGCTACTCCACCAAATACACTGATTTTCACAGGGGTTCAAATACTTAGTACTCATAGCAGTAACACAAAATAAATGATTATAAGAATCAAACATTGTCATTTCTGGATAATTTGTTTTTAGTTTAGGTCTCTCGTAGTGGACATGCATGTAAAATGAATACTTCAGACCCCTTTAATAATTTTGATAAGAATAATAAGTTTTCATTACTGTATTTTAACTGTATACACATATGCATATACATTTATATACACATAGGTATGTATTTATATGTATATGACATAGATAATAATCAAATAGTTATATAAATATTCTTATAATAATAATATTATTGAATATATTATTAATTAGACCTTCAGCAGACGAAGCATTCTATGTTTTAATGTTTAATAGTTGTTGGTTTCTTGTTATTACTTCCAGCTTCCTTTTATGTTTCCCATGATGCTAAGCAGCATCTTCGGTGACTTCTGCGACACCAGGAGTGAAATGGAAGTCTGTTATAATCAGATTCTTCTTGTTTATAAATAGTTATTATTTTGTGTTGAACTTGATTTGTAATTAATTAACTTTGACTCACTGGAGGTTACAAATATGTTGCTCAAAAAAGTAGGCGAACTTCACCAAAAACTGTGATTGCCACTTGAGCTGCACAGAGATGTAGGGGAACCGGTATCTAATGGGAAAACCCGAATCGACACAACGTCACATCCATCCTGGTGACAAAGACAACAAGGAGAGCCGACCCCCAAGGCATCTAACGAACTATGTACTTTGACAAAAAACAAAACAAAACAAAAACACAATCATAATCAGAAAACTTTGTTTTTAATCAAGGGCAGGCACACCTGCTTCTATGGGCCAGACTGACAGGGAGAGCATGCAAACTTCATGTAGAAACCCCTCAGTCTTTGGCCAATCTGATTCCAACAAAAGGGTAATTAAAAAATCTAATTGTTTAGTGATAATTTGCAGAAACTACTAGAAAAAAACGTAGCTGCAATTTGGTTACAATCATTTCCCATCAGTTTTTTTTCTTTTTCCCGAAACTATACTGAAATTAAAGTTTGCATATTTCCAAATTTAATAGCTCTGAGATCATGCAAAAGCAAAAAAAAAACAACATTTATTTTAACACTCTAAAGGTGAATTTCAATTAAAAAGAAATATCTAAATGCTTAAAACATAAGCTCAAAAGAAAATGTATGACTTTAGAGATCATATTTGGGCTTTTCTTGTCCTAGTTAAAAATAAATCTCATCGTACTTTTCAAGGGAGCTCTTCCCACTTTAATACAGCATTGTATCAACATTTTGAATAATATTTAACATTTGCTAAATCTTAATCAAATGGACAAAATGACCTCTGTTAAAAGATTAAAAATCAAATTGGGAGCACATGCCATTTAAACAAATCTGTTGACCTAACTGTCATGATTTTTTACTTTGGGAAGAAGCAAGAATACCTGGAGATAATCTATACATGCACAAGGAAAACATGCCTAATCATTGCAGAGCATTCAGGCTGACTAGCCCTGTTTGACTTTAACAAGTTTTTTTGATTGTGTACATACATTGAAAGGTGCATTTTAAAAACAGCCTTAATGACAAAGGTAATACAGTAATATGCTTTTTATCGTCGCTGAATGACAATGTATGTCACAATGTGTTAAGGATGTTGTGCTAGGTAAATTAAGTTTTAGGTTAAGTTCACAAACACAGCTAATGTTGAGGGGTATCATTGCAATGATGCTGTTAGCTTTACTCTGGAAAGTCAAAACTTTCTTTTCATGGAACTTGCTGTTGGTCTTTGCCTCCTCTCCATGAGGTTAGTAGCTGTCCACCTTTTTCTGGGAGACTGTTAACTGACAAGCTTCGAACATTTGGCAAGATGTTATCCAGCAGAGGAGCTCATCTAAGGCTCAAACAGCACATAGCACCTGCCAAGAGGATCTTCATACCTTCACTATCTGCCCTGAGTGAGCAATGCTCTCCTCTGAGGGAGCTGTTTCAGTCTCCCTCATGTTGGGATTTTTCAACTTGTTCTTGTGTTTCTTTTGTCTTTGATTGGACAGAAGAAAGTGTGGAGATACTTTCATGGATAATGAGACACTGGGCAGAGGTTTTATTTGTTTCCCAAGCTAAGATCTCCATCCCCATCTTGTCAGATGGGCTGAATCCAGAATGCCAAGCTGTCATTGTTATGTTTTCCCAAAAAGTTCTTGGAAATCTTCCCAATTATTCGGCAGTATTTTCTATTTAATTGTTAAGAACAAAAGCAAGTAAAATGACTTACCTTCCCACTTTTGGGTGCTGATTTAATCCTCAGGAGATCTTCGAGCCTTTCTTTTCTTTTTGTACGGATGCAATCAAGACACAGCTGAGGAGGTAGATGAGAATACTTTAATTTGCTCCCCTTTCTGCTCCAGTGACTTCGAACTTAGGGTTTTATGTCTAATGAAATCGTGACCATGAGAGATAAGCCTGCATGAGTCCTCAAAGCTAGCTTCAATGACTCTAAGATTACTGCATCTTCTCTGTGTTGAAGTTCGCGATGACCCTTGCCTTGGTGACAGCACACCCAGACAAAACAGTCCCTGAGAAACCATACTCTTTCTCATGAAAGCATGTTCCATAATTAGAGCCATAATGGCAACTGAATATAGTGCAGGTTAATGAAACTCTATGTCTGCCAGGGAACCAGGGGCTTTTGGGTAAAGAAAACAGTGGGGCTCTGCCACAAGCCCGATGATAGCAATTTGCAGAGTGAGTTATGTTCTCTATCTGAGGATGCGGCGAGCACTAGCAGCGGTTTTTTTTCTTAAATACGGTATAGTTTTCTATTTCCCACCCATTAATATGCATAGAACAGCTAATGAGGCTGAACCAACTAAGATAATAAGATTCTGAGGCTGCAACGTTGCTGACTGCATTAATGGTGTATGACTTTGCGGTTGGGCTTTTGCTTCAGTATGTCTTTGGACAAAAGCACAAAATGAAAACATAAAGCTGTGTTCTGCAGAACAAAAAATGCAAAGAAATTAAGAAAGATACTAAGACATGCTCAACGGTTATCATACAAAATCCTCTTTAATTCAATTAGCTTTTTATTTTAAGATATGTTGATTCTTTATAATCTGTGGGAATATATTCAGTAATTAGTGTATACTAACAATATAACTCTTTATTTAACTATGAAGTACAACCTCCCAAAGGTGTAAAGGTCCAACTCTGCAGTACAGTACAGGTATTGACGTAGACCGTAGATTTACGTTATTATCTTTAGCCTGAAGAGACTGGCTGACAATCAAAAAAGAGTTCCTAACTCTGAGTTGTTCGCTAAGTCATAAAATCAAATGGGTTTGCTGTTTCCAAATTCCAATCTTTTAGCCCAGCTAAAGGGTATGTTTTTTGTGAAAATTATATTATTTGTTTAAACGTTTGTCTGGAAATTTCCACTGAATAGTAAGCTATTGGGTTTTGCTCGTTTAACTTTCTAGGCTTCAACTTGAAATCCGGTTCGACATAAAGAAAAAAAAGATGTTAAGGTTTTGCATTCGTGAAAAAACAAATAAAAAACTTGTGCACCTTTACAAAAACAGATTGAATAGAGCAAAATCTTATGTGAACTAAAACATGACCAAATTTCAACAAACGTCTTGATTCTAACGCAATCGTGGTTGACTCACTGTTTAAAAATGAACCTCTATCATATTTGCGACAGTTTTAAAAGTGATTTTCAAAATAATACTGTCCCTATATTAATATGAATGACAATACTTGAAGTTTAGTCTGTCTTTTAATGACCTTGCTAATGTCGGCACAGAGCTACTGTTGAATGCAGAAATTAAACATTGATCTCAGTCAAACAGCTTGTATCTAAACCTGCAGGGAGAGTTTCTAAGGAGCTTGTCTTGAGGTGTATTGGCAGACTGTGGGATCTTATTAAACATAGCTATAAATACAAAGAAATGTAACATACTCCTGGAGGGAAAAATCCTGTGATTTTTGCCCTCTTCCTGTCAGCAGTTTTCTGCAGGCGTGTATTAGCGTTGTCTCCTCTCTGTAAATAATGCGTCCTCATTCAGTCACAGTGAAGAGAAAGAGCATTTGACTACAATGGGCTATTATTGGGCATAATAAGGATGAAGCAGACTCTCAGGAGAGACTGGGAGTCCTGTGAACTGGAAATGTCTGCTGTTCATCACAGCATTTTACAGCCAACGTTTTCTCAGCAAGAGCAGCATCACTGCCCCAGGATAGTCTGCACTGACGCCTCACTTCATTTTCACATTCATTTGAAGGTCTGAAGAGGAAGCAGAACCCAAGTTGTTTGAGATCCGATATGTTTTCAGAGTCAGGCATGATTTTATAATCTTATCTACCAGCAAATTGTAGAGCAATCTATACTCCTGCTAACAGGGGGCTGACAGTTCTGTATTTAAAATTATATATTTTCATTTTATGTATTCTAAAAACACTTTTTTCCATGGCAGTTTAGGTAAAAATAGGATTCTCTTATTTTATGTTTTCACACTTTTACATTCCACCACTGTGCCCTCTTTAGTAACATCTTCTCCCTCCCTGCTTCCTGCTTTGAAGGACTCCCACTCCCCCACCCCACCCTATCACCACAATCTCTCCCCTGTCTCCCCCTCACCTACTGTACTGACCCTCCTATCTCCGCCGCCATGCCTGGACCCGTCTCTCTGGTGTGGGGCCTTAGCTGTCAGGCCCTCTCCTGTGAGCGCGGCTGCTGTGATTTCCTCTGGGCCATCAGGTGGGCTGCTGCTAACTAGCCAAGCCTGAGACAGGGTGACCTCAAGCCTCAACATGATGGGTCTGAATCAACAATGTGTTCGCCTAAACAGGGGAGGGAGAGACCAAACAACTTAGAGGGCTGCCTGCCAGCAAACTAAATCAACATCGCTGCCTGTCAAACATTTCCTCCTGCAAAAAATGTTTACGTTTAAGTAAGCATTTAATTATTTTTTTCCAGAAAAAAAGAGGATAGTCTGTGTCTAAATTATGTCTTTTAAATCTATACTAAACACTTTCCATTTGGATTTGTTTACCGCGGTGGCGTCTTACAAGAGGTGTATTGTAAATCAGCCGAATGCTGCATGAACTGTCATTATAGTAATGATTAACACTTGTGATATCATCAGCGCATGGCAAATACTTAATTATCGAACCCCTTCTTCTGTTTCATGCGCCTTGGTGTATTCCACTTTTTCCGTGAACAATTTCTGACGTCTGCAAAATCCATACAGGCTGTCTGATTAGAACAAGCTTGGCTTAATGAGTTTCTCCTCTGCCACCATTTTCAGATGGATCTCATTAAGGGTAATCATACTGTAGTATGGGTTCTAGGAGGGCTTTCTACACAGAAACAAGGCTATCTTATTTGATTTTCCTTCTTCAAACCTGGTATTTCACAGCTTTGATGCTGTTGGTCACAAAGAAAAATTGTCATTCTACTCAACAGACATGGGGAGTGATCAAGTAAATCTTTCTGTCAAACTCCACTGTACTGTGACTGTACAGAGCATTTGCCAGCATTTAGGTAATAATCAAATTTAATGATGGTATTACTGAGTAGCTGAGGCTTGATGCAGTCTCTCTTTTCTCTCATGGGTCCTCCTCAGCTCCTTAAAAATGTTCCAAACTTTTCCTCTTCCACAATTCCCTAGAGCTAGCCACCCATCATATCTGAAATGTGCTTACAGCAGTGGCCGTCTTTTGCTTGAGAGCTCTTTGCCTTATGCTTCCATCAGAGGAGACTGAGTCTCACAGATGCACTGCTTAACAATGCCATCCCCTGCTCCCATCCAGGGGGTGGGGAAGGTTGCGGAGCTGTGCCCCACAGAATAAGGGGGGCAGGTCCCCTGTGATTGGCGAGAGCTGAACATCGATGCCAGCTTCCATCTGTCATGATAGCCTATCTCTGAACCTTCAATCTGTCAAAAGCTTGCTGCCTAGCTGAAGTCTCCAGGAGATTTGGTGTGCTAAACAGATTTGACAACAGGCATTATCACTGTGAGGGGGCCAGTGAAAAACGCTATCAACGTGTTAATTGTGGCTGGAGATGTAAGCTGTCACTTCTCATCTTATTTAACACTTGCTTTGCCAATTCCGTCTCACCTCATTTTCCTCAAGCTAGTAAACATATGGAACTGTTTATGTTTGCACTTTCCGTTGTTGAGCGCTAGTATCTGCTTTAGGACTCTGGCTATTCAAACGGATATTTCTTTTATAGGTTTGATGAGTTCAAAATAGGAGAAACGGGTAACATTTCAAAGAACAAGATTTTCCACAGATGTTCTTTATCTTAAACATCAAGTTCAAGTGGGTTTAGTGTTGATTTAATAGATATCTAGGAAGAGATTAACCAAAACATTGAGACTTTTAAAAATATCTAACTGTTCCACTGATCCACTGTTGATCAAATTCTGATCCCCGTAAGCTTTAAAAGCCATGATTGGAAACTTGGTTCAATCCTTCCAACATTGTTATGAGTGGAAGTAGTAACTGAAAGGAGATGAGCTGCCATTAGTAGAGAGTTTAAGACAAAGTCAAAGCAAGCTTACAGATGTAGCAAAGTTTTAAAAATCAAGACTGTATTTTCCACGTTTTGAATCATTTCTGGTTTCAGGTTCGAACAAAATGGAAGAAGCAAGACTCGAAAAGAAGGCTCACTGTAGTACTGCAAAGATTCTCTGTTTTATTTTTGGACACTTGCAAACGGAACAAGTTTTTTCAGTCGTCAATTACAGAACCTGTTAAATCTACTATATATAGCCACCACAGCATAGATACTATGTTTTATTTAATTTTTTATAGTTGCTTTACATGTACTGCTCTCTCAAACCGATCCTATTATATGATCAATAACCACTCATGACAGGAATATGTTCACCACAATTCTTACATCTTTTTATATAACAGTTCTTGAAGAAAATATTTAACAATCTAAGATTTGGAGGTCAAAACATTATTATAATTATTAATTATTCATATTAATATTAATATTGTTGTTATTATTATTATTATTATTATTATTTTACCCTTGAATTAAGGTAATTAAAACCCACCAGGTTAATAAAGTAGGGGTGTTCTCTTTCTTTAATGGTTGGGTGACTGATAAAAATAATAGTGACTAATAACAAAATTGGTATTTATTCAGATTTTACTCCTCTTCGAGACGTCTCGGAAAAGTCTTCAAGCGTCAGTAATTGATTATTCTCTATCAAAGCACCTAATTATTTGTGAGTTGTAGCGATCAGCCCTATTATTTGTGGGCTTTCCCCCTGACAGGTCTTTAATGGTGATGGTTGGTTTAACCCCCAGGCCTTGCTAATAGGATTTAGCAGCAGGTGACTGGTAACACAGACACACACACCCTCTCTAACCCCTTCACCCTGAGGAATATCCGACCCTCCTACTGCCTGTTTGGTGAAAGGACGCACAAGCACAGCTCTAATTCAGCCTCGTCATTCCCCCTGAGCTGAGCGTGTCTGTAGAGCAGCAGGGTAGGACTATGGTGTCACTCGTGGATCTCCCCTTTTTGTTTAAAAAAAAAGGTTTCTGTGGAGTCAGTATATGTAAGGCAGCAACGTTTGCAAAAGCGGATGCAAATAAAGCTGTGGCAGACACGACACCATCTTGGAGATGACAGATGCCGGCCAGACGAAAAGGCCACAACCCTGACACCCTGGTTGCTTCCTGACATTGATTGTTGTTGCAATCCACAGTATGTTACGGTCTCCTCCACTCAGAGTTATATAAAGGTTACTAACATTATTTTTTTAATCGGAAGGTTTATCGAAGGATAGATGTAAGTTATCATGGCTAACTAAACAGAAACCAATTGTCCTATAGATTTTCTCCATTCTGTCTGACTAACAGTGCTGTCATAGCTGCTAGTTTATCCAGGTAAAGGCCTTGGTGTCATAATAATGCCCTGTCCATCAGGATCACAGCTGCAAAGTGAGTCAGGGTCACTCTCACAGCTTTTATCACTTTATTTGGCGCCCATTCTTCCACTGCTTGCCAACAGCCACAAAGGCCATTCATTTTTACCCCTACAACGATTGTGAGAAGGAGCAGGAGAGGCCTGGGAGGTGGAGCGCCTGGCTGAAGGAAGAAAGGGGGGGAGAAAGTAATGTGGGGAAAGGGAGGGGTTGGGCCTGTTATCCTGGTAATTAAGGATAGAGTGGTTTCCACGCTGGGTTTGCGGACAGGATGTGGCAAATTACTGGAATCTTTTCGAAGAAAAGCTGCTCCCTTTCTACTCTGTCCATTCTCAAGGGACCTCATCATCTTCTCTAACAGTCAGGAAGGGATTTTGTACCCTGTATTCCCTCCCCTTCTCCTTACCTCCTTCTGTTTCTCTTTTTGTTACTCTTTCCTTCCTCTGTCCCCCAAAAATGTAACTTAGACTGTGTAAATAGCATTGCTGCATGATAAACCGATGACTGACTTAGAAAATAAAAAGTATAAATATTTGTGCAAAGAGTTATTTTTATTTTTTTTTCCCGTTTTTTATTGGGTTTTTTTGGGTATTTTGGATTTCAGCTAGCAAATCCCTCCTGCCATCATCAGACAGATTATGATAAATAACTGTGTGTTTCTGAAGGTAATTCCCCTGATACACAAATCAGAAAAGAGAAAAAGGACAAAATGGAAACACAACTTTTTTTTTCTAAATGATAAGTATTGGTTAGACGGTTTTGGATACTGTGATACTTTGTTAGATTGGTTCAGATCCTACTTTGCAGACTTGGACATTTTTGTGTTATTTTGTGCTATTGAGCAATTTTATTTCTGAGAAAATGAAAAAGAAGGCATGCACGGTTCTTCTAATTCTCTGACCACTCTGTGAGGCGGGGTAGTATTTATTTATTTTTTCTCCTCAGTTCTGGAATAAAATACCTATAAATCTAAAATGCACAGAAAATACTGGGGTTTATTTGTTTGTTTTTTTGCATATTTCCCATAAAGCTCAACTATGAATTTATCTGTTCATTTGTTTCATGGCTTAGATATTTACCTCTCTGTATTTAATGTTTACATTTACAGTAATTTTTTTAAGCTATTTTTGTATCACATTTTCTTCATCCTTCCTCCTGTATTTTTCCTTTACTCCACCTTGAATTACCCTGTCTTTAAACGTTACAGTACAAATAAACTTGCCCTATATCATGATATGGGTAAAAAACAAGACAATGTGGCTTTGTTCATCTTTAGATTTGGGGCAGAGGAAACGGTTGCCCTCACAGCAACACAATTCGGCAGCTAGCAGCAGCCACCGCATGGCAAAGACAGCTAGGGAACACTCTGGGGCTTAAAAGTACCCAAAGCATCCTGGGTAATTAGCCATTACAGCGCTGTCACAGAGGGTTCTGCAGTCAATACAGAGATAATTTGGGCAATGGTGAATGACAGTGCTGTCCAGGCTTTTGGAATGATCAAGGACAGATCCAGCTGCACCAAGCATCTGTCAGGCCCATGAATCACTCCTCCAGCCAGCACCTGTGTGTGTGGAGCAGAGAGAATCATTGGAGAAGCATGTGCAGACACACAAATAAACATGTTCCTGCTCTCTCTTTTCGCCACACCGGGAAATGGCTATTAAAGGTCTGCCGTTACAGAGCACCAAGTGGAAAAGGCTTGTTACCTTCAGTGGCAAATGAATGACATTGGGAATAAGGTGAGGGATAAAAGTCGTACCGAGGGGACATTTTTCACAGTTATTTCGGCTGTGGGTTGAAAACAGAGGAATGCAACTGGCATGCAAAATCCCCATCATTTACTTTTGCACGTTTCGCATTTAAATATCAAGTACATGTCAAATCTTTTCAATACAATGATATTTCATTGTCTCGTATTTTCATAGGATAATACGAGACATTGAAAAGTATGACAGACTTGAGCTTTCTCGCCTCTGTGTTTGTTTTAGTCCA
>JAVLVB010001001.1:4126440-4178526 GCA_032876305.1 Orestias chungarensis
GCCCCCCCCCCCCCCCCAACAGAATGCTAGGCTGTCTCAGTAGCATCTGCTGAGGAAAATAAAGCCCACTCTTCCTTCTCATGTAGAGAGGATCATTTGCATAATATCCCCCTCTGTAAGGTGAAAACAGAATAATAATTGGTTTGCCCTTTTCTCTGTGTGTGTTGTAAAACAGTTAGGAATTAATTTGAGGATAACTGTGCAATTAATTCCAAATGCTAAAGATGGTGTGGTGTGGAGGAGGAGGTGGGGAGGTTTGATTCAGATGAGGAGGAAAGAATATACAGACTGAGGTCAAGAAACAACGTTTTTGTGTTTCTACTGTCGGCAGAACTTAACTCTGGTGTATTAAAAGAGTGCAAGTTGGGATTTGGAACGCCTGACTGAGAAACAGGGGCAATGAGGACACACATTTTACCACTCCATATTAAACATTGCTATTTCGGTTTCGGCTTTATTGTATATGCTGTGCTGTTTGGGTATTCTTAATGATGAATAATAGTGCAGCAGGCAGTTCTGCATAAATACTGCAATTCATAAGTCTGTTTTAACCTTGTTGCAGAGCTGTGTAAATTCCTTATGCTTCCCCATTAAAGCTAATGAGCAGTGCTGTAATCAGGTTTGTGTTTATAGTTGAGGGAACGGCTCCAGCTTCTTCAGACAGATGTCAGTAAAGACCAATGAACTGCCCTTGACGTCAAAACAGTGCAGCATGACAGTAAAACCTGGTTTCAGGGCAAATTTGCTGTGAGCTTATATCTGTTAAATGTAGAATTAGCCAGGAGTGTGACATTAGTACATACAGGTAATATTATTGCTATGGAAGTGGCATGAACATGTCTCCTTGTCTGTACCCTGTACAATTAGGGAGCAGCAGCTTCATTCTCGATGCCTCCACAGAGGAAAGGGAACATGCCTCACCATGAGTCCCAATTACACCTAATGATGGCAAAAGGATGGAGCATATGTAGATTGTGCTGCTGTTTCTTTGTCAAGGCAAGCGCAGAGTATCATCATTTATCACACCCGTCAAATCGTATACTCCTTTTGGAGCAAGGAAAATGAACCCCAGCACATCATCTCTGTACTTCCTTTTTTTTATGTGTTTAACTGCAAGGGGAAAAAAGAAGTACAAGCCTACTTACAAGGTGTGTAAATAAATGTAAGGGAGCATTACTGCAGTGACTCTTTTGCTTTGGGTTTAAGCTATTTTGTTTCCTGATCAATTTTGGCTTTGAAATCTAAACGAGGGACGCGTAAGGTCTTTGTGTTACGTGCTACAGGGCAGGTAAGACCTAAGGGTGAGATTTGGGCAATGCTGAATGTGCCGCAGTAGAGAGGCATCTCTGTGCTTGTCAGTGGCTTTTTCCTAATCCTGGTCTGATCTTTGTGTTTGATCCACAGCATGGTCCTGAGACAACATGAGTAGAAGCTATTGCTGTAATTTAAAGTCAATATTGCACTCATGATCCCTCTCCCTGGGAAAGCTGAACAGACTTTTGCAGCGATCTAAAAAGTCTTCACTGCTGCTTATAGGGGGAATGTTGGTTCTTCAGATTATCAAAAATAAAAAAAACTTTTGGTCTTGGAATATTTCTTAATTTACATGCTTGTGAAGAGGATAGTTTTATGAAGTGTTTATAAAACCTAAAAAAAGGCTTCATAAGTTTATTAAGGAATGTTAGTGAGGCATAGCATCAAGAAGAGAAAGACATGTCTGACATAGTACTATTTCACACAGGTACTAAAGGCATATGACATCTGTAAACTTACCAAGATATATTATCTCCAGCTCACAAGAGAAAAGCTGTTTATCAGAATCAGAATTACTTTATTAATCCCCATGGGGAAATTAATGTTTGTTACAGAGTTTCTACAACCCTTGAGCACAAAAGTATGACAAGAGCATAGAAAAGATAATTATAATAAAGGCAATTAAACAAAATCTGTATTGTGAATTTTTGATATTTCCCTTGGTAAAACATACCAGACTCAAATGGGTGAACCACCCTGTCAGTATATATAGTCAGGTTCTTCAGATTCATACTGCCCTGATTATTTGACTCGTGTGATGAAGTGCAGAGGGAGATATAAGCAGTAGCACAGGCAGGAGCAATCAGCTGCCAACAGGAGTGGGAGGAGCAGGGAAGAGCAGATAAGAAGGAAACATGGTAGGAAAATGTAATCCATGTTGTATGTACTGTCAACATACAACACTTTGTGGTGAACTATGACATAATGTCCAAATAAATGCAATTAAGTTTGTGGCTTTAAATGAAACAATGTGTGGGGGAAAACAATGTAACAAAATTTTTAATGCCAAAATGTCAACAACTGTATATATTTCATTATAGTTAATTATACATAAATTGTTAATAAACATCCTAAATTTGAATTAATTCTTTACAAACCTCTGCCGAAATTGCTATTGATCTATCTTACAGGCCCTCAGTGACATAAACATCTTTAATGATTCATTCAGAAGCCCTTTTATAGAGATAAGATTAGAAACAGTGGTCTCTTCTACAAATCTCATCCTGTGTTGTTACACTCAGAGTTTAGATATTTATCGTTTGTGATAGACATGAGACACATAAGGGTGGCTCAAGGGCACATTAAATCTGTCTGTGTCATGATCAGCAATGTGTTACACTAAAACTCTCAACAGAATACCTTGTTGACACCCACTCTGACAGAGGCTCCACGGTGCTGTAAATTTAAGAAACAAGGTCAGTGAACTCCTTATGGAAAGAGGTGAAATGTCGAAAATTGATTCTTGTTGTGGCCACAATTTCTTTTTTTTTTCTGATATGGTCTAAACATTTTTATTATCCGGTTGCCAGGCTAGTTAGATTTGCCTTTTTTCCCCAGATTTTGTTTTACACAAATGCTGAATATTACAAAGTAACATTTTCCATAAGCATTTAATATAATAGTTTGGTGACCCTTATAGCGCTGCTGTTAACAGTCAAATCTGTTCAATTTGTGCAGAAAGGTCAATACTTTTAATGTTAAAGTTATGAGTCCTAAACAACAGCTACTTTTACCCTCATACCAGTCATAAAAAAGTTATATGTGGCACCCAAATGAACAATTTCTTATATCCAAACCCTGGCTTTAAAGATCATATTAAAGCCAAATTGCTAGAAATTACATAATTTTCTTTGAATTTTAAGATGTTAATTTCACAATATGATGGTAGATTCATGTGTAATCATATCCACAGGTCTGTGTGCATGTTGGATTTAGGGAGTTCTCTTACCTGTTCTGATTGCCTCACAGCTGGAGTTTATCAGACCCAATCAGGACGAGCTTAAAGAGGAGCATATTCCATCTTGGAAGATGCCATTTTTATTTTCTCTTCATGACTAATAATCAGTCCTCTTTTTTGTCATCCTCCTTTGAGATGAGCTGTACTTATCTTCACTCTCCTGCTGCTGAAGAAACCAGTTCCTGTTCCTGAGTCCTTCGTAGATCTATTCCCTCTGCTTCTTTGTCCTCACAGTTTGTGGCTGTACTGACCAGAACAGCCCCTAAGTCGATCTCTTTGCAGCACCTCTAACTCCACCTCTGGTATGTGCAGTCTGGACTCCTTCCTCATCTTACAGCAGTACTCATCGGCCTATATACACAAAATCGCTCCACTGTCAGAAAAGACATAGGAAACATAGAAACAAAAACACTCATTGCCATCTATGGACCTCAGACCTTGGTATACTCACCTTCTCCAATTTATCTAATAGTAATACTATACTTGAACATACATATCCTACCTTTCTTCAAATAATCCCTCTCTGTTTCCTCCTCAGTGAGATCCTTAAGCCCTCTTAACTTTTTTCTTATTCATTGCTTACAATAAATTGTTCAAACTACAATTCTTTTTTTTATAACTGTTGCCTATACTAGGGTCTCACATAACCATATCAATACAATTGGTTTTTGTGTTGCGTGTAAAGAAGAATATGCCTGGCATTAAATAATTAACTCAAAAAACTACATTATGAAGATGTTTACTTTTTTGGCAAACTAGAAGATTCATAAATTCTCTTTAGATTAATTTTGGAGTACCTACTTGGATGAGATTCCCTTTTTAGTTGCTCTGTACTCATGATGGCTCCTGCTACGGTGGTAAGTATTGACGTCATTTCCTGTCATTGCACTGCGTGTCTGTTAACGTCTGCTAGCACCGCGCTCTCTGGTATCACAAATTTCTGTTGCTCCACTTCACGTTTTTAGAAACCGTAATTGTCCTAAATGATTTTATCTTCTTTTATCTTCATATTTCACTTATTAAAAAATGTTTACCTTGTATTGCTTGGTATAATTTTTTTCAGCGCAACCTTCCCTTTGTGGATTTACAGTCATCTTTCTATTTGACATACTATATTGATACAGTGGACCTAAAATTACACAAAATCAATAAAGTCAGAGAAGGAAAATATATTTTTACTGTGAAACCCACAAATATGTTTAACGAACCATTTTCACAACTTACAATACAAGTATAAATTTGTAAATTTCAAAACCAACATACAATCTTTAACAGAACAAAGTAATTTATGAAATTTGTACATAAAATGAAGGCATTACCTCAGGCATTTTGTGTACAACTATTTTCAAAGAAAATTGACCTGAACCTGTCTCTGGTCATAACTTTGGCTGTAAGGGGCTCAGACAAAATGTGATTTTGTCTCCAGTAGTCCTGAAGACTGGGCACCGACACCAAGGACATGTAGCTCAGGAGACCAAAAAACTCATACAGTGTCATATTTTTCAGTCTTCTGACCCACATAAACAGAGGACTCTCAGGAGTTGAAGTAATGTAAAATTTATTGAATGTATTGTGATGTGAATGTCCGGAAGGGAGTCCGGCTGGGAAACGGCAATGCAGCGGCAGGGATATGGCAAGGCAGTGGCAGGGAAATGGCTGGAACGATGCAGGAGACTGAGTGGTTTCTGGAGTGGAGACGGAGCTGGTGAGCTAAGGCAGACAAGAGTGGTAAGGACAGTAGGCAGACTTTATTGGGCTGAAGATGGGGACGCCAGGAGGACTGAGAGGGTTTGAGAATCCAGGAGAACGGCTGTTGATTTGGTTGTCCAGGAGGTTTGCGGCAGAGAGATGGTTATTGGTGGAGCGGGCAGATTGAGCTGAGCATGAGGAGCGATGACCAAGGCTGATGAAGATGACGCCAACGTAGAAGGTGAGTTTGTGGCATTAGTGATAAACAGACAGATGAGATGATGAGTGCAGGGGGGAAACACGGAAAAACACGAGGGGAAAACTTCATTAATTATCACAAAAAGCTTGAGATCACTGGAGTATATCTTAGACAATTTAGAAACAAGGAACTGTAGAATTGGCTTTGAGGAACACACGTTACCGGTAGCAATACTCAGGCGACGAGAGGTAGATCTACCACTCCTTATATACTACTCAGCTGATCAAGGTGATGCAGAGCAGGGCTTCACAGGTGGGGCCAACGCTCCAGCCAGACTGGAGCTCTGGCGTCCTCCAGTGGACAACCTAAAAGAAACTCAAAACCCTGACATACAGATCCTCCTTTTGCATGTCAGTCCACTAGCATTTTTTCCTTGATTCTTTTTTTTTTGCAGTTTTTTTGTCGTTTTCTTCCTGCAGATGTTCTTGACTGTGTCATTTGCAAAAAATAAGAGAAAAAGGTATTTTGGACTGTGTGGGGAAAGTCTCTCTCGCTGGTCTCTTGGAGTTCTCTGAGGCTAGAACCTGCCTACTGCTGGGGCTGTGTTATTATCCTCCTCTGTTTTCCAGGGCTCAGAGTTTATGCTTGGTTCTGCTGCCTGAGCCAGCGGGATCGCGACCTGGTGGGCGTGCCCCGCTGTCCCGTCCTCGCAGATCTCTGACTAGTCGGACGCTCCTCTCTCTCCTCCTCCAATATAAAATACACATCATCCCCTCGTTGTCAGTCATCGCTGTCTGGCTACGACCCACGTTCCACCATGTCTTCCTCAGCTGCCTCCAGCTCCAAGAAGAACACCACCACCAGCTCCACATTCATCTATCACCTCATTGTTTTATCTCACAAAACCAATCAAACTCTAACTCAAGACACTACAATAGACCATTACACACTAACTAAACACTCAAAATACACTTAATATCACAAATCAAAACTCTCAAAACTTACTATCTTTATATCTGTCTCTGGCATCAATCCCATAAATTTCCTTTTCCTGTAGCAACCGAATGCACTGGTTTGTGATTATAATTTTTGGTTGATTAATGTGGCTCAACTTTTCAGCAATAGGACAGGGGTTGTTGTGCTTTTTTTTTTGTCTGTGTGAAAAGCTCATTTTTCTATGTCTATGAGGCACACACACACCAAACACACACTGAATGTGACAAAAATATCCAGAAAAAAGTATGGTGTAAATACTTTATCAGAACTTTGGTTTTACATGGCCTACCAACACAATTTAAAAACTGAAATATAGTTTGAGGTCCACACTTTGTACAAAAATTAAAACAGCGACTCATTGACGCTGTGTTTTACTGCTACACCATGTTTAGTATGTGACGTAATTTTGAGGTGCCGCGCATCCTTTTTGTAGCTTTGGAGGTGAGGGTGTCTGAATTGGAAGCCTGGCTCTGCACTGTTGAAACACCAGCGGATAGCCAAGGCCCACTTGTTAGCGTGGAGCCAATAAGAACAGGCTGCCCTAGTGGTCCTCAAGCTGATCCAGGAAGTCACCAAGCCGAGAACTCAGTCCAGCTGGGTGAAACGATGTTGGACTCTGTAGTATCTCTGGTCTGGTATGTTTAGTTGCATGTTTGGGTTACATTGATAATTGGCAAACTTTTGGGGGGAAACCTGGTCTCATCCGGAGAGAAGTTATCCATCCCACTTGGTGTTAACCTTGGTGTTATTTTTTTTATCAGGATATGTCTTTTAAGTCAGTATAAAACAGGTCTCTAAGGTTTCCTTCTTTCACCTTAAGAATATAGCCAAAATTAAAAATATTCTCTCTAGGACTGATGCTGAAAATTAGTCCATGCATTTGTTACTTCAAGGCTGGACTAACTCTTCATTAGGATGAAGTTTGCAAAATGCGGTTCAAAGTCTTCAGTTGGTCCGAAACGCTGCAGCAAGAGCTCTGATGAAACTTAAAAAGAGAGAGCACATCTCTCCTATTTTGGCTTTCCTTCATCAGCTCCCTGTTAGATTCAGAATAGATTTTAAGACTCTTCTTATGACATATAAAGCCCTCACTAATCAACCTCCCTCATACATTAGAGGTCTGATTACTCCTTGTGTTGCTAACAGAGCACTTCGCTCTCAGAATGCAGGTTTACTGTTGGTTCCTAGATTCTCTAAAAGCAGAATGGGAGGCAGGTCTTTTAGTTAACAGGCTCCTCTCCTGTGGAACCAGCTTCCAGCTTTAGTCCATGAGGCAGACACCCTGTCTAGTTCTAAAGCTAGAATTCAAATCTTCCTGTTTGATAAAGCTTATACTGTGGTTAGGAAGAGGTAGAGAAGACAGCCTAATCCGGTTGGGGGAACAACTCAGTCTTGAGTCCTTTGCTCTACCTTCTTCATGTCTCACTCTGCAGGGTTAGGTTATTTACATTATTTCTATAGTTATGCTGCTATAGGGTTAGACTGTTGGAGGACAATCTGATCACTCTGCTACTTTTTTCCTTTGTACAATCTGCTTTTGTTATTGTTATTTCAACCTTGTTAACCTTTTTTTTTTGTGTGTGTGTTTTTCTCTCCATAGTAGCCACACCTGGTCTGGCATTCAGTTAGCTGAAACAGCTTCTTGGAGGAGAACATGGGCTGAGATGCTGCCAGCGACACTCTACAACTAGTGCTGCAAACTCTTTTTATTTATAGTATCCTCTGCATCTATTTTAGACTGCTTGTACTGAGCCAGGTTCTGCTTGAGGTTTCATCCTGTTAAAGGGGAGTTTTTCCCTCTCCACTGTCGCTACATGTAGGCTCAGTTTGAGGGATTGCTGTAAAGTCAACAACAATAAGAGCCATTGTTTCGGTCTACTGATTCCGGATGAGTGAATGCTGCAAGTCAATGACTCGATGCAATCTGCTAAGGTTCCTTAGATTGGAATCTTCTTTAAACTGATTTTTAATAATCTATCTATGATTTTAATTGATTTTCTTGTAAAGTGCATTGAGATGACATCTTTTGTAAATTGGCGCTATATAAATAAACTGATTCTTGATTCTTCTCTGCAGCGGTTCTGATCATAATTAAACATCCTGGGACTTTTGAACCATTCAAAACAGTTTGATACAATGTATCAAAGTGATTCTAAATTTGAGCATAATTTCTAAAATTGTAATTTATTAAAATGATTTCTTTAAAAAAATGTATACATGCATAAAGAACTACTTATTCTGTTAAAGCTTTTATTAAAGACCTGGATTAACTAAATTAATAATAATTTAATTTATAATTTTTTTAAGCTTAGAAATCTTGTAATGTGGCTGAATTAAAACAATTCTGCAAAGAAAATTAGGAGAAATGTCCTTCAGACCGATATAAGCAACTAATGACCACTTATTGCACACACTTGAAGGAAGTTATTTGATCCGAGGCTGGTACCACCAGTAAGTTATTTCAGAACTTTACTTTTTAAATTTGTTTTAGTTATCTTTGATATTACGCATAATTCAATCATCTACTACATTTAATTGTGGCAAAGAAAGAGGACAGACCTTTTATATTTTCTGGTAAATACTTTCTAAATTTTTATTCAGATACTCTGGTTTCCAGACTGATTTATTTAAGGTGCATTTTCTAACACAAAACAAAATTTAAAAATACACCTAGAAAACTGAAATGAACCTTTTATACCTATTCTAAAATATAAATAGAAAAATCTACCTTAAAAAAAACATTTAGGCGGCTTTTTTCAAACATTCATCTTTAAATATTCTAAGCTTTCATTCACTGCAGGAAAACTGATTTATTATGCTCCCACCAGCTTAACCATCACAACCATAAACACTGCATAACAACAAGACAGAGGAATATGGAAGTGCCTGAGCTAGAACAGGATGTGAATATCAAGCTCAGCTGCCCTTGTTTGTTGTCATGTACGACCTGAACTGTGCAGTGAACTGCTGGGCTCTTCATCCAGGCTGTTTTGAAAGCCTTCTTGAAATATATGTAGTTGTGGCATTTTCGTTTTGTAATTACATGCAGAAGCATCTTGAGTGAACTGCACTGACACCCTAGGGTGCACACAGTCTTGCAAAATAGCCTCATATTCCCTACCTATTATGAGATCTTACAGAGCTGATTATCCATGCTAACGACTTAGTCGAATGGCTGCTCTCACCAGACTCAATAAGCCATTTATGGGTTTCTGTCTCTCCCTTTTTTTTCTTAATCTGATAATATGCATTTAAAAACAGTTATGCTTGTAAACTACAGTTTTAAGCTCATTATCTAAGGTTTCCTTATAAGGGAACATTTATCCCATGTAATTTTATTGTGAAACTGTTTATACCCCTTGAAATGTTTCCTATTTTTGTCAACAATCAGTGTACTATATCACAGGGATTTTATTTGGTAGACCAACACTAAGTAATGAGTATGAAACAAAAGGTTGTTTAGATGTCATTTACTTATTTTCCAAATAAAAATATATAAGTGTGTTTTGTACACATATATTTTGATTTAATTTGTCTTTTAATTTGTGTTTATCTTGCAGCTTTACAAATTTACTAACTTGCTCCTTCTTTGTTAAATTACTCAGTCAAATTAAATTAAGGGTAAATTTAAACAGTTATTTTCAAATGTTGCCACAGATTTTCCATCAGATTTAACTCTGGACTTTGACTGGGCCTTCTAGCACATACATATGCTTCAATCTGAACTATTCCATTGTAGCCCTGATCTTTATATGCTGTTTGTTTACATATTTTCTTTAACAATATTTTGTGGAATTCAAAGAACAGATAGATTTATACTGACATGAAATCAGACATGAAATCAGACTTAGACCATATTATTTTTCTTTAACTTCACACTTGCAATATGTTTATTTTTTTGTCTATCACATAACATTTCCAGTAAAACAGATAGCATGTTATGGTTTCAATGCAATATATCTCAAAGTTTGAGGCATATGGCATTTTTGCAAGACATAGCACCCTCTTTTTCTGATGGTTTTCTCCTTAATAAGGGGAATAAGGTGAAAAAGGGGAATTATCTTTCATGATAGGCCAGATAGGCAATGGATGGAGGGATGTTTTGTTTTTTTATTGTCATTACTTCCCAGGTTGTAGGACATATTTTCCATCTTAAAACAACTTAAATTAATAAAAACCAGGGTTTATTTAAATTATGACATCAAGTAAAGGGGTTAAAGCATTACTCAGTTTAATCCATATCTGTGTACTCAGACATACGCCAGTGGCCCACTTATAACTTAAATGACTAGTTTAGTTAACCTTCATGTTTAAGTTTAACTCATTGTTATGACAGCTGTGGCGCACTGCATAATTTCAGTGGCATTAGCATCAGTCATTGGCCCGGGCTCCTATAAATACACCTGACAGCGCAACCGTTTCTGGAGTGTTCTTCACGGAAAAGTGCAGAAGACTCGAGAGGTGAGGCACTGTGATAGAACTGCTCATGAAATATATGCTGACTCCTATCACCTGTGGGACTGCTGTTCTGATGGAGCCAATGATATGTGCCCCTATTAGTCTCTGAGGAGATTTTTTAGCCCACTTTTACCCGATCTGTGCCAATTAAGAGGTAGAATTATGTATATTACTTGGAGTCACTTGTAGTTCTGCACAAAGAAATGCATCTAGGGAAGGATGACAGAGGCATACTATTGAATAATTAGAGGGAAATTTCAGAGCCCTGAAAGCTCAATCATACACTGTCACGTGCTAACTATTTTTAACCTGTTCTTTCTTCCTCTTCTACCCTCTTTCTTTCCTTAACTTTGCAGCAGAAATGCAGAACGAACCAAACCTCTGTGCTCACTATAGCTGCTTTGCCCGGAGTGATTACTTAACATCTGCATAAGAAGTCCCAAGCCTGTCAGTTTGACATTTAAAGCATGACTGATTTCCGCTTACATTTATTTTAATCACATTCCACAACCCCCAAAAAATAAAAATTAAAAACAGCAGCTTTCATTAAAAGGGTAAAGCAAGAATAAGACAAGAGTCTTATTCTTGCTTTCCCCTTTTTCAGTGATAAACAAGCAAATGGATCCTCCAGAAAGAAACGCTTGAAAAAACATTAATTGAAGTCCTCGGAGTTCCCATAAACTCATTACAACACGCTTGGCTTGCCATCCGTAAAGCGCACACAGCGACTGCTCCTCAGTCTTCCTCATGTCTTTGGGCGGTTTATGGAAACAGAGTGTCGCAAGCGGACCTCTCATCCTCGCACACGCTTCCCACAGTCATCAGTATTCTAATGACATTCCACAGTCGTCCCAGGGTGTTTACTCTTAGAGATACCGAGATTGATGAGATGCTCATAGCATCCTTAACTACCAACTAATTAACTAATTAGGGCATTCAAATGAAGACTTGTTTTGGATAATGCAGCATGGGCAAATGGTTCTTTAAGCCAGCGTGGGAGGTTCAGCATCATGGTCTTGTGCGTTTGATCGCCTCATTGGTGCCAAATAGCTGATCTAAGTTATTGATGAGACCAGGTATTAAACAGACAAAATTACATGATGTCATTATGTTACACTAGGTTACCAAAGCAACAGCCATGAGAGTAAAGTTATCAACAGAGCATCTTTTATACCCATCAGTGGTGTTGTGAGGTATAAAACAGCCAATGTATTTATTAATGTCCTCTGAGAGACATGTTTTTTCATTATCTTTTAAAGTTGTCTTGATTCTGAAACTTGAGGCTAATTAAAACTGTCTTTTATTCTTGTATCCAACACACATTCTAGTCTGCGAGTGTGACAACATATTATCTCATTTAAAACAATGTTAGTAAATCTGGGAACAAAAGAAAAATTGGGATTTCTTACAAAGTTCCCATTTCAGAAAACATAAAATTCTATATACCTAAACAGAACTTGTAGATCCATCATCGTCCATTTAATCATATACTTTTCATGTTTTCAACATCTTTCAGAATCTATAGTATTTTATGGTTTTTATGATTCTATTCTGTCAGACTTTAATTGTGTCACCTTGGTTCAACCCCCTCTGACCCTTGTTGGTCATGGCAGACCATGGGTCGCCCTGAGCCATGTTCTGTTGCAAGTTCTTTTCAAAGTGGATGGAACGATGGATTTGGCTAAATACAGGACAATCCAGGAAGAGAGAGTAAACTTGAGGCTATGGTGGAAGTTCACCTTCCAATACCAGAACAGCCTTAAACATGCAACCAAAGAGGCAATTGAATAATTAAGTTTAAAGTCATATGTGGAAAAAACATCCATACTCAAACCCAAGAGTGTCTCCGTGGCAAGTCTTGAAATTTGAGTTTCAGATATGGTCCCATCCAGTCCTTAGCTAAGAAAAATTGTCAAAGGTTTGAGTCTCAATATTACACACTGGAAGAAAGCTACCAGTTAAAGACAGCCCTAGAAATTACTCATCATCATTTTTATTCCTTTAGTGCAATTCTATGTGTTTGATACTTTCCTCATTAAAGACCATTAATTGTTACCATTCCACAATCATAAAATAAAAGCCATCCATCCATTTCCTAAAACTGCCTTTTCTAGCGGGGTTCTTTCTCCAGTGGTCATCAGGTAAACCGTGGACAAGTCTCCACTCCATCTCAGGGCAACACACAGACACAGGAGAAACAATGATGCACACATAGTCTTGCGCAATTCGGAGAGACCATTTGACCTCACAGTCATGTTTTTGGGCTTTAGGAGGAAGCTGACCTGGGCCAGTATTTGAACCCACGATTCCTGGCTATGGCAATACTGCTACCAACTCTTCAAATCTGCAGACCTGTTGGAAATCATCCCTTATTAATCCTAGATTTCCAATGATCTCCCCTTTTGCTCCACTTAGTCTAACTTTGAGCCCTCTTACTTCAGAGGAGAAAAGCCTTGAAAGCTTCTCACAATGAGGATCTTCCGGTCTGTACTGTAATGAGGTTTTTTTCCCTTTTTTATCATTGACTCGTTCACCCTTTCACCTTGCTCTCGCCACGTTTATGTTCTCCCTGGTCAGAACTACATCGTTATCTATCTATTTGCACTCATTGTTAGCCCACCAGACACAATGTGTCAGCGCTTTGTAGACGTCAATTGGAAGTAGATATGGACCAAAGGCTTATTGCTGATGTAAGTCTGTTTCTAGTGCAACCATGAGCAATTTGAGCAGTTTCTCAACTTGTTTGGTATAAAAAGAGGGTAGGTATTAGAATTTGAGTGGTTGATCCCAAATGGCTTCATGGTAAAGGTAATAATCTTTTTAATTAATGGATAAGCCCTGTATTGAACACAAAATGTAATCACCCAAGGATTACCGAGAGATGTATATAGCCATAGCAATTAGTCCAATAATTAAGACTTTAGGGCTGGACAGAGATGAGAGAGCTCTGGTGATGTGTCATAAAATTCATAGAGCTGTTAGAGCGGTGCAAACAAATCCTCAGCATCTTTACAGCACCACGCCTGCATGTGCACCCGGGGTGGTAGTGAAACATAGCGTCCCACCGGATGGAGCCAGAACAGCTGTTCTTTGCCTGAGCCTGGTGTTTTGCTCCATATGATAGCTCCATCAGCAAGCCTGCTTTCCTAGCAGCCACATCTGCATTCATCAAAGACACTTATCAATAACCAGCAATAATAAATTATCTCAGCGGGAACAAAATAGCAAGATGATTTAAAAAAAAGGTTTGCTTCAATCACTGAGTTTGTTAATCAATGAAGTAACATCATCTCTTGTAATTAAACTTTTATTCGTAGCAAATATTCACAGAGCCTTGTTGTTTTTTCTCTTCGTTAAAGGGGACCAGTTGGGGTGGCAGCTGCTGATGACCAGCCTCCCCGGGGGCCAACTTGTGTTTGTAATTTCATTTCGTCACCTACAGAGGGTGTTGAGAATCCTTGTTAAAAAGCTGAGTGGAAATCTCACACTAACAATTATTGTCGACCAAATTACCAGGTAGGCAATATCTAAGCTGTCAGGAAAGGTTAGGAGAAATGAGGGGAGGAAGATGGACTATTCAGACATTCATCATGGCCATAGTGGCCACTTCCAAATTGAAAATTGGAGGGAATACATCCTTCATTTTCTCAAAATCTGAATGAGTTAGCTCTGATTATGGCTGTGACTGACAGAAAGGGCCTGGATAAATAAATAGGTTTGTAATTCATTTCCTCGCTTTGTGTCTTAGATCCATTTCAACAAATAACTCCTCTCGGCTTTGGCATCAGCAATAAATGATGAACGAGATTTGACTAAAGTGGATCAGACTGCCCACACGGATGGTGCATGTGCAACAGAAACACGTCACATCCACATGAACATGTATTAATGGATCGTTTTCAGCTTTAGATGGTTTGTGGAGGATTTCCTCATTGGCAGTGGCTGCTGTGGTACCATTGCACACTGCTGCCACATGAGATTTTCCCTCCACCATCTGTCTCTTTCAACTCTGCATATTACATTTACTCCACAGGCTTGAAAATGTAGCTTCCTCCTTTTAATGGGAATGTGAGGCAACCATAAAATAAATATTCTCCATTTCCTCCAGCAAGCAGGGCCATTGCTGCAGCCAAAAGGCATCGTTGGTGTTTATTTGCAACAATATTGTCCTTTGAATTCCATTTATGGTGAGCTATAAATTGAATTATTGAAAAGCTATTGTTTGCCACATGAAGTCAGCGAAGCAGTAAAGGGGTTAAAGTCAAAGCGTGATAAAAACAATAAGCAAAGGTATGAAAAAAAATCCTCTACAATCAGGGATGGGTCAATATTTAGCCTCTCACCATAACACAGGTTTTAATAGGACATGCTCCATGTACATTTGTAGATTGCCGAGTTACACTGAAAATTGGAAACTGTTTAAGCGGTGATTCGATATCTTAAAGGTTTTACTCACTTACACAAAGGTAACTAGGTTTTGTGCTACGAGACAAAAGTAATACACTCAAACCTACTTTCTAAAGAGTGAAAAAAAACAAGTTTAAAAATAATAAAAACGTCTTAACACCAGTATAAGTTTGACAGACCACCTTCTACTTGGTTAGTGCCAGTATAACAAAAACTGATGAGTTTATCTTGTGAGTTTGAATTCAAATGTTTAAGGGGGTTAGTAGGAATTGAGGTAAGGCTCTTTCCAGAAGCTTAGTCCTCTTATTTCCTTTTAAAAACAAGGCTAATGACTGTTCAGAATTACTGTCCAGTTGGAAATCACTTGTGTATCAAAGTTTTAAATACTCAGCTTTTGATTTGACACAAAGTCAAATAAGCTGTAGTTTAGTCCTCCTTCTATAATATGTGATCCTTTAGTAGTACTGGTAGCAATACGAGACCATAGGACTACGACAGCATTATGCCTCATGGTGAACTCACCTTGACTCTAAATCTTACTAGTGTTGCCAAGAAGCTCAGTTTTTGTATAAGTAAAAGCCTCTCCCTTCTTAACAGTTAATTTTTTAACCAAATAATCCAACCAAAACCCTGATGATTGGCCTTTATGGAAGCTAAACATAATATCTGACTTTCTATCGTTTGCAGCCTTCAAAATAATATTTGTTTAATTTGAGGGATTCATCTTAAAAAAAAGGTATTAAAGCCATAAAAATATTCTTTTAAAAATATTAATTTGAATATAGACTTAAGGAATATTTGAGAAAATAATACCTTAAAAGATAAAAAGATAAAGACCTCTTATAAGAAAAAGAGTCTGTTTTCACAGTCTTGGTAATGTCAAACTGCAGGCATTGTTGATTCAAGGTAAGACCTGATATCATTGCCTCATAGGCTCGTGCTTTTATTGTTGTTATCTTCCAGAATGGTCCCATTTTGTCATTTAATTGAGGCTCATGGGCTCGGCTATGAAACGGTACACAGGGGAATGAGACGTCAAGCGGCTGTATCTCCACAGCCATTAACTGTTCCACACTCAATTAGAATGCATAGGATACTGACATTTCATAACTTATGGGTCTCAAGGCTGATATAACCCCCGAGTATAAAGGAAGCCACAGTCTAAAGAGCTATAACCAGACACTTAACATCCTCTTTAAGGCGTTAACCAATTGGTTTTTGAATCTCAACTGTGAAAAATCAAGAGTGAAATGTGTCATATGATTTTAAAAAAACCTCAACATAGTCTTAGGTTATTGCTCCTGCTGCTGCTTCAGAGGAATGTCAACATACTTTACCACATGTGATAAGACGCCACAAGCTATGGCTCGCTATCAATTAGATTCAGTTTCACGGCTGCTTTCTGCATGTGTAATAAATCTTGCTGCACACAAGCAAAGAAAAAAAACTGCGCACGTGACGAGGCTGTAATAAAGCATAACTATGAAATATGAACAGCAGAAAATTGAAGCACTTAATAAAAAAAATGGTTTTGTTATGCTGCTGTGTGCCATCTCAGGTAAGGTGATGCTGACAATCAGAATTATGATGATAGAAATATACTTTGATTGCTGTTTAATTTTCTTTGGTGATCTCCTTCCTCTAATATAACTTGGTTTGAAAACAGACAGGTTCTATTTGCCAGGTAATTAATAACAGGCCGCTAAGGCAAGATTTAGCTATTATTTTTAATATGGGTTGTGATTGTAAACAGTACCTTTTCCAACATTACGATTGCATTCATTTGTATCTTGTTACTCCACGAATGCTTTCCCACAGCATTAATTTGCACCAAACGAAGGCAAATTTTCTGCACGGCTTTCGGTGATCTAATTTAAAGAGAGTGCTGAAATCTGAAGATTTTCCAATTAATTCAAATTGATTGCCTGTATGTTTAGTGTGTTACAAAAAAGCCAGAATTAAGCTTTTATAATATGGAGCAAGACTGCTGCTCCTCAGAGTTTTTCTTATATACCATTCTAACACCTTGACAAAGGTCTGATGTTTGTTAAAATCAATCATCAAAACGTTTATTAAACGTAGTGGATTTTAGGTTTAATAGAATCCCATCTGAACATGAACAGAGGTAAGATCAGAGAATTAAAGCCAAAGGTGAGGCTATACATCACACTTTGTTGGGGGTCTCTATAGGTGGCAAACTAATAAAACTTAAAATAGGTGACACCCCTCTGCCATTAAAGTGCCTTCAGCTAAACCTCCAGGTGGAGCCTCTGATAGGTCACTACTGCCGCGACTCCTGACGATATGACAGATTAACGACAACAGGTTGAGCCCTGTACTTTGAGCCGCCCACAATCTCAATTATGTCCGTCTTAATGTACACTGAACAGCCACAATGGCAGGGCCATGGACGGGGTAAACACAAGTGCAGGAAACAGACTACTGACAGGATAATAAAGTGCTATGATTGATTCAAGTGTGCTGTGGGCCAGATCGGTTTATTGTGTGGGAGGAAAGGTCCCAGATTGCACAAGAGCTGCTCAAAGCTAGAACAAAAAAGGTATTTAAATACAAATATCTGAGTTTTTTTTTATGTCATTCATTCCTTAATTACGGTCTTACACTGCAAATCCTACAGAAGAATGAAACATCAATCAGGAATGCAACCAACAACAATAAACCCTGGCATTGTCTCTAATTTTTTTGTTTGTTTGTAAAGCATATCTAAAACATTAAAAAAATGCAAGTGCATTGTTACTTGGGATGCTATTGGCAGTATTTTACAAAGTAGTTAACCCCAGATTGGGATTCAGTGTCCTTGTCACTTATTGGATGTACCTAAAGAGAGGAGATAAGACTTTAGATATTAGCTTCTGTGGTAGTAGTTTCTACAGCGTGTCTTGATGCATATTATATCTGGTGTACAAAATATTAAGTTTAGAATTTTTTACTATTTTTAACAATTATTTACAGGTTTTAAGTACTGAAGGGCAGCTGTGGTCACTAACTCCCCTGAATACCTAAACTTCACTGCCGTCCATTGTGAAGAGCTGCGGCGAGGAGCTGCGAAGATCAGTGGCTAAGGTGGAAATATTAATTGAGCGCTCAGTTAAATATAAGCTTAGCATTCTTCAAACCTGACCTGTATGAATGAGGAGCAAAAAATAGTAAAGTTTTCCCCAAGTTATTTAGGAGAAACAGCACTTAAACAGCTAAACACTATGGCTGGATGTTATATAAAAAATAAAAAAACACCGTAACCATGATGAAACATGGTGGTGGCAGCATCATGCTGGTTGTGTTTATGTATTTAAGATTTAGATGGAGGTTCACCTTGAAATAGCATAATGCTTAATATTAAGTCATACTGTAGCAACAATTGACTAGCTTAGATCGCAACTGTGTACTTGTGTTAAAATGTTTAACTCCAAATGAAACATTATGAAAATTGTTGGTCACAGATAAATTCTTCATTATCTGACGGATCTTGAAAAGACTAATAGGCATTTAAATTGAAACGCTTGTTTGCAAAGCTGCCAGGGACATACTTTAAAAAATTCATGTGCTGTTATACTAAAATGTGGTTGAACAAAGTAAAGTCTAAGAGAGCTTGAAAATGCCACCACTCTGTTCAGGTTTTATATGTAAAGAAAAACATGCTCCCTTTTTTCTTTGCACTCAACAACTAAATACAAACAATTGTGATTAAATATATTCTCAATCTCAAGTTTGTAGCTGCATCATATTTAAAGTGAAAAAGGTGTTGTTGTTTTGTGTTGTTGTTGTTTGTTGTTGTGTGTTGTTGTTTTTTGGCAAGACTGTATAAGTAGCTGAATAGCCTAGAGTATCTTTCTTCTGAATTTACAATTTTTGTTTTAATTATAAAGATCCCATAGTACTAATATTACATTGAAGTACAAAAATAATACATCTTTGACTCATCATTCACACAGGGTTGGTATAGTTTGCTGCTTACATTTACTTCAGGTATGTATACTGCCAAAATATCTATATATATATTTTCATTATGAGGTTTAAAAAAAGTCTACTACCTGGCTGACATGTTGCAAGCAGCTCGTGTTTGTCTGTGCCTGTACACTGGAAAGGGAGTTAATGCATATTAATGGGGCCTATAAAAGCAACTAATTGAGCATTCCGGATCTTGCTGAGTTGGGCATCTGTGAGTGACACTGTGCAGCTCCAGAACCTACACCAGACAGCCTTTATTAGCTCTCTGAACTGGGATGTAGGTCAGGCCATTAAAAGGAGGAAAGGCTCTCTTTCACTAAATACTATTATGACAGCAGCTATTCTGACACCCTAGTCTGCAACTCCTGAGATGCAGAAGCTGAACAGTGAACACATTTTTTATAAGGAGGCTTTATGCAATGGATTGCTGCTCCAAAATGTTAATTCTACTTTAAAGAGATTTAATTAAGCACAGTAAAATACAGCCACATGAATCCCATAAAAACCAACAGTCCTCCATTTGAATGCTCAGCTAGCATGCTGGTTAAGATTAGCTATGAGTAATAATCCTTAAATCTACTGTTGTTTGGGTAATTTCGTTAATGACCAGTACATAGATTTTCTAGATTCTTCATTTTAGTTTAAGAGCTTTTCTTAACACACTTTAGTGTGTAGTGAGATATTTGCATAACAAACCCTTCAGCTCTGTATTTTCAGTAAACAGCTTTTTAATGTCAGATTCACCAGAAATTTACGGTAACAAGCAAAGTTTTAAAAAGTGCTAATGCTAATATTTTCCACTTGTACTGTACCTCCAGCATAGAGAGATAATTTGGACTGATCAGAGTTTCCTCAAGGCTTTATGGCTCATAGAGAAACATTCACAGACATACCCCTGTTGATGCAAACTGCAAGATGCCTCCCACCAAAGTTAAATTATATTATTCTACCTCTATTGTTGAAAAAAATATTTATTTGTCATTTGTTTAATTCCTGTAACCATTCTCCAGGTTTAGTAGAAATGGGGAAAAGGCTTTTACTGCTTCTCGTCAGAGCTTCTGACAAGCAGCAAGAAGTAAGTACAAGTACATCAACTTACATTACAGCTTGTTGAATGACTCTCCTCTGTCATGGCCCGAGGGGGTCCTTATCGCTTTTTAACCAGCACTAAGCAACTTTGAGGAATTGTTTTGCCGCAATTAGATTCATTACCTCATCGCTATTCATCCTTTACACACCCTCTGGAAACAGAAATGTGCATCAATCCAACTGCAGGCAACCGGTGGATCAGGATTTTACAACGGTATGCACTGGTTCTCATGGTAAAACTGAAACTTCTTGTTTGTTGCTTTTAAACTGTCCAAATGGAATGAAAGCCACCAAAGGTCTTTACTAAAGAAGCTGGTTGCTCATACAGTGCTGTATCAAATGCACATTCATAAAAGGTTGAGGGGTTGGACAAAGTGGGGTAGAGAAAGATGTTTTATTAACAGGAATAACTGCAGTATTGCGAAGATTATCAACCAAAATCCTGTCAAGAATTTGGGGGAGCTTCTGAAAGAGCGGATTGAGATGGAGTGTGCATTAAGGAGCCACTATGAACATATGAACCCTTAACATGGGCTACAAGTGTTTTAACTTGGCTGAAAAGAAAAAGAACTGGGAAGGTCAAAGTAAAATTAACATTTGATATAGCAATCAAGATAAAATAGTCATGAAAATTAAAATATATAACACCTAACATTTTTTACTGTGCATAATGAATCCATCTTATAAGTGAGTCTCACTTCAGTCAGGAGAAATGGTGGAAAAATATGTATTTGTGTGGAGGAGAAGCAGGGAATTATAAAGCCAAAAAATTCAAAGATTTCTTTTTGATTTGTTTATGATGTATCTATGATTGTAATTGATTTTATTGTAAAGTGCATTGAGACAACATCTGTTGTAAATTGGCGCTATATAAATAAACAGATTCTTGATTCTTCTTCTTTTTGTGACACCAAAACAAAGAATGTACTAATAGTAAGGAATTATTGTGGCATAATCTTGGTCATTTTTTAAGTTAACATATATGATTTTTTATGTATACACATTTTGAAACATTCTGACCCAAAACTTTCAGCTGTGTTTAAAATATTTGAAATTACAGCACATTTCTCTCTAGTAATTAAGAAAAAAAGTGACTTAATAGACAAAAATTTGACCTTATGCGATTGATTTGTGGAGTTCAAGATATTTTCAGGACATCAATAACACAGTCTATTGTTTTTAAATGAAAAACAGTTTTGGTTTTCTCGTTTTAATGCCTTCGAATTTTCACATTTTTCAAACTTTTGTAAAACAATGTTAGAAATTAAGCCCAAAAATGTTTGCAGCAAATAAATGTGTTGGCTTCTAATTTAAACACTTGCAATTATTATCAAGTTACACATCTCCTATGGTGTCCATATGGTAAGCCTATGAAATTGTGAAACTTTTACAAATTATAAATTTTTGTTTGAGAATATCCCACAGGTTCATGCCTCATGAAAAACTGTAATAGCCCAACCTAGATTGTAACACGCAAATCATATAAAAAAAAACATAGAGAAGTTTAATTGTGTTTAGATTGATTTTAAAACCATCTTTAGTTGCTCTTTTGTCTTGCAAACTGAAACGTAGGAGTGACTGCAGCTTGTGATACACCGTACTTCTTCTCTGCAACATTGTACACACCATACAGTGTCTGTCTATCAAATCCATTCTCCATATGCGGTCCTTAACAACCTTCTGTCTGCTAAAACAAACATGCGTGCCTACATGCGTACATATGCAGGGTGTGGTAAAAAAACATAACAAATAACAGCACAGCGTAGCCACGGACCACAGCGTGAGGTCAAGCAGACTCCTCTGACTGTTTTTCATCTTGCTGTCAAGAGTTTTGGGAGGCTTTTGCTAAAGTTTCATAAGCCATTTGATTGTAAATTTTAGTGACCTTAAAGTCACTGGAGAAAGCAGAGATCCGTAAACCAATCATCGCTCGGCTGCCCCTGTCAGCCACGCTCCTGTTCACACGAGGACGGACTCAATTTCCTGATGTTGAACAGACAGAGGAGAAAGGATTAAAGCTAAGTTCATGCTCATATTTGTGAGACCATTTTGCCAGTTTGAAACTTTATTTAAAATCCAGCCGATATTGAAGGAATGATGCCTCTGCTAAGGAATTATTCAATACAAATCTGTCTTTTCATTTAAATCCTCACAGGGTATCCAGTGAAAAGTCAGGATAGAAACTCATTCTGCAGGATTCTGTATTCTTATACTATTTTCAGCTGCTTGGCTTAACAGTAGCACAAACGGTGTCATTATGCATCTGCAGCTAAATACTGTAGGTTTTAGGAATTTAATGTCCTTTTAAATCTTTTTGGTAATAAAAAAATATATAACCCTTTGCATGTTTTAAAGACTTTCAGCTCATCAAAGCAGTGTAGTAGATTATATGACTATTTGGTGGAAGGCTGCGATGATTCCCAAATGTTGAAGGAAAAATCTTTTACAGACAATTGTTGATTTGGTAGAACCTTCACTATATTACGCACCTAAAGCCACAAATCTTTTGGTTTATGCTCATCAAAGCAGTCGTTATTAAAAGTGGAGCCTAGAAGAAATGCCAGTCAAACATTAGGAGAATGGGCAGTTATGGTGCAATAAAAAGTATTTGCATTCCTTACAGATTTTAAACAGTTTCTTCCCCTTTGTCACACTTAAATACAAAGCAAAGACTTTTTTGAAATTAAGGTTTTGTTTATTATGAAAAAAAAAGTAGCTGGCTTCTGTCTCCTGTGATAAGGTGAAATTTCTGTGGTTAATCACATTCATTGGACCACTGAGTTCAATTACCCGAGCCACACTTATAGGTCTGACTACAACTTGAGCTGTAGAATCAAGAAAACACCTTAACAGAACCTGTCTGTCAAGCAGGCCAAAAGATCTTGGGAGAAAAACACACATATTCTTCTTCTTTGTGAAGAAGAATTGGTTTAAGACAGGATTCCAAGTCAGTTTTTGCAGAAAAAACAAGGAACAGTGGTGACCTTTAAGAGATCCAATGTGATAACACCTGCTGATTAACAAATATACTCTAAAAGGCTCATTTTAAATTTTCCCAAAAATCATCTTGAATATTTTCAAAACATTTTTTAAAATAATCATAAAACCACCATCATCAAGGTTAAGTATTAATGTATTTTTCTATAAAACACTAGGAATTTCATGTGATCAAGTAGCCTATATACTTAATAACATAAAGTCATCAAATAAAGGTTTCAGATAATTATATATTTGGATTGAAATTCTAAATTCATTCAATCATAATCTGAAAAAAATAAAAATTGAGCACTTAACTTGAGTCTGTTAATCGAATAAAGACAAATGTTGAGAAATAATTATATTTAACTGATTTACTGGTACTTTTAAAGTTGGTAGAAATTACTCAAAACGTATTCAAACCTAAGAGTGTGTACTATTTTAAAGTCCTTATTGAAAACTTTTAGCACAACAATTTTACCTCCCACTTTGAATTCTGCTTTTGTGATTTCCGTTTATATATTGTGAGGATAAAAATTAATTTTTTCTATTCACATATTACTTTGACACAGAAAACTCTATTTTCTTAACTGTGTAGGAGAATCTTGACCTCCTCTGATGAAATAGCATCAGCACTTAATTTGTATTGGATATTGAATTAGTGAAATCAAGCTCTGGGTGTTAACAGTCTAAGACATAATATTCCAGTCTCAGTCAACAAGTGCTCCCATATCTATAACAGACAAAGAAAAGTTTAAATGGCTATGGCGTAGGCAACACTAAACTGCAGCCTCTTCTCCTGACAAAGAAAGAAACCTCTTCAGGTCTCTGCAGCATCCAGCCATGGAGATTAACATGGAGCCATCAGCATCATTGCAGTCCCTCCCTACCCTGCTTGTGCTGTCAGGCCGCTTCCTAGCTGCTTGTCAGGATCTCCGACGAGGAGCTGTAAAAACCTTTTCCCCTCTCCTTAACAACTGCAAAACAACACGCACACTGAGGTGCCTGCTTTTCTGAGGCCTCTGACAGGACGTGCTGCAGGCACAAATTGTAATTCATAAAGGTTAAGGGGGTCAATGCCTTTTATTACCAGTCTGAGTGCATCCAGCTTGATGGAGCGGGCATGCAAATGGAATGTCTCACAGCGATCTATGCAAGAACTCAGACAGTGAGTGTGTGTGCATGCCAGCGAATGTGGGGGAAGTAAAAGACGGGTAAAGGGGTGGCGTGGTTGTGCTGGGGTAGGCTGCACTCTCCGCCTTCCACTGCCATGTAGGGACCACACAGCCGCTGGTCGGTTAATTAGACGGTATGACATTGACCTCAGGTGGTTAACGGCCACTTTGATATGTGCTATCTTGCAATTAATTCATTGTAGATGTTCATGTTTTACCATTTGGTTGGATGTGACCTATAAAATGTTGCATTACACTCTGGCCCAGTGTTCCCTCTTTGGTTTTACTTCATGTAATAAAAGAAATGAAACAATTAAATTTGTTGTATGGTAATTTTCTGTTCAAAATTATCATGCACCACTCAACATTTTTCAATTTTGCGATCAAAGTAAATGCAATGAAGGATGACACTGATCATAGCATTGTTTATTGCTTAGATCCATAACACACATGTTCTCATGTGCTAAAAACATTTTAAGGAGTAAAAGCAGGTTGTTTTAGTCATGCGGTAGAATCAGTTACTATAACCCAGTAACAAAAGCAATGAACACATTAGACACCATTGCGCCCTCTTCTGGATTTTTTGGGGAAGATAATACAATAAATACTCTTGTTTGTTATAGAATAACTTATTAATCCATGAAAAGTTAATAAAAAATGTGATTTTTCAATTATGAAAAAATACTAGAAATATAAACATTTATGAGAAGAGATTATAAGGTACAATGACTTTCTGACAGTTATGCTTATGTTCTGATTTTTTATGCATATCTTCACCTCTCTCTATGCCTACAGCATCCACAATTCAACCAAACTCCTACAAACAGCGGCGGATCAATGCTTCTCTCTGAGTACCCTTGCTTCTTCCTACAGTCTAAAAACAGGACTGTTTGGTTTACTGGTCTCTGTGAATTGTCCTTCCTGGGTCTTCCAATTGCCCCTAAACACAAGAGGGGGCAAAATAGAAATAGGCAACCCAGCAAGGAGAAACAGGTGTGGATGATTTGGTTTAAATTAAATTAAATACTAATATGTGAGGTAACAATGTATTATCAGTTTAATAGAAATTATATATTTTGACACTAAAATGAAATAATTCACATCCCATTATACAAAAATAGCAGTAAATAGATTTTTATTATCAACTTCACTGACTCCTTTGGTCTAAAACCAGCATCTGGTTTATAGTGGTTCAAAACAAACTCAGTGCTGAAGGGCTTAATTTAGAATGTTGTAAATACAAGTTAATATTATATTGACATTTTTATTCATCATATGCAATCATACGAAACTCCTACTCAGACATCAACAAAATAGATTACTGGAGTAGCTACAGTAAAATCTGACCAGAACATTTAAAAATGGGGACCTTTTTTAGTTCAAATAAAAACTGAAGTTTGGAGATTTACGGGTACATTTCAATGAATGTAGGTTGTTGTTTTTTATGTAGATTTATCTATGTAATTAGTTTGAATAAAGTGGACATCATGAATACATTTATTTAACACAGAATGCATTTTACTTTAATTGATTGTAGCTTAAAAAGCATCAAAACCAAAAATGTGTTGTTGTTGTTTTTTTGCATAAAATTAGTAAAATACATAAGACCAATATAAAAAAATCCTTAATAGAAAGCTGCTCAGATAGTAGTCGGATGTTTAGATACTTTACAAGCTAAAAAAAAAAGTGCATTGCTTCAAAATGTGGTTTAACATGAATTTGCCTGTTTTGATGGAAAGTTTAGTTGAAGGAAAATGTTTTGGGGATATTCACAAGGTATTTGTCACACTTACATGTATGGATGTTTTCCGCTACAACTGATCCAAAGCTTAATTTGATCAACTGTGTTTTCTCTTGACCAACATCCAAACGGTTGTCTATCAAGAACTTAAAAAACACTTAATCCTTCACAAGTTTAAAAGAGATACTGAATATAGTGTCCTGCACTGCTAAAAGCACCCGTATCTGCTTTAACGACCATGATATCCCTGTACCTCATTAGTTAGCAGCCAGACCTGACCTAAACCTCATAGAACTGAAGTATTGTCAGGAGGAAGATCTACTGAATATATATTTCATGTAATGTCTAATTTTTGCTTTTTACATTTTACGTTTTTCTTATATTTCTTTGTTTTAAGATTAATCTATGGTTTCTGTGTGAAAAGATCTTGGGAGCCTCCTACTGTGCTGGGGGTTGACAGCAGCAGATTACGTTGCTCATGCCTGATAGGAATCTTTTCAAATAACCTACTGTCTCTCATTGGGCTACAAAAACTCGTTATTGAGGGCCCTGCACAGTAATATCATAGTTTATTCTGGTGCTTTAGTTTTACAATATAAATTGTTTCCTTAGAATCATATCCAATGAAAGATGAGTTAAAATGTGAGTAAAATGGTAAGAATAAATAACACCCAGCTTTTGTTTGCCATCTTAATGCATAACATCTGTCACTGTCTTCTTCATTTTTTCTGCTAGACCCTGTATATGATGTACCAGCTGATTCTGCTCACTGCCTAAGAGGTTAGGAATCTGTGGCTTTATGTTCATTGTGAAACTGAAAAGATCATACCTGAGGAGCCACTGGGACTCTCATCCCTTTAAAAGTAGCAAGCAGTAGAGGTAGGCTCCCTTTGCTCATTTCCTTTCCCTCACATACCAGCTGCCGCGGAGTCATTCATCACGATTATAAACCTGCCTGCTGCTGGTAGGGCACAGCTCCGCCATCAGCCTGCAAGTTGCAAAGATCACACCCTGATCCATCAGCCGACCCGCACTCAGTGCTAAATTAAACAGGTGATAGTTGAGAACATTGGCAGGTTGGATTTCTTTCTTTTTCCAAAAGAAAAACTAAATCCTGAAACTTGGTAACTGGTCAACTGGTTAATTCCCCTTTCTTACTGGTATTTTTTCTTTTGAATTTGACAAATGTCATGCTGATGTCACAAAATAAACATTTTATCACTATCCTGAAGTTTTATGTAAGAAGAGCACAATTTTTAGAGTAAGTTTACCATTAAAAATTGGAAAAGTAAGAGAACAATTCAATTATTGATTTATTTAATTATCAATATTTTTTATGAGGAGCCTTTAATAGTATTTCTTTCAGTTTTGCACTTTTTAAAGGTTTATTTGTCTTCTTGTGTCTGCCAGCTTTCCTTTACCTGCTAAGCTTCTTCACATCATAATGACGCAAAGACTGTGTGTCCCTTTGGAATGTACGAGTTCATGGTGGTTTGCAATCATTTGCTTTTGCAAAGTAGACCAAGAAGTTGTATTTTGCTTTTTTCTTTCCAGTACTCCTTCTTCCACATGTTTGCTGAGTCCCCTTCATGGCCTGTGGCAAACTGCATAACAATATTCCTAATGTCTTTCTTTTAACAATGACTTTCTGCCTGCTAAACTTCTTTAAAAGGCACATATGTGGATTTAATCTGTAATAGTTGTCCAATAAACTCTAACACATAACATGTTGAGTCTGCTGCTTTGCCTCGTGCCATGCACTATTTTCTCATGGACGATTTTTTAATACTTGGTGACATATTCATAGCTTTCTTTAATTATAACCTAAGTGTGCTCTAAACATCTCCACATCTTTATCCATCATTAGGGTTCATTTTCTTTATGATGCATTTTGTTCTCGAAACAACAAGCATCTGTGTCATTCCCAGCACACCTAGAGTTATAGCAAGATTAAATTACACAAATATTTACTCTACTTACAAATCCACTTATACAAACCAGTTTTATTGCTATAGTTTATTTCCAAAAATGAGCTAAACTAAGTTTTTTTAATAAGTTGATTATTTTTATATTTATTTATTTTTGACAGCAATTTTTTTATATCTCACAATGCAAATTTTGCAAATATTAAAAGTTTTATTTTTTTATTTTACAAAAATAAAAAAAATAAAATGATTTTCTACCTGTATGGTTTTGTTGCTTGTCCTCGGTTATTGTTCAATAAAGCTTTTGTGAAATGACCTTCCACTTACATCCGGGTTCTCTTGTACATCACAACACGCATGCGCTCTCTCTCCTCCACTGTGGTTCGACCTCTGCAGTCGGTAAGTCTGTCATGGCAGTTTGAATGAGAAGCGAATCTTCGTAAATCCTTATTCATCCTTTCGTTTAGCTTCACTTTGCACTACACAAGTGAGAACAAGTTGCAGGATGGATGTGAAAATGCATTCAAATGTGTTTATTTTGTGAGTTGGGCATTTTTACAGCCGTTTGACCTTACTTGTCTCCGCTTTTCTTTCTTCAGAGAGACCCGGGCTTCTACCAGAGTTTGACCGAACAGGTTAAAACTACCTAAAATACAAGATGTACGCCTGTGCAAAGTTTGTTTCCACGCCGGTTGTGGTAAGTTTAAAACCCTTTATGTATGCCTGGATTATTATTTGGTGGTAGTTGCCGCTTATCCTATGGGCCTCTGATTGAACTTGACTAGCTTATTGCCAAGGGTATCCGTCGACTAGGCCGGCGGGTTAGCTTGAAGCTAATGCTAAACCTAGCCATGGTTCTCCCGGAGAAAAAAACAACGCTCGCAAGAAAAAGCTTTTTGGGGGGAATCTTGCTTTCAAAAGTACTGCAAGTGCCCTTAATCTTAGCGGTCATCTTCGGTGAATATTTGTGGGTAAGGTTATTTAAAACATTTGCTAGCTTAAATTAGCTAACCGTGCCGCAAGATATAAAAGCATTTACATGCAATTTAATGGATTCTATTGATGTGTTACTTATTTTGACCTGCATTCAGGAGTTGGTAGCCCAGACTGTTTGGATGATTCCAAGGTCATGTTACATGATTAAAATCTAATGGGCTTATTTTCTGTACATCTGCATTAAAAAAGCTTTTAAAATCTACAGTAATTACAACTTGGAACATTTGAATTGCTAATCTACTACTTAGTTAAATACGATTACTAGTTTGTGGGAAAAAAATCGCCTACCCATTGTCAGCTGCTGTGAATCACTGACATTCAATGTACACATCTGTAATAATAGGAACTCGACTTGATTCATTAATATCAGAATTCCTTGTTTAAAATTCAGTAAAATTAACCTTTTTAGTTTTGTTTTTTTGCAGGTGCGTGCTGGTTCCCGGGCTCTTTACAGACCCCTGTCTGCCTCTGTACTGTCCAGGCCTGAGGCCAAAACAGAGGTCAGTATTCCAAGCCTTTCACAGGCTGATTATCTAGGATATTAATACTCAACCAGATTTTTTTTTTTGTACATTGAAATGAAAATGTCTGGATTAAGTAGTTGTGTGAGGTGATGAACTTTTAACCTTTCTAAAGTTTGTTGATGGGAAAACATCCTCCCTTTTTTTTTCTGTTGTAAATAGACATATATCTGAATATATTTGATGCTCTCTTGCTTACTTTCTCGTCTGTATTGGTTTAAGTCCTTTAATTTATTACAATTTCTAAGTTTTTCCTCTTCTGTTTCAGAACACTGTTGCTTTGATGCCACAGAGTCCCCTCACCCAGGTCACTCTGAGAGGCTTCCAGACCAGCGCCATCAGCAGGGATATCGACACTGCTGCCAAGTTTATTGGTGCTGGAGCTGCAACAGTCGGAGTTGCTGGATCTGGAGCTGGAATTGGGACCGTGTTCGGTAGCCTCATTATTGGTTATGCTAGGTTTGTTTCAGATATTTTGGCATATGCGACAGTTTGCACACTTTTGTCTTGTTGCCTTGATTTACCAGTGACTTTTTGTTTACAGGAACCCATCTCTGAAGCAGCAGCTCTTCTCTTATGCCATCCTGGGGTTTGCCCTGTCTGAAGCTATGGGACTCTTCTGTTTGATGGTCGCTTTCCTTATTCTGTTTGCTATGTAATTCAATCCTCCTGCAACAGTTTATTTCCACAGATGTGACTACATATTTTATTGTGGCTACCAAAATTTGTTCCGTATTGGTGTCATGGAAATGTACATTTTTCAAGTCTTTCAGACACTGTCCAAATAAGCAAAACATGTATTGTACAAATGTAAGATCTTACACAATTAAAATACATGGATTTGACTATTTAGTAATGGCAGTTACTTTTGTCTGGAACATCACACTGTCCAAAATGAAAGTCTGGCTTTCATTAATGTCATCTTTTCAGTGAAGGATTTGCTTAGTCCTGCCATAAGTCAATCTCGTCTTCACCTAGATTTGTTTTTTGGGGTCCACCTTAATGACTTTGACATTCAGTTGCAGTTAGTACTGTAATTAGACTGCAAGTGACTATTTGCTTTTGAATATGGCACTGAATAAACCTAGATGATTTAAACGATCTAAATGTTTCTCCTTCCTTCCCCACCAAAGTTTCAGAATTTGGTTATTAAGCTTCACTGGTTAGCTCACTCCATAAATCAGAGATTTTTAGGCAATGAAATTATTATGTAGGGTAACTGTTTCAGGATTAAAGAGCTCTGTAATAAAATAGCCTTAGCTTCACTGTAGCAGTTCATTGCAAATCATTAAATTGAAAGGAGACTTCAGTAAAATAAACTGTATAAGACTACTTGGAACATTGAATCCTGATTAAAAAATAGTTTTTATCAACTAATACATTCACCTCAGCTTCTGTAGAAATGTAAATTAAAAACGCATTTTTAAAGGAGTATTAACTTATTAAGTATGTCTGCTTAAAATTATTTCTCTACTTTTGCTTAAAGTACAGCATTGCATCAATGTGATGAGGTATTTGCTGATCAGTATGCTTTAACATGCTCCAGATCTGTATTGCAAGCTTGTATGGTTTTAATCTTCCTCTAAAATGTGTGGGAATAAGGTGGAGCAGTTTGGTTGGACATTCATGTATTTCATTAAATAAGGTACTATAACATTGCTAAGGAAGTTCTGTGGGGATATTAAGGCTGTACAGCTATTGAACAATGTGTGCATTAAGTGTCATAAACTATTCTGGAAAACACTACCATGTAGACAAATGCTGTAAGAGATCTCAAAATCACTCCTCACTGTTGAAATTTCATACTCTGCTGCATTCAGTTTGGATTCCAAACCCTTCGTCTGCTCTCTTAGGACCAGCTAAGATGCTTCTGCTTCATGTGGGTTTTGAAGCAATGGCTACAGCATCGGATCGTGCCTTGTGAATCCTGGCCGAAACTCTTGAATTGGTATTTCGTCAAAATCCTCTAAAGCAGTTGTCTCGATTTCAAGTCATCAAGGACAGATGTTTGGCAAGTTTTAGATGTCTGCTTGTGCACGTCTGGATCCAATATTAGTTTGTAAGCAAACCTGACTGCTTAGTGAGTTAAGTTTAGCCTATAATTCTAAAGTGTAGGGCAAAGGATATCTGTAAAAGTGAACTAGAGTTTGATACAGCTTCTCTAAAAGCTGTAGATAAGCTAAATCTATAGTTTTTCAACAGGGCACTTTTTCCTTCCACGTAATTTTTAATTGAAATCATTGCAGCTTTCTATTATAATTCAGCTTATTTGGCAATAGCCATTGGTGGCCAGCCTTTTTTTTTGGCAAGGAGTAACGTAGATGCAATTTAGTATCCAAAAATATTTGTCACAGATCTTTTGTTTTTAACTTTAACTAACAACTGTTTGGATTTTAATTATCGTTAAGCTATTAAAGCTAAAGGCAAAATTCAACAGAAAGAAACGTATCTAGTGTGTCAATTGTCTAATTTGGCTAATTAGAGTTAAATAAACATACAGATCTATTTTACTTTATTGAGAAGCTGTTATATTCCTATCCACTAAGAATGTTCTTATTTGTCATTAAGAGAAAAGATCCCGTGTGGGTGTAGCGCTTACCGAAGAGGTAGGCTTGCTCTCGCGATACTTTGGCCCGAAAACCGTGGGATTTTTAGAAACCTCGGGATTTCTGCAGAGGGGGGGTAAGTGTGACCGTCCCCGTTCATAAACCGATAACCGACGTGTTGTCAGCCGTGTCACAAAAGGTCGCCCGAGTGACCGTGGGAGTCCTGGTGTTCGGTGCAAACAAAACTGGAGCTAAACCTGACGTCTCCCATGGTTACAGCGACGGTTAGCTTCTAACATGGCGACGGTTGTGTGAAATCGCAGGGCTACGGCTATTTCATGGAAGCGACAGAGGAACATCTGTAACATCCTTACAGCTGTCCTGTAAGCGCAGGGTGTTTTCTTATATTTTTGTTTTACAAATCGGACAGGACACCCGATAGGTTAAACTGTTACATGTATCTTAGCGTTTTCTGTGGGGAAAATGGACGTGTAAACAACACCAGCCGCTCCTTATCTATAAGGCTTTGTTCAGATTATCTCAGAGCGTTCACCTCACAATCAACGCAGCTTTTATTTACATATTATAATTAACCCCGATCCTTGGCAGCACTTGAATTGCAGCATTTTGGTGTTTTCACGGCTGCATGTACAAATCTTGCTATTAAAGTTTGTTCCTATCTTTACGTCACACTTGTTTATGTTTCTTGTTTTCTTTGATTAAAGGTCGAAGTGAAAGGAACTCCTTAATATGAGTGATGATAAACCCTTCCAGTGCACTGCTCCTGGGTGTGGACAGGTAAGTTAAATAAAAGTGATATTAAAATACCATGAACCCATACATATAACCTTTATGTTTTATTATCCTTATTTTACTTCTCCGTCTGATTTATGTTCCTGTTAAAGTTTATATGTTAATTTCTTATATGTCTGTATGCTTGATAGCTTAACAATCAGAGTCAAATAACTTCTAACAGAAAACTCCTTTGCAATGTGAAATAATCTAGTCACAAAGTCCGGAACTAAAGAATTAAACCCTTTTTTTAGTGCGTACCAGCCTAAGTTGAATAAATTTGTCTCGCGACATATAATAGGGATTTATTACAAACTTTACAATACACATTAGAGCAGTTTTATATTTATTTATTCCACTAAAGTCCTGCATAATTCACCGAAGTCTGATTGCTGAATTAAACTTTTCTCAGTTTTGTTTCTCTTTCTCATGGATTGAAAAATAAACTGATTGCTGTATTTGATTACTATAAAAATAACTTTCCCTTCTGTCTTCAACATTTAAAAACGACTCTTACTTGCAGTGGCTTGCAAAAGTATTTATATCCGGCAAAGAGATTTTTTCACATGTTAAGTTCACAAACATTTGTGTCTTTTCTTAAGATTTTGCTTGATTTAGCAACCCAGATTGGTTTTTAAGTGTGGAGTTGTAAGAGGAAAACAATACATTGTTTTTAATGAATAAAAACTGAAAAGCATGACAGGCATATATTTAGACGCCTTAACACGGATATTAATAACATTTTGAAGATCAACCTTGGGTAGTCACCTAATTAAATAGTTTAGTAAAGATGCCACAAACTTGACAGTATTGATTTTTGTAAAAACGAAAACCAAATATCCAAATTAATTATTTTTTTTTTATTCTATTGTTTGGATGCTGGACAATATAGAATGAATGCCGTTTGGTTCTTTTTACAGCTATATACTTAGTTCAGTTATTAAAATATACTCTTACAGCCTATTTGAAATAAAAAAAAATGAGCAAAAATTTTTGTGATCAGTTTTCTATTATTGAAAACCAAACAAAGCACATTTTTATTTTTATTTATATATAAATGTGGCAGTAAAGCTGGAAAATTTTAGGCTCGGACCGCAGTGTATTGATGATTCAAGTGATCTTAATATGTGCTGCAAAAATAACAAAGACAAAAAGTGTAACAATAAAAATAAACCCAAGAAGACATGTATTCATTTTCTGTTTTAGTGTAATTTGTTGCCTATGTGCATAAGCTTGTCTCCTTACATTGAAACTATTTCTTTTGTTATTGTTTTTTTAATTTTGTCTTTCAAAGAGATTTACTAATGAAGACCATTTGGCTGTCCACAAACACAAGCATGAGATGACACTGAAGTTTGGCCCAGCGAGAAATGACAATCTCATAATTGCAGGTGAGTGCTCTTCCAGCTACACTTGTTGCTCAATAGACCGGATGAAAGTATTTTACCACAAACCTGGGTTGATTTAAAAAAAAAATTGCGCCCACTGCAGACCAAACTCCTACGCCCACTCGCTTTTTGAAGAACTGCGAGGAAGTCGGGCTCTTCAACGAACTTGCAAGTCCTTTTGATCATGACTTCAAAAAAGCAGCTGAAGATGACATCAAAAAGGTGCTGACCTTGCTTCCAGATCATCCTTTCCTCTGTGTCTATTTGTGTGTGTTTTTTGTTTTAAATCATCTTCACTTAAATTTTCTTATGCCTGTTTTGCAGTTACCCCTTGATTTGTCACCTCTTGCTACACCCATCATACGCAACAAAATCGAGGAACCCACAGTTATAGACGCACATAGACACAGCCCTCTGCCTCATCCTGAATCCACTACAAGTGATGACAAGGTAAAACTACACAGAAAAAAGTTACCGTACACTGATGATGTGTGACTTGTGGTTTTCTCCTGTCGTCTGATCAAATTAACTACTGTACAACTTGTAGATTTACTGTTATATAAGCAAACATTCTTGCTCTGATTTGAGATTTTATATCGAACTCAATAATTGTAAAATAAAAAAAGTAGGGGAAAATGCACCAATGCTTTACTACGTCTCCTGATAAAGAGTTAAAGGTGTAAAATTAACTGATCTGGTGTTGATGACGCATTCCTGCTGCTATGGTCTTGTATGGTGTTTTCAGGACTTATCTTTGCAGCCAGCCTCACTGCCAACATCCACTATAGTCCATCCTGCATCCCTTCAAGTTCCCAATGTACTTCTAGCAACCACAGAGGCTAGTGTTGTATTACAGCCAGCTCTCCCATCGCCAACATCTAGCTCTGTTATAACCCAGGTCCCCTCTACTAATAGGCCTATAGTGTAAGTAACAAAAAGCGTCCATTTTGAAAACAACATCTTAGTTTTTTTATCAAATCACTTGTGCAGTACATATATCGTGGTGAGCTTGCATTTTATTCTGCATGCGTTTGTTTGGTTTTTATTCATTTGCATTCTAGTAAAAACGTTTTTGTTCAGTTGCAAAGAGGATATGTTGCATCTATTGAAAAAGAAAACAGTGTTGTTCAAATACTATGTCAAGTTTTCCCCTGTTATGTTTGAATTGAAGAAAGATGCACCTTCAAGATCCCAAATGATCTTTTGGTGCTTTTACAATAGGGACCACGGATCAGTTTTACACATTCCAAATTTGCTTTCAGGCAGATTTCAATAAATTAACTTTAGACAAATTTTGATTCAGAAGTTTGAGTATTTCATAAAATCATGAACTTTTTATTAATGTACTTCATGCAAATCACCAACGCCAATTATACTGAGGCGACTTGAAAGCAATCCAAATGAATGATGCAAACAAATTAGTAAAAGTATTTCCATTATTGGGTGTATGTAAAGCAATATTTGTTGAAGCACTTTGCACTTTTGATTACTTTAAAAACTATAATTCATTAACAGATGTACTTTATTTTGAAATTAGTTTATTGTATGGATATAATACCACCTTATTATGAAAAGTACATAATGTTTTTTTACCTAATCGGAATACTTAATCAGAAAGGTGGATAAACTTTCCGCATCTGCCACAAGGAAACATCCCTGTATATGGGCAACACTGATCCCATTTATCAGGTATCAAATTAAGTTTTTTTTTGTTTTTTTTTGTCAAGTTGTTCTTGGATGGTCTGTGGTCATTTCAGCTTCGAGTTGGGTTTTAGGATCCTATTTTGAGTTTTTTTTTCCTTTTTTTTGTTTTCAAATTTTTTCTGCATCTGTTGTCATTTAAGTATTTTATTACTGTAAGCTAGTATTCATCCTGTCTTTTAAAGGGATAGTTTTGACAATTTGGTCAAAGTGAGGTTATGTGGAGTTATCAGCAGTCAATATTTTACCTGCAGTAGATTATGGGCATAGTTGCCCCAAAAGCCACCACCTTAAAACATATTCAGCCTCCCAAAAATCATGATTTGTTAATTGCTGTTTTCATGAACATTCACACTCTCCCTTTAACTAATGTTGGTTAGGTTCCGTAAAGTTTCAGGGACATTTTCTGCTATTACGTGTGAATCTTTTATTTCAAAATATGAGCTTTGAGTTTCTTTATCTTTGTTTAGCCAAACATTTCATAGATAACTAGCATAGTTTTCAGTTTCAAAAACCAAATTATGCAAATAAAACAGTCAATTGTTAACACCAATCAAACTTTCTTTCTTTTTGACTGACTTGGGAAATACAAACTGCCTAACGATAACTCTGCAGAACCTGCATTAAAATAAATGAATCTATCCCCTTAAGATATAGTTCTATTTATGTATTAATTGCTAAGTTTTTTTGGTGTTTTACTTAATTGTGATTTCTTCTCTCTTTTAGCCCCGTGACTGGTACGTTTCCCGTGCTCTTACAGTTGCCTAATGGCCAGACCATGCCAGTTGCAATACCTGCATCAATTACAAGCTCAAGTGTACATATTCCAACTACCATCCCTGTGAGTGCTCTACCAAAAATAACAATCAGCACACATTGTGTATTTTAACCATAGGGCTGCCACATACTTGGGCATAATGTTTGTATTCTGTGAGCCAAACATCTCCGGATGCTTAAGATTTCATAGTTGGGTTCCTACATTACAAATTTTTATTCCTTTTATTTATTTATTTTTATTTCCTTTTATTTATTTCTCTAAGAATCATGTTAGTCACTCGCAGAGGTTTCATACAAGTTTCTATATTTTCCAGTTTCTTTTGGTCAGATGTCTTTCCAAATTTGCCACCATTTTTCCACACAAGCTGACGCTGGCTTTTAACCTTGTCAGCTTGATGTTGCGTCCAAAACTTTTCATTATGAACACTGTTTCCCAGTGAGGAATTTTCCCTTGCAACATGAAGTAGGCATCCGCCAACATGAAAAGTTTAGTCCATCTCTAGTGAGCACACATAAGTCGGCGAATTAAAAGAAATTGCAAGTTTGTCGAAGCCTCAGAGTAGAAATTCATTCTGTGAAATTAATATTTTTCAACAGACTTTAGCTGTATGAGGGGAAAAAAGGTACTAGATAGTAAAGTTAACAACGGTAACGAACTTCATCCCATTTTGAGTTTGAGGAATTGGGTATTATTTGTCAGCAACAAAAGAGTGAGTAACAGTGAATACACCCAATGTTACATTTCAAGTTTAAAGTATTTTCTATAGATATCTAAGAAGAACTCAAGATCAGAAAATCTCCAGAATTCGACATGTTTATCCTGCTTGACCCAGACCAGTGACCAGTTGGAAACTTAAGATTTATTTTAATTTTACAGTCGCTACATTATCGAAATGACAACAGGCTTCTTCGGTGCTGATTCTGTTGCTGAGTGAAGACTCAAACGTAGCAATTTTTGCTATGTAATAAAGTAATAAAGTGAGTCCTGATAAAAGTTGTCATGTCCATGCAAAGGAGGGCCAGAAAATACATTCTAAATAAAGTACTTTTTTCCCAAAACAATATACTTAAAAAAAAAAAAGACTAACCTGCATTGCCTAAAACTGTTATAATCAAGCAAAAGTTTTACAAAAAGTATTATCAGTAATCAGCCCTGAATTTCTGATCCCTGGTATTCTGATGAATTGAACGCCCCATTGCCATATTAGACTTCGGAGTATTTAAACATAGATACAATTTCAGCTTCTTTTCTTAAATGCAAGTTAAATGAAGTGAAGCAAATGTCTTTTTTTTTTTAGAATTTACCTGGAAAAGGCTGCACACATAAATAAGTCTGAAATTATTTTGCTCACAGATTTGTGTAAAAATGTAAATAAACTTGTGTACAGAGGATCTCTGTGGCATTCTCTATGCTTCGCAATTTTAAAACGGTCTCTCTGTGTTGAAGAGAAACAAGAGTTTGCCACTTCAGGATGAGTTGAACTTGAACAGTCTTTTGACAATCTTCCGATGACACAAATTAAGGTATGGTCTGTATAGCGAAGCTCCCTCATGTGGAAGGTCGTCTTATTGTGTGTTCTAGTCCTGTTTGTCTGCGTGGAACTCTGAGCAGTGGATGATTATCTCCTGATCGTTGCACAGCATGGAAAAAGCCTCCATCTCTCCTGTCTGCTGAGAGGAGGCGATCCTCTGACAACTAAAGAAAGGCTGAAATAGAAGGAGAGCATGAGTCACCGGTCGGGCTTGCTCTTCCTCAATCATTGTCTCCTCCCTCTCGTGCTTTCCCCACCTCCCTCACTGTCTCGCTGTGAGGAGAAGCCCCGGATCTGGCCTTCTGACTCGTGTCTCTCCATCCTCTCCTCAGCTTCCCTGTCCATATGCTCACACTCAAGCAGGCAGAGGTTCATTAGCGTGCACGCCGCATCTCCATGTGGCGCCGCCTCGGCAAAATAACAGGCACTCCAACCTAATGAGGCTGCGATATGGTGGGGGGGAAGAGTCTGCCATAGTTTTGGTTGTTTGTGTTGGGGGTGGTGTGTGGGGTAACACCAGCCTTTTACCCGCTGAAGACTAATTTTCTCTGGGCTGATCTGTGTCTGTGTCTCTGTTGTCAGCTTGTCAGACCTGTCACCGTAGTGCCTGTCGTCGCTGGAATCCCTGGGCCTCCCTCGCCACAGCCGCTGCCCGTCCAATCAGAAGGAAAGCTGGTATTTAATCACTCATTTATATCAGATACCACTTCCGTGCTGTGTCTGTTGTTTCCCATCTGAGGGGGGGGGTAAGGACCAACGTAATGACAGTCAATAGAATTGAAGGACGGTTAGTCTTTTTCCCCCCTTTTAGTAAGATTTTAATTACTGCCTCATTTAATCAATGATCCCTCTGGATTTGGAGTTGATACTGCTCTGATAATCAACTGATTTGATTATTTACTGTATAACATGTCACATAATGTATTGTACCACCTTGAGCGACAAGTTTACTAGAAATAACAAAACTGATCATTTAAGAGCTTTATCATCAAACATGATTTTATGTTTGATGGCCCAGATTAGATTTTCATCCATTTCTAAGCTTCATACACTTCTTCTAAACTACCTCCCAGACTCTTGCTCATTATGAACTAAAATTTCTCAACCAAAGTTGAGTTGTAATATGAAAACTAAGAAAAAAAGGCATCAGCAAGTCTTCAGGCTTACTAAGTAGAGGCACTGCAATGTTTTCATGCTTCTGTCTGATCAACAAAAATATATATACATTTTTTCCTTCTTGATAAAATAGTATGATCTTAAGTATTGGGAGATTTCAGAAATCCACATTTGGGGGGGAAGAATATGTTGCCAAAGAAACCTGTCAGATACCCTCTATAGGGGCTGAGGACGGTCATAGCAGTTGTGTTGTCCTGTTTAATTGAAGTGCTCGTTATGCCTACTGTAATGAAGTGTGTTGCTGGGAGATCAAAGGCAACTTGACGAAGCATAGATCACAGAACCTGTGTACATTATGTAAGTGTTCACAGCGTGCTCTGCCTGTGGAAATGATCAGCTAGACCGTAATAAAGTGTGTGTGTCGAGGGGGAAGGATTGATCCCGAGGAGTGGAAAGGTATTCAAGATCATGCGGGGCAGAGATGACAAACACCAAGACATGGTTTTGCGCAGCACGTCGTCACCAGGGCCAACCTGACTGAAAGGGAGGAGGAGTGGTGGGGTGGGGCGACGAATGAAAGCCAGCTGGGGGGCGTCCTGGAAAATACTCAGCGAGGCACATTAAGTCGGCCTCACCCTGCATGGAACCTTTTGTTCAGCAGGATCCTGCCTGACCCGCATCGCCTCCCTTCTCGCTAGCATCGCCTCCCACCACACTCGGCTCATCAGCAAACACCTAATAAGCCTGCATCAAGAAAACAGACCCCCAGCTCAACCTGCCTTGTCGTCCCCCCCCGCCCGCCTCTCGTGAGCAGGGGAGCCGCCATAGACGGCATTTTACAAGGACTGATGATGCTGCAAAGACCACAATAATGATAATTAACTAGCTGAATTTAGAAGATTATGCTGTTAATTAGTTGCAAAATAAAGATAGGTAATATAGTAGCAGATGGTTGAATAACACCCATGAGATGGAGGGTTATTACACTGATGAGGTTTCCGTGGCAGAGATGAAATATGGATCTGACTGGCTTTTCCCTCATTCTGCAGGCCATTCCAGGAGAATAATATCTTGTTTCTGCCAGAAGAGCTTCTGGAAGGGTATTACACGATAAACTAATTTGGTGGATAGATTGGTCTGGCAAAGGTAGCTGTTAAAATAATGTGGTGCTCTGTTTTGCCATGTAAATGTATTCTCTCTCACTTTGTTATTGCTTGGAGAGCCTCATTCTCTTTCACCTTGTTTGCTGAAGGTTTGATGTTGGGGGTGGGGGGGGACTGAGTTGAGGGTTTCACACCAGTCTGTTTGAGCGAACATGTTTTTATGTGAACACATGAGTGGATTTTACTAAACACTCTTTTTTGAGTCACAAAAAATGTTAAATAATGATAAGGAGCCTGAAAAGTCATGTTGAAAATAAGAAACATTAAGTCTTTGCCAGGATTTTTTGGATACTGTCACTTTAGCTAACCAATAAAAATGTAGTTATGTGGGAAGTAATTCAGTACTGGGTAAACATGATTTATCTGCTCTGTTTGGGCGTTGGGAACATAAATGAGTCACATAAAGACAATAATCCAGTTGCCATGTTTTTTCTTTGCATGTGGGGGGAAAAAATTAAAATTAATTCTTAATACATAAATTTTTGTCAAATATGTTGTAAAGAATTTGAAATTTTATAGTATCTAGTAGATGTTCTCAGTAATAACCTCAGGAGTTTTCCTTGATGTCGCTAACCCATTACAGATGGAAAGTAGCCTTTTGACTAATTCTGGCATTTTTACAAGCAAGTGTTCAACAATATACACTAGTCTTTTTAATAATAATAATAATAATACATTTTATTTATAATGCACTTTACATTTAAGAAAAATCTCAAAGTGCTTTTTGAATTTATAGCTATTCTGTTTGGTATTGTTTGACTTAACTCGCAGCTATATAAGTATTCATAATCTTATTTATGAACTCTACAAATTTTGGCACAGCAGCTACCAGTTAGAAAAAAGCCCTAAAAGCTATGCAATTTGTTGTAGGATCATAATGTTACACTCAGAAAATGCAAGTTTATGATTTGTGCAATAATTCAGAATGGAGCAAATCCTGTCTATGCAAATTGGTGGACTCTGTGTTCGTGAACATCGTTAACTATTCTTTATGAATTGTTTATTTTTGGTAAGTCCTGGAAATTTCAGTTATTTACAATGTCTTGTTTAATTTGTAAGTATAAATTTTGGCTTAGGTTTTATGAAAATTAGTAAAACGTGCCATTAAACTAAGACTGATGCATGCTGATCTTTACCAGTTGGTTAAAATGTTTACTTACTTACACGTATTATTGTTTACAGTTAGAGTAATCACATAACTGTGATTAACAAGGCACAGATCTTTTCCCTGGTGGGATAATAATTTTGAAGATTGGTTTGTAGAGTTAATATATCTGAATGCGCAATATTTTACTTACTCGCTAGCACCATCACCAGAATGAAGTCGGCACTGCTGTTACAGTCATGGCGGAAAGTGTTGGCACCCCTAAATTTAAAGTATTTCTCCCAGAAGTACTTCGAACAACAGAAAAAACTGAGGAAAAAAGGCAATTTGGACGTAATTTTACACAAAACTCCAAAGATGGGCCGGAAAAAAATTATTGGCACCTTTTCAAAATAACTTTGTTTCAAGCATGTGATGCTGATTCAAACTCACCTGTGATAAGTAACAGGTGTGGGCGATTTAAAAATCACACTTGAAACAAGAGAAAAAGGAGAGAAGTTGACTCAATATTTGCATTGTGTGTCTGTGTGTGCCACACTAAGCATGGAGAACAGAAAGGAGAAGAGATCTGTCTGAGGACTTGAGAACCAAAATTGTTCCTTTGTCAATATAATCAAGAAGTTTACAACTCATGGCACTGTAGCTAATCTCCATGCACGAAGACGGAGGTGAAAAATTGATGAAAGGTTGCAAAGCAGGATAGTCCGGATGGTAGATAAGAAACTCCAATCAAGTTCCAAAGAAATTTAAACTGTCCTGCAGGCGCAGCGTGCATTAATGTCAGCTCGAACTACCAGTCAACATTTGAATGAAATAAAATGCTATGGCAGGAGAAACGGGTGGACCCCACTATTGACACAGAGACATAAAAAAAGGTAATACTTTTGTCCGGCCCACTTTTTGAGTTTTATGTAAAATTATGTCAAATTTGCCTTTTTATTCCCCCTCGGTTTTCTGTGTTGTTCCAATACACACAAAATAAATAAAGATGTGTATAACAAAACGTGTAATTTCAATAATCTTCTGGAAGAAATTCAGGAGTGCCAACACTTTTGGCGATGACTCAGTATGATGACGGCAGCATAAATGTAAACAAAATAGCGCGAGCTGGTGTTCTACTGCAGCGTCTCAATTACTTTTTATTCCCATTATAGGTTTCCCAGGAAAACTAATTTAGTAAACATGACATTTATTACCAGTTATTGCCACACAGCTTAGAAAATTATCAATAAATGCCACAAATCAACCAAGCCTGACAGAAAAGGTGTGACAGAACAAAATGGGAATAGATGTTAAGTTATTGGTAAGGGTATATTACATTTCATTGATCCAACAAGTTAAAAGCAGAATAAATGTGTAGAAATGTACTAAGCACTAATAATGCAGTCGTTACAAATAAAAAAAATGTAGAGTATATAACCACAAAGAGGGAACACATAAAACTCATGTAATTGAGCTACAATAACATGTCTGACTGAAAAAGGAGCAAAGGTTATTTTTTTATAAATTTGGCTCTAAATAACAATTTAATTGAGAGTTAACAATAATTCAATTATAGAAAAAGTAAGATGAAGACTCTACAGTCTCCTTTCAGATCAGACAGTTAGGTTTTGACGACTTCCTGGGTAGGTTTGGAGTTGCGTTGCAATGAGAATGACGCACCGTGTTGTTCAAAAGGAGGCCTTTGGCATGAAAAAAAACAAAAACTAGTTGACACGCAAAGAAAGAGTAGCTGAAGCTGTAAGAAACAGAAATTGTGTGAGGGCAGAAATTGTATTTATTGCATTTAATTATTGCATTTAATCTCCTTTCTATCTATTTGACCCTGGGAAGAAAAGATTTTGAGTATTGTCAAACAATACAATAGTTTCTCGACAAATCATGAAGTTTGGCTCTAGTTTTACCATGAAATTTTTTCTCTTGGTTTGATGCGACTTTGAAACCTTTTTTAACACATACTGGTCCTCGATGTTAAAACAAAAACATTAGATGAAAATTAGAATTCGGAGCCGTGTAACATAATCATTTTCTCTCTTTCTGTATCCCGCAAGAAAATGGAGAACATGGAACTTGGAGATCTCAGGATTTCAACACTATGAGGAGGGGAGAGTGGTTTTTTAGAAGACTAAACGCAGCCTTTATCTGGCTTTCAGCAACGCTTCAGCACCACACATTTCTAGCATTGCTCCGTACAGAGCCCCAGTCGGCCTTAAGTCCATTAAACCTGCTAGACGGTGAAAAAGAAACTGAAACCAGTGCAGCAGCCGTTCATTAAACATTCATTTATAAAACGTAATTGTGTAAAAAAGGCCAAATGTTATAGTAGAGCTAAACCTGTTGTGCAAGATTGTTTTAGAGTTGTTTAAGCTTAAAGTACATTTTCTTACATTCTCACACAAAATGTTCATTCTGCTGGACAGATTTGGGTTTAAAGTTATCTTTTTATTTTGTTAATCCTGACTGGAAGACCTCAGACTTATGTTATAGTGAATCTTTTAATATTAATTGTAACTAGAAGCTTCTTAATGTTGATTTTTTTTATTTTTTTTACTTGTTTGAGCAATCACTGTCCAGTCCGTCCAGAAAAACGTGATTCTGCGATCCCAGAAAATCCTACAAAATCAAGGAAAAGGTGCACCATATTGGATGTGGCAGATCTGCCCTGTAAACTAATAAAAGCAAATGGACTGAACTTTATACAACGCCTTACTACAGGGAGCTTTAAGTTAGCTATAACTGGGTTTGGTCTTAGACATATTCTGTATTTTTTAACTAAGCACTGTTCATATTTTGTACTTTTCCACTCTGCTCATACGTTATAGATTACCTTAAATGGTCCAAGACTCTAAGTTAGCATAACAGGATTAAATAACTTTGTCAGCTATGCTGCTATGTTATTTCATGTTTGCTGCTGACTATACAGTAGGTGAAACAATGTGTGGGAGAAGCATATTTATTCTCCCTACACTTGTAAACAAAAATTCCCACGTTTTTCGCAAATTTCCGCATATTTTCGCACTTTACAGCGTTTTTTAAGCTTTACCGCATTTTCATCGCAGAAAATAGAAAAATATTGCAGAATTCACTGCAAAATCAAGGATTTTTGCCCTAGTTTTTCTGGGGGAACTGCCTCGTCCGTTTGCTACTTCAAACAAACCTCCTGGCTTAATAGCAGCACATTTTAAATCCAGACAATCTATCCTCTTCTTCTTACAGAAACTGAAAGCCGCATTAAACCTGCAGCTTCCTCAGGTAACCAACGGAGATGGTGGCGAGCTCCAGAGCAGTGCCGTAACCCATACTGTCAATCCCGCTTCTCCTGCCCCGACTGCAACCCCCAGTCTAACTCCGGCCCCGGCGGCGATCCTATCTCCACCTCCTCAACTGCCTACAACTGAGGAGGCCTCCACACATTCCCTTCAGCAGCCAGCCACGTCCACCACAGAAACACTCGTGAGTTTTCACGTCGAAAGTCCAGCTATTATCCTGAAAACGTCCCACTTAGTGGGCTGGGTAGTTTATTAAGGTCTGACATTGAGTACCTTTGATATTCATGTAGGTATCGCAGTATTATTAACGTGTGGCTTTTTTGGGTTAAAACTGGCTTAATTTGTGACTTTCAGTTGCTTTGATAGTTTTTCTTCGTTGTAGCCAAAGTGCTGCATGTTGTTTCTGGACAATAGTAAATGTTTGTAGTGCTAAAGTTTTCCCGATCATTGGCCTGAACCAAACAAAACTGTCCTCTCTAATGTAACCCTCCAGGTTTCCCCAGCTCCAGCTGCGCCACACCCTCCAACCACAGGGGGTCGGAGGCGAAGAACCACGAGTGAAGATCCTGACGAGAAGAGGCGCAAGTTCCTGGAGCGCAACAGGGCTGCAGCCTCTCGCTGTCGGCAGAAGAGGAAAGTGTGGGTCCAGTCTCTGGAAAAGAAAGCCGATGACCTCGGCTCCACGAACACACAACTACAGGTGATCTCACAGACCGTTTTGCATTCAACAATCTGTTTATTAATTTATTTTGTTATTTTTTAATATCTTTATGCGTTAGCGCTCATAACTGTGTGTGTTATTAATATGAAGTGGTTTTGCACACACTTCTCCTCTTGTGTTGCGATGAAGTCATTAAAGCCGATTAAGCTGAGGCGCTGTGTGACAGCAGCGGAGTGCGAACCCTTTACGTCGATACGTTCCTGTCAATAAAGATATATTCTCCAGATGTCAGCCGCACACAAGCGTGTCGCCGCTTCTGTCTCCGCAGTTTACCGAGTGGCCTCGGAAATCTCCCAGGGAAAAGGTGTCGTCTTGAACCTTCATTTCTCAGGAAGCAATTAGGATCTGACGCTGACAAGTTCGAAACAGTTCATGTGTCTGCTGTCTCTGTTGATAAGTGTGAGCCGGGGGTGCAGCACATCCGTGTTCCACACAATTAAATAAGATGTGGGTGTTTACTTGCTTACCGTCTTGTTTTTGTTTTTTTTGTTTTTTTTGAAGGGATACAGTGTAAATTTAAATACTTTGGAACAATATCCACTTCAAAATCAAGTTATCGCCGCTTTCTTTCTACAGTTTTACTTTTAAACAACTGTTAAAAAGGAAGATAAAAAGGCATAGGTGACTGAGAAGAGGGGGGAAAAAGAAAAATAATTTACTGCTAGCTACAAAGAGAGGAAAAAAACATGTGGTAGTGAGTATAAGGCCACTTTATATGAAAGCATTAGTCAGCAGAGCTATTTTTGTATAAAAAAAACATGCTGACATGACCCAGCTGATCAGCGAAACTGCCTCTAATGATGCACAATTATTTTAACATCATCCTTAACTGGCTTTTTAATGAGGTGTCAGACCAGACAGCTCACAGGGCTCCCACGATTACTCAAGGCCCATTTGCTCATTTTCCATTAACTCAGAAATGAGTTTTAATTCTCCGCTGTCCAGTTTAGGTCCCTGTAACTCGTAGCTGTGTTGCATTTTAATACAAACTTTCCTTTAAATTAAGCGGCACATCTGCCGTCACACTCCCGATGTCACTTTTTTCAGCCAAAACTTTATTGGTGGGATAAATTGGAAGGAGCGTTGTATAAGAAAAAGCCCACCTGTGTTCATATTAGCTTTAAAAGGCTGCAGATATGCAGGAGGCGCTCTGAAAACCGTGCTGGGTAACATTTGATACATACACCCCTTCCAGCTGTGTCGGAATCTGGCTTACAATAGCTCAGCCCTGCCAACGGCAGCCGAACCAAACAGATGGAATCAGATAAATTGGCTGCTTTTAGACTAATAGATTAAGCCACTCGTACTCCTTTAAGGGAGAGGTAAAGGAGCTTAAATCTGCCACTGGTTGTGGCGCGGGACCCTGGCCGCTCTAAATCCAGTTAAAGTCACCTTCAGCGTAATGTGGATCTCTTTTACGACATGCAGAAATCCTCCGCTCTCTTGGGAGCCGTAAAGACGCGGCAGTGTAAATCTCCGCAGCCTCTACGAAGTTGTACTGACAACCCCTAACAGCTCACCTCTGACAAATGGGCTGGTTGGTAGCCAATGAAGGCCCTTAATTATTGTGCAGCAAGCAGTGTTTTATTCTGTATCCTCTATTAATGTACTATGTTCTTGTTTTTTTGTGTTTTGTTGTTTTCTCAGGGGAAGAAATGCAAGTTTCCCAGAATAATGCACAGTACTGAATTACAAATGGGGCCCTGAATATGTAATTCAATGATCTTTGTCATTAGCTGTAAAAAAAAAAGATGTGGGTATTCATACTGGAAGAAACAAAAGCGCATGTAAACTGTACTTGTGTTTTCTGTGGGTTTTTTTTAATTTATGCTAATGATTATGGTCATGGATGACATCTGATGTCATAAGGTGCAAATTGCACCATATCAAAAAACAAATCTGCAGTTCTGTGGTTCAGTCCAGCTGTACAAAAAAATATTTTGTTTAATAGTTTATATGTTGAATTGGATGAGATATCAGCTTACTTAAGTTACACCCAATACATGGGTGGAGCGTCTCCTTGCTTGAAAGCAGGGAGACGGTTTAATGGTTTAATACAAACTTAAAATGCACTTAATTTTGATTCCCATAATCCATAAGGGAAGCTGTGACCTTGGCGATATGGATTTTTAACCTATTATGATCTCCCTTTAAGATAACATAGAGGTAAGATAACGACAGAGGAGTTGACATGATGGTTTGAAAAATATTTAAAAATGAAGAGAGTTTTTATTGTCTTTTTTAGCATCTTATGTTGTTGCTTAGTGTGATTAGCAGTGCAGAGTAGAGTAGATCCAAAGAAAGAAGAGGAAACCAGGCATAATTTGGATGTTCAAAAGCAAAAAAACGTGCAACTTTGTTCTCATTTAGGGCTTTTCTGTTACCTTCTTAAAATCTGGCTCCATCTCTTCTAAAATAGCTTTTTTTATCTTGCTGGAAGGTATCATTCTCATTGCCACCTTGTAGCAAATGGTGTGTTGCATTCAATGATGGAACAAGATGGATACATTTTGTTTTTCTGTTTCCAACCAGCCACAAATCTGTGAGGGGCAATCAGACCTAAAATTATCTGATTTGATCTTCAGTTGATATCCTGTTTCATTTCTATTTAAGTAGCTTTTCTTTGTTACATTTAACTCTGTTTATGTGTATTAATAACACGTATATTCTTTAGAAGAATTTTTGGAAAGCGCATTAGTCTAAACCTGATCTTGGAGTGGCGGTGTTTTCTTTGACTGTTGTTGTGCTTCTTTGTTTTCCCCAAGAACGAAGTCACCCTGCTGAGAAACGAAGTGGCTCAGCTGAAGCAGCTCCTCCTGGCTCATAAAGATTGCCCTGTAACCTTCATGCAGAAGAAGTCTGGCTATCACTGTGAGTAATGCTCCATTATTCTCAGCCTGAGGCTGCATGTGAGACGTGTCTAAAAGGAGCTCCTGCTAAGGACGCGTCTCGGCAGAAACATCCGTCGACTCGCTGGGCTCTATTTGTCTTGTTCATTCTCGGCACAACTTTGCAGAATCTGAGATCTTGACGGGTAGCGCGGCTGTTCCGATCATTTCAGAGGCCTCAGCTGGCATGTGACATGTTTTCGTCATCTGGGGCATAAATAAACATTTGCGATTCAATGTTAAATGTCTGTGCTCTTCAAACAGGTCGTTTTGTTTGTCGCACCTCTATGTGGTGATTAAACGTCTTTTTTTAGCCTTAATGTTTTTAGCTTGCACTGATCATCTTTATCAACACTTAAAAAATTTTGCTCTTTTGGACCCTTTTAATCTAAATTTCGTCATGTCTGGTATGCAGAGCGTCGTAACATTGTACCCATGTAGAATAATTTTGGTTCAGCGATCAAAACTCACCTCCCATTACAGACGAGCCACTCTGCAAAAAAAAAAAAAGAAAAGGCACTCACGCTCTCAATACTGTAGCTCTAAACACATCGCCTGACTTGTATTGACAGTGATTGCCACTAAAATCAGTCCATTAAAGCAGCAAGCTTGTCAAGACTGCAGAAAATGTTCGTTGTGGATTGTCCGCCAAGCGGCCCTGTTCATTATGCATCTCTTATTGCCTACCATCCCGCAGACTCATCTCCTGTGCATGATGGGACTCTGGGTTTCCAGGCTGGTGTTGAAGGCTCATTTGGTCTGCTACAGATATTGTTTATTGGCATCCACAGAAAAAAATAAATATAATATGGTCGTCTTTCGTCTCCAAGATATGTCCTCTCTCCCCCTGGATATTTGTAAATGTTGACACCACAAAGCACTTTTTGTCAGGTCTGGAGGATTCGCTCAGATGCATCAGTTCATAGGTATGGCACGATAGATTTGATATGAGAATGAACCAAACATTTTGTTGGTATAAAGGTTGGGGGAAAAAAACTTTTTTAAAGCGAAGATGACAGATTGATTCTGATTTTCCTTAAAGAAAAACATTGATAAGTATATTTTTGGAAAAATATTTATATCACAGTTAGATCGTCTTCCCATCCCCACTTTTTGTTTATTATTGTCTTTTGCGTCAACATTTATATCTAGTGTTTATTCAATTATACTCCTTAAATTGCTTTTTCGTTCTTGACCTTATAGCCATAAACCTTTTTGGGGTGGGGGGGGGTTGCCCACCTTTACTCTGATACAGTTAAATAAAATTACCTCATATGTCATCTTAATAATACAGCATGTTTGTAATTCAATTTCAGTTTAAATCCAGCTTTTTTTAAGGATCAGTTTAGTTGAACAGCGAAAAAATGTGGAAAGTCTCCAAAGGAGCGATTCCTGTTGCTCTGACTTAATTCATAAAGACCCCCTGGTTGGGTAAGACTGACATTAATCTACTTTTCTAATTAGTAAAGCTTTGTTATTAAACTCTGACCCAATCCACTAAAGACCTCATAAAGTTCTATGTTTTCCGTGTTACGAATCCCATAAGGCCGCTCCGCCCTCCGGACCCCGTAATACCCTTCATCGTCCTGCCCAGGCGTCTCCTTGGCAGGTGGAAGGCAATAGCCCAGACCGCCCCACAAACAAGCCAGGACATGGTTTTTTACTTGGCAAGGCGAGATGTCCATCTGTTTACAGCAAAGGCCCAAAAAAAATAAAAAAAAGGAGAGTGGAAAGAAGCAGGCGGCCACGGGAAGCAGACATTAGAGTTTTATGATAAATCCACTGGCCCACACTTAGTGTTGTTAGAAGTAATGATGTTAACTTGAACATGAAACAAAACTCACCAGGCTAATTTATTCTGGAGTTAACCTACTGAAACACAATAAAAGAAACATGTTTAAGGGACAAGGAAGCAGCGGAAGCCTCATCTTTTGGTGAAATCTTTTTAAATTCTCCAAGATGCAGTCATTAATTACAGAGAGCCATAACAAGTGACTCCATATCATTAGCCATATTAATTATCATTGCGCTCCTTATTCCTGTATGAAACAGAGCATGAGAGTGGAGTCTCTGTTTTTTTTCCATCAGGATCCAATTAATTCAAGGCAACTGCCTAACAGCTGGTGGCATTTCGACTCCAAGTCTTCCTACTCTCCAGTGTGAGCATCATTAAAATCAGGTGCTGTAATCATCTGTCGCTGCAGTAGTTGGCAAGGTAACAAGAAACAAATGAGAATGCAGTTAGGGATGGGGAAGCGGTGCCACCCGCCCCAGAACGTAATGCACCCTTATGATGTGGCTTTAAATTTACATTGGAGCGTTAATTAAAGCAAAGGAGTGCAAAAGTAGCATTATGGGGATTAATGGAATACTTGTGTACTCCACATGCAGATCGCTGCTTTGCATGTGATTAGGCTCCAGCAAAAGAGGAGAAAAAAAAAACGCTTTTGGGTTTCATCCGTTTAAGTGAGATTTAAATAAACAGAAATAAAAAATGCGATTCTATCTTCTCATGCGTCCACAGTCTCGGAGAAGGACGAAAGCTGCGAGGAGATGTCCGTCCCCAGCAGCCCCCAGAACGAAGCCATCCAGCACAGCTCCGTCAGCACCTCCAACGGGGTCAGCTCCTCCTCCTCAACGACCCCGGCTGTCCCGGCCCCGCCCAGTGTCGCTTCGGTCTCATCAAAGCAGAGCACAGAGGAGAAACAACAACCACGGAGGGCCAACACCCGGTCCCAGCCTTCGGGGAGCTGATTGTCTTAAACTGTACCGAAGCGTCCCACACTGGAGTGCTAATTGCTCTCAAATCTTTTTTTTCTGACAAACAGAGGAAAGGGTTTCTCTCTTAGCTTCCGTTCAGGACCATTTAGTTTTTTATTTATTGGTTGTTTTATGTTAAAGTTTGGTAAATTTTGTACTTGAAAGGCTATACTTTAAAGATGCAATACTTTCTTTAAAAAAAAAAAGAAGCACTTTAGGTGTAACTTGTAAAAAAAAAAACATCCTGCTTTTAGTTGTTTTTATATATTTTTGAATTGTTTATTGCTCCTACAGCAGCAAAAAAAAAGTATTTAGCACACAAATGTTTTCTAAACTATTCAATTTCTGACGTGGCCATTGAGATGAAATGCAAACCAGATGTCAGTAACAACCCATGTAATCCGCGCATAACAGGGATTCAACATTTATTAGGTGAAAAAAGTAGAAAGACCCCAAAAATTAGTATTTAATGTATTGACAGGGGTGACAATACATAGGAGTGTCCTGATCCAACATCAGATGTCGGTTATATTAGAATATATCAGCCAGCACATAAGATATCAGCACTCCAGCACAAGCAGGCCGTACCAGCCTTTAACCTGCGCAGCCATTTCTATTCAGCAGCTTTTAACAAGTAGCAATGAGTAAGAGCAACGTCGGTTGTTGTAAACTACTGTTATCTATTTGAGTAACACCACAGCCTGACACCTTGTGTGGTGTTGAAGTCCACCTCGACTTCCCCAGGTTGGTTGATCTCAGGACAGCATATTCAGGTTCTCACAATGTTCAAATAAAAATATAAACTTAAATCGCTCAGTCAACAAAACGTCTTGCGATATAAGATTTTCACCCTGCAGGAGTGGAGAGCCGAAATCGGGTCTGAGCTCTACTTCTGCATCAGGCTGTTTTATTAAAA
>JAVLVB010001001.1:4191289-4204797 GCA_032876305.1 Orestias chungarensis
TGGCGGGTTTTATTGTTCTCCAATAATTATGTTATTTTTTTCATCAGTAACCACAGCGATGCTTTCATGTTTGTTTGTTTTTCTTTCTCTCTATTCCATCATCTTTATAGAAGTCAAAATCCATAAAAGTCAGCCATCTTTTTCAGTTGTGTCTTCTTGCATCAGCTGCACCAACTCATTCAGTCACCCTTCAATGGGATTTCCATAAATCGTCTAAATGACGTTGAAAATATATTTGGATTCACATAAATTCCCCAAAAACCTCAGATGGACTTTGGACATATTTTCAAGATGCATACAATTTGATAGAATTAGCTTTCTTTAAGTAAGCCTCTTCCACCATCTCAGCCCCTTTTTCTCCAGAGACTAAGTCTGGGCTGAGCTGGATGTTAATGGGATTACAGTCGACGCTGCTAACCCAGGATCTGACTGTCAAATGTTTAAGAGCAGAACTGATCTAATGAGGGCAATTCGCATTACGCACGAGGGGAAAGCTGATTATTTTTGTTTAGAATATCATAACAGAGACTGTAAAGTTGCTACTTTCAATATATTAACAAAAAAATCAGCAAATTGAACTTTTTATCAATACAAAAGTAACAATACACTATGTTATAAATATTGCCATAATGTGCCTTTTAAGATTAACTAAATATTTTTTCTTATCCTGGCTATTAGTAATGTGACATTATTAACACTTTCTTGTAATTACTGATTAATTTGACAGTCCATTACATGTTTTATTATTATCATGTCACCATAATGTTCATATAATTGTCAAAAATGTGACACGTCTTCTGTTTTTATTGAAGAGAGCTCGGTTTCAGTTCAGTTTTCACTCCAAACATGTTTATACCAATATCTAGGTCATGCTGTGAGAGTGTTTGTGTTTGTTTATGTGCCTCCACATTCTAGACAGACAAACGTCTGCTCACATGAAACATCTTAATAGGAAAGATTTACAGAAGCTTATTACATGTGGGACAGCTACGATCCATCAACAGATAAACGAGTGAAACACTTAGATTTACTGATTTTAAAAACAATTAGTCTCCTTTCCTAATTATGTTCGCTTAATTATATTTTGTTGTCAAACTTACATGTTTCAGATGATCAAAATATGACTCAAATAAAAATAAAAATAAAACGTGAGTAAAGGATGATTTCCATAATGATTTAATTTAATCAGACTTTAATCTTGAAATCTGCAATACAACAAGATTATACTATATACGAAATTATAAAGCTACATTACCTTTTAGTTCCATGAAAGATTCAATGACATTTTCTATAAAATTGTGATTTCCTTTTTTACTAAAGTCATCATTTGTTTGTTTTTTAGATACAAATGTTTGGCCCTAATGTGAGTATTTTGGAAATATTTATATTTCAATAAAAGGGTCTTTCCCTACTATGAAGATCTGTCACTTTCTGGAGCACCTAAATGGCAATTATTGAAGGATCAGCATATGTCTTATCATCTCAAATCTTTCCCAGTATTCAATGTATAATCTGCAGGTGTTTCGGGCATACAGATATCACTGTAAAGGGACTGACGGATGGTCCTGTAACTGCCTGATAATGCTACTGCTAGACTTATGCAGCACTGTTGCCTCAGAGCATGAATCCTCAATTTTGTGTGTAGTGTGTCTTAATATTGCAGGCTAAAGATTTCAAAGTTTAAAGAAGCATTAGGTTGTTGTAACACTTTCATATTTCTTTATGTATGAAGTGATAGAAACCCAGCAGTTGTGATTTTTCAATACTCTATTGCACATATATTACATTGATCTGGAAATACAAAATAATTACCATTTAGACATTTTTAGTCAACATCTTTAATTTGTTTGTTTTTTCCGTCATTTTTAGTTAGTAATCTAACAACTGGACTATCTAATGACTCTATGTTGAATATCAAGTAGATAAGGAAAAGGGAGTTGTATTCCTGACTAAATATTTTACTTACCATGACTATGTGGGACTTTAAATGCTTTTAGGTCCTTAAATCCATGATTGATCTCTGTATGCTCAATATCACTCTCTTACTCCAGATGGTGGAAAAGATTGCAGGGTTTTCGCTGATTGCTGTTGCTGATTACAAAACACATGCAGCTGCCGCATTTCATGCCAGCAAATGAATTAATCAAGGCAAAAAGGAAAAGCTAATCAATGTTTTAAAATTTCCTTAATAGAATTAAGTTATTATTGTGCTTTCAGGATGCTAAAACTCATTTGTAGTCATGCAGAATTGTTTTAAAACGATCTTTCATCCTGGCCAAACACTGATATTATTATAAACTGTTCATTTCAAAGAGAAATAAAGACAAAATTTTTATTTTTACGACTAGCATAAAATACTTTTACTGTTTAACGCTGGTTAATTAGTAACGGTTTTACGGAAATATTGCTGCATTTACAGCGTACACATCTGGAGCATTAAAAACGTGTGTAACGCTTCAAGTTGGAGGCATGTGCATTTTTTGTATTTTTAGAGTCAGATGCTTAAAAACATGCTTGAAGCGTGTCAAGGATCCACACTTCCGGTCATTCCCAGGCGCACTTCCAGTCTCTTCAACGGCCTTTTTGTACAATGGTGAATGAAATTGAGAGAGCGACGTGGCTTAATTTCCTAAAAAAACGCAAGACAACGTAACATTTGGCTGCCTCGGCGCATTGTCTAAATCCACCCTAACAATTCAGCAGCGTACAGACTTTGGTGATTTTCACCACCTATTCCAGAAGCAGCGCTGACGAGGGTTCATTTCAGCCCTAATTTTATCTCACTTGGATTAGCAAAAATGGCTACAATTAATTTTATCTTCCATTATCACTTCCAGTACTTCCGCCCGGTTGGAAAATTTGTCGTTCCGTCACATGGCCTTTGATTGGTTGAAGCCCAAGCATCCACCCACAAAAGTTCAGATTTCCCAACTCGAGTGTTTAGAGCGTTGGCTTGTCCAGAACCTCAGACGCGTTGAACACTCAGAATGGTGGAAACGCTCAAAACGCTCTGCTCTAGATGCACGTAATGCGCAAAACACGCTGCAAAACATTTTGACATTCCTAGAAGCGTGTCTACATGACTTGTTGATAAGTACATAATTGAATTGAATTCCTTGGCAGTATTTCTTAACTGGGTGACAAAAGTTTTGTAAAAGTTGTTCTCCCGCACCATAAAGTTTTACTTCTGATGTCTTTAAATGAACTGACAGGTCTTTCAGCTGCTCTGTGCTCAGTGCTCCTCAACATAAGCATGTATTTGTGGGTAGCTGAGCAAAAAAGCACTGCCAGTCACATGGAATCACAGAGAAAGAAAACTTCCAAGTCTTCCAAACCTATAAAATCTTTCCACTGGGAAACCTAGCCTTTAACTGGGATCAGATCAAGGAGATCAGAGAGGTTAAAATTTTAAATTATCAACTTTTGAAGGAGCAGACTCCTTTAAGGTTGATCACATTATATGCTAACATTTGTTTTTACAACCATAGAAGAATAGCGATTAAAAACTTAGTGCAATTTGTAAATTTTATTAACTTTCATATTTTATTGTACAAAACAGTAAGTCATTTTAAGACCAATCCAAATTTTGTGCTAATTTTTAATACTCAATTCTGCATAGACTAATATAACTGTAAAAAGTAAAGTTTAACTTTCAAAAACCCACATTCTTATCTACAAGTTGTTGGTTAAAAATATTACATTGATGATAATTGTGTTTAGATTTGATTAGTCCCAGAATGTTGTTTAACATTCACACACAATCTTTAATAGAATCTCAGTCTCTAGCCTCTGTAATCCTAAAAAGTAGTGTAAACGGACGCCTGACATTCAATGATCAATCCAGACGCTGTGATATATTCATCCCTTTATTATATTTATATCACTCAACAAACAAGCCTAGTACCTTTTTCCGCCGAGTTAATGCTGAAAATACCCTCCTTAACAATTCCGTGGTTTGAAAAGTAATAAAGGGGCATTACAGCGATTTAAACAGTGGTGGGCTGTGAGGGCCAGCAAGTCCATCTCTGCTGGAATAAATATAATCAGAAAACAAATCTTTTTATATGTTTTTAAATTATTCCCCACAATCTACTCTCTTCATTTAATAGCTATATTTTTAGTTGCTCTGCTGAAGAAGCCTGCTTCCAGTGTTGTATATGCATGTTAGTGCTTTCATCCAATCAGATTTCAGCTATCATGTGTTGCCAGGCTGCAAGAAATCTTCTTCAAGGCCTTCAGAATTAACAACGAGGGTGCGTGCACACTTTTAATAATCAATCAGATCTCGAGTTTACAACATTGGGGCCAGCTAGTAGGTATCACGTTGAACGTGACACATTAGCGTCCTGATTGGTTACTCGCTTGTGAGAGGCAGAGCTATGGGTCCAAACGAAAGCTGTTGTCCCGTTGGCGACTTGAACGAGCTAAAAAGTTAGTTTGTAAAGATAATGTTGGGTTTATATTTCAACCCACAATTTCAGAAGGAGGAGAAGAGGTTGATCTGGTTGCTGATATAATTAGAACGCCATTTTCAAGGCAGACCTTTAAACAAAGACTGGATATTGTTAGGGTAGCCTATCAGCATTTGCCTCCATATGGAAAATAACTTATTGGAGTCATTGAAGTATTCTTGACAAAAGACAGCAGGATGGACGTTGTATTCAAAAAGGCAGCTGTTTCAGTGAGTACAAAGCTTTTTTTTCCGTATATTCTTGTGATTTTATTTCATTAGTAGTAAATCAATGTTAACAAAATAAAATGACAATTATTTTACAAAATGAATGCTTGATGGTTCTGCAAGATATAATGTGGGCACTGTGACTTCAATGAAGGAAGTGAATTGTTTCTGCTTTAATCTATGTCAAATTTGAGAGTCATGGCGTCATAATGATGGTATTAAGAGGTGAATTCATTCAGTTAGGACTGTTTAGGACATCACTTATGGCGTATTGTGAAATGCACGGCTCGCCACTGGATTTAAAGTATAATTATTTTATCCGCCTGATAAAATAGCCATTCAGTAGACTGCCACAGCGGACTGAATATCCACATGAGGTTCACACAACATTACACACAACGTTGCCTTTCCTAACGTGCTTGGAGTTCTCAACGTGTTGACATTTTTTCATTTCGTTTTGCTTTAATTAGTTCAAAGCATCCTGGCAGAGCTGGTTGGTAAATAACCTGAGTGGGATCAGCATCAGTTCGTTGTGCTTGACAAGATGAGATTGGGCAGAAAGAGAAAGGCTAATCATCAAAATGAAAAAAATGAGTACCAAATCAATCCCTGTGTTTTTACCCATAAGCGGTGACATCTATATTAAAAGACATCTCTGTCATGGCCCGAGGAGGTCCGTATCGCTGTAACCGGCATTAAGCAAGTTAGAGGAGCAACTACAAATGTGCTGACTGTTTTACGGCATCACTTCCCCCTTTTCTTGTTTCTACATCATCATATGACATTGTTTCGTCACAATTAGATTCATTACCTAATCACTATTCATCCTTCACACAGTCACTGGAAACAGAAATGTACTTCAATCCAACTGCAGGCAACCTGGAAATCAGGATTTTATGAAGCCATGCGCTGGTCCTCATGGGAAATGCAGTCTTCCTTCAGGCAAGAAATCTACCGCTTTTGTCCACACTGGCCGCCAAAATCAAAACTTCTTTAGTGTTGCTTTAAGAAACACATTTCCGCTAAGTACACTGACACCTGCTAAAGCATATATTTTATAACCTTTAAAGATTCACAGTTGACCGCGCACACAAAATACCTCCTCTTTGGTAAAGTTTCTACTGATAGATACAAACAAATTCATTAATCAAATACATATATAGCTGATGTGTCTGTTCTGCCATTGTAGCTCCTTTTTATTACTTGTGATGCTTTCATACTCAACAGATGAGGTCAAAACTATCTTCCACTGTTATCTTTAAAGGTCTGAAGCCACATCAGAAGTTTTTAATCCTGGTCCACAGGAACTACCAGTCGGGGACTTTTAGGTGTTTACATCGGACTAAAATAAATGGGTGACTAAAAGCCAATTGCTTAACTTGATGGCAGCTTATGGGATAATGCAGTTATTCTATTCAGAAGTGCTGATGCAAAGAATCATTTAAAATATAATGGAACTGTACCAAAAATCTGTTCTACAGACTTGTATCTATTGCCTTTTATGTTTATAGAGATATTTATTGTTTAAACGGATAACTACAACACCCCGCAGAGCATCTGGAGTAGTAGATCTATCCATCCATCCATCCATCCATCCATCCATCCATCCATCTAGTATCTTCAGGGTCCAGTTACGGTTGCAAAGAGATACATAAATCTGTCTTCTTTGCCATTTGAGCTTTGAATTGTACGATCATTAGACCGGCCCAACAATGGCCTCAGACTCTAGGGACCTGGAATGTTAAATTTGGCCTTTTTTAAGACCTTATATAAACAGGGCAGCAGATAATCTTTTGTTTCAACTGAAAGAGCCAGTGTTGAGGTACTGTTGTTAGAACTGGGTCAAAGTTGTTTACATGAAACAAACTGCAGCACTGCGGAAGCGGACAACAAAACCAAAAGGCAAAGCATTGTGTCAACAGTAAACACCATCGTCCATCCTCAGCATCACAAGATTGCATTACACGCACATATTCTTTATAGTTTGAGGCAATCTCTGCAAATAAACATCCCCTCCGTATCAAATGTCTGACGTGGCGGGAATTTACAAAGTGTTAAATAACACACTTGTGTTAGCTTGAGGGGGAGAGGTGGTGTCGGGCTGCGGGGTGTTTGGGTGCTTAATGGGAGAAAAACAAAGAGGAACTCTGTCTGAAAACCTTGGCAGATTACATCCATTACCTTACTGCCTTTGTGTTTGTTTAATGTTCTCTGTTAGGTGTTATGTAAAGTGAAGATGCATATTTTGTACAATATATTTTAAGTGTTCAAAAAATGTATCTAAGATCCCTTTCAAAATTATTATTATTTTCTTTGGTAAGAGGTAATTTTCTCATTCCGCCTGTAAAAACACATTAATGTCTTTGATATGCTAACAAGCAGGCAGAGCAGCTCAGGCAGCAGTCAAGCAGATGTCCATCTGTGTAATTTTGAAGGATTTTTTTTTCTTATTCATGGCCTGCTGATATGGAAACTGCCTCAAGCCAAATGCCTTGTTTGCAACTAAAATAAATTCATATGCTTTCATTTTTATCTGCTGGCTTGTTTGTGCAGCAATCAATGTCAATCATTCTGCCGTTACCAGCTGCAATGATTTAACAATGCAGTACTTCTACAAATTTTGCTGATTTTGCTTTGCCACTTTTGTTTCTGTTGTTTCTTACCTTTTAAACTAAATATTTAGTTACTGAATGGGAATAATGTTGTTTTTAAAGATGTACCCCACCATGATTGGACACATGATCTCTGCAGATAATCCTCATGTGTACATTGAGATGGTAAACAATCTTGGTTAGGATAGATTTTTGTATGGACATTTAGCAAATAGTTCAAACATAAATAGCATTTTTTATGTATACATAAATAAAAACGACCTGCCTATGATATTAAACATGTTGGACTGGCCATTTAAAAAAAACCAAAAACCTTATTTTTAGTGTTGGCTGGTGCAAAATAATTAAATGGGTTGCAAACAAATAGACAAATAAATAACATAGACATATTGATACAAAAATATTAATTTTGCCCTCCTTTCCTTCAGAGCTGCAAGTTTTTCAATTACATCCATGTTGAAATCAATTATCTTTGTATCTTACTTATTGACAAAAGTCCTAATTTCTTAATTTTTTTCATTGTTGAGAAGCACCTTCAATCTTTTGCTGTGATTATGGGCATGGTGAGGAGGATCTTCAGGTATTATGGTGTACGCTCACCCTCGATTTCTTGCTACATGTGTAAACTGGGACCATCTGGTCAAATCTTTATCTGTTTTTTCCTGCAAGTGAATGGTGTGTTAAAGCGATTTTTTTTTTTAGACTAAACTGAATTAAATCCCAAACCTGTCAAACCAGGTACCCGCCCCACCAGTTTTTCTCAGACAAAAGTCCTGCGCCCTGTGGAAAAGCTTAAAAAAACGAATTGAATAGCATAGTTTATGTGGTTACATCCATTCTTATTAGACGAGGGCCCTGCACACAGGAAGTGTGAACAGCATAATCAGTTAAATAAAATAGATTTTTTCTTTTAAAAACTCTTACATGGCTATCAAACACACACTATGAATAAATAATTTCCTGATTATGTTTTCATTTAAAATTAAGACATTTTAATATCTGGCAATCCAGCACATCCCTACTGGCCAGCCGCCACTGCCTATTTTCCTGTGCACTGCTTGCAAAAATATATCAAATATAAAAATAATTTTTTTTAAAGAGAGGGTCTATCACACTGTTCAGTTTGTACTTAAGATGTTGAGATTATGATGATATTTGTACTGCATGATAAGAGGTTGTTATACATGCTTGATTCTCTTTACTCAAAACAAATAAAAGTGCTTATTGTCTGCTTAGTCCGCTCTGTAAAGTATATTTTCTGCCTGAAATCACTACTGTAAATTCAGTGGGACACTGATCTATTAATATTTTTCATAAGCAAATATCATCATTATATTTAAGAGCTTCATGTAAAAGGAATGAAACACACACACAAAAAAACCCACAAACTACTAATTGTTTTTAAGACAGTCATCTGACACAAGTTGACCCTTCAGAGCCAGTTTTCTCAGATTAACTGTAAACAGACATGGATGGTACTATGTTGTGCGTAAGATCAAATCGTTGCTCCCTGTCTTTTTTTAATAAGAAGACAGAATTCTCCCTCACCAAAAGTGTTTTTTGTATTGTGAAGTGTTGAATTGATTTGGAACCTATGATTTGTAGCAGAAAATGTAGCGAGCACTTCTACTCTTCCCAGACATTGGGTGTTGTTTGTAAGCATAAAGTTTCCCCTGTTAGTGCAAAATTGTGACTGATATCCTTGGATCATGTAAAAAATTAAATCATACCTTGTTTGTTCAAAACTTATGTATATCATCCTCAATTATTAACAAGATTGTGAAACTTTTTTTCAATATGAATATACAAACAAAAGGGGTCCTTTAGGGCCAAATAAGATGTTACTGTGAGAAAAAACAACTGTTGCTAGACTGAGTTTGATTTCTTGACCAGTGAAGATGTAATGTACCTAAAAGAAAACAGATCTTAGACAAGAATTACCATATCTTTCTCCTCCACCACAAACAATATCTTATTATCTCTTCTTTGTCATTTCTTAGAGGAATTATTACAATTGTCCTTTGACCTAAACTAAGCTCCATTATCAAGTTAACATCAAAGTTGTGCAAAGAGATAAAATAATGTTCCAGAAACCTTCAGGTGCATTTAAACCAGTGTCTGTGTGCAAACACCCATACAATTATTTTATTAGTTGCCCATCTGTTGCTCTGTTTTCCCTGTTTAGTGCAAATTCCTTACACATAGGTGCCTTTGAAATATCAATTACCAATGTCTGCTCAGGAGACTGGTCTTTAAAATTCAGATGGTGAGAAAACCACTGGTAGATGAAAGGCATTGTTCTCATGGGAACGTGACACTCGAAACAGATTTTGTTCCAACACAGAAAGTGAAATCCGGTATGACACAATATGGCCGCCTCTCCGGAGGTTTGTGTCCTCCAGTAAGAGCAGACAGGGAGCAGGCTACTTATCACAAATTCAAGGCTTGCTGCCAAAATGTTACTCAGGGCCACCTGGGTCCAAACACGTTTTTTTTTTTTACTATTATTTATTATGCAAAGTAACAACAACATGAACTGTCCTCGGGTTGTACAGGTATGTGAGCACGAACAGCAGGTCAGAGACAGGAAGGATAACTTTTTTTCTGCTTTATGGGATTTAGCAGCTGTCGTTCTCCTTGGAGGTGGACGTGTGGGCAGTTAGAGGGGCGACAATGTAATTGGATTTCGGATGAATAATAATAATAATAATAACAAATTTGTATAACGCTTTTCAAAAGGAACTCAAAGATGGTTTACAGAAAAAATTTATATAAATTAGATATGACAGGAGGGAAAACATGAATGGTTATAAGTGGTATGCAGAGTTAAACAGGTAAGTTTTGGACCAGGTGTGAGTAGGGAGGCGGGGAGCGGAGTTCTGAATGTATTGCGGTTGTTGTAAGGACGAAGAGATTCCGTAGAGGAGGCTTTGCAGCAGTCAAGTTCGGATGAAATAAAAGCATGAATGAGTGTTTCAGCAGCAGAGGTGGAGAGTGAAGGTCGTAGATGGGCCATGTTTCATAGGTGAAAGAAGGCTGCTTTAGTGAAATGGCGGATGTGGGGTTTGAAGGAGAGAGTGGGGTCAAAGATAGTGCCAAGGTTCCTGAATTGTGGGGAGGGGGTTACTGTGTAGTTGTCGATGGTGATGGAAAAATCCTGTGTGGAAGTGAGAAGCGATTTGGGACTGATGATCATGATTTCAGATTTATTGCAGTTGAGTTTGAGAATTGGTGGTCATCCAAAGTTTTATTGCAGTTTGCAATGGTTAATACAGTTGTAGGGGAGATGGATTTGGTGGAGAGGTAAAGTTGCTCATCGTCGGCATAGCTGTGGAAGTGCAGTGCATGTTTGTGAATGATGTGTCCAAGGGGGAGCATGTACAAAACAAACAGAAGGGGACCAAGCACCAAACCTCACACCATGGGTGACAGGAATGGTGTGGGATGTGAAGTTGTTAATGGAGATGTAGTGAGATATATTGGAGAGGTAGGAGTTGAACCAGGACATGGCTGAATCTGTGATACCAATAGACTGTAGGCTTTGAAGAAGAATGAAATGGTCAATGGTGTCAAAGGCGGCGGTGAGATTGAGGAGGATAAGTGTGGTGAAGGAGCTGGAGTCAGATGCAAGCAGGAAGTCGTTTGTAACTATTAAGAGTGCTGTTTCAGTGCTGTGGTGATTTCGGGAATCCATTTTGAAGGGTTGGAGATGGGACGAAAGTTGTTGGGGTCTTCAATCCAGTCCGGGTTTCTTGACTAAGTGTGTGATGGTGGCTAGTTTGACTTGTTGAATGAAATTAAAACTGTGTAAGATGTCCAGAAAGGCAGTTGCAATCTTGCAGTTGGAGGAGTCCATGTGGATATTGAAATCACCTAAGAGTAAGATGGAGGATGAAGTATCGAACAGTTGTGTAATGAATTCTCTGAAATCTGACAGGAAGGCGGGATTGAGTCTGGGGGAGCGGAAAATGGTGGAGATGGTCAAAGGAGAGAACCGGTGAGTTTGAATGATAAATGTTCAAAAGATAGAACCAGGGGGACATGGAGAAGAGGGTGTAAGTGTTTGCTGGTGGATGGTGGCAATACCCCCACCCCGACCTTGAGGGCGAGGTTAATCCATGTAGGAAAAAACAGAGGGAGTGGCTTGGATAACGGCATAGTAGTCCAGGGGTTTTTGCCATTTTCAGTTTAACATAGAAGATCCAATTGTGAGTCCAAGATGAATTCATTTAGCACGAGGCTCTTGTTATTTAGAGATCTTGTGTTTAGTTTCCAAAACCTAGGACACGCTGTTTGTGGGTGTCACTCTTCTTTGGTTATACAAAGAGTCGGCTGAAGGAAAAGGTAGACATGACCTTTTTAGTCTGACAGATTTTTAAGAAAATTAAGAAACAGAGGTCGCAGGAAGGACAAGATGATCATTAATGTGGTTGGCCTGCCAGTTTCCTCATCTTCAATGTTTGACTGTCCGAGAGACTTTTTCCTTCTTGCGGTGACAAGGAGCAATGAAATGGCCAAATCTCCCACAGTAGACATACTCATGTGAATGCATTCTTCTCTGCCATCCCTCTGGTTTAAAACTGGTCTGACCTGGATTGGTTGTGGTTCTGGGGAGGATGTGGTCTTTGGAGGCTGACCTGTGGAGGGCGGAGATGGTGACTGGTTAGCAGAGATACCCAAAGAGGATGCTGGTTTGCAATATGACCTACTCCCCTGTCCTCTGCCTCAGACAGCCATCTACACGAATGGTTAGAGCAGGGGTGCACAATATGTCGTTTGGGATCAACCAGTCAAAAGTGTGCGCTGCTATACCAATGAACATTGTGTTTGAGTTTGTATTTTCACTTTGATGAGTTTTTTAAGAATGAAAAAAAGCTTGATCTCACAGACATTACACATTGGGTAATGTTATTCAAGACAAACTGTGTTATAGAGGAAATTTTAAATAAATTAAAATATACTTAATCCTAAAAGCACAAAATATGCAATAGTAATGATTTAAATAATATAAAATAAATAGGCATGCAATTTGTTTGTGGGTAGATCCCTTAGGATTGGTCATCTGCTAAGTAGTTCACAAGCTGGAAAAGTTTTGGCACCCCTGGGCTAAGATAAGATAAGATAAGATAGACTTTAATGATCCCAGAGGAAATTGTTTTGCCAGGGTTACAGAGTATCAAATAACAATTAACACGACACACTCATCTCACATACAACACAGTACAGTACACAACCAACATATAACAATAACCACACTACTATTTATCCCTCCTGCAGATGGAAGAGGAATTGTACAGTTTGATTGCCACAGGTAAGAAAGACCTCCTGTGGCGTTCTGTGGTGACTCTCGGTGGTCTCAGTCTCCGGCTGAAAGTGCTCTGACAGGCCGTCAGCATGGCATGTAGGGGGTGGGAGGTGTTGTCCTTGATGCTGAGCAGCTTCCTCAGCATCCTCCTCTCTGACACCTCCACCACAGACTCCAGTTCCAGTCTTAGGACAGAGCCAGCTCTCCTGATGAGCTTGTTGAGTCTGTTGGTGTCAGCCGTCCTCAGCCGGCTGCCCCAGCACACGACAGCGTAGAAGATGGCGCTGGCGACCACAGAGTGGTAGAACATCTGCAGCATGGTCCTGCAGACGTTGAAAGATCTGTGCCTCCTGAGGAAGTACAGTCTGCTCTGACCTTTTTTGTAGACAGTGTGTGTGTTCTTAGACCAGTCCAGTTTATTGTCTATGTGGACACCGAGGTATTTGTAGTCATCCACTATGTCCACAGCTGAGCCGTTGATGATGACGGGGTCTGGGCGGTTCCACTGTTTCCACTGTTTCCTGAAGTAATCATAGAGTAATCATCTACGGGTTCATCAAGAGCATGAAGAAAATTTTAATCTTAAGTGCACTAAATGTATCCTAATTTAAATGTATCCTAATGCAGTGACATTAAATTTGGTGCGAATTTCAACAGATAAATCCTCTATACTGTTGCTTTCTGACCTTGTTTTAGTTTAAATAATCCTTTAGATAGCCTCACAGAATTAGTATCTTAACAGAAAGTAATTTTAAACAAACACATTTCCAATCTCTGAAACTCAGTTTAAAAAATGTACAGGTTCAAGGGACCAATTAGTTATAGATTCTTTGCATGTCATAGAAAATTAACTTGTTGTGTTATTTATTCAGTACAAAGACCATAGAAGGGACAAAGCCCACTTCAAAACTGC
>JAVLVB010001001.1:4204897-4291441 GCA_032876305.1 Orestias chungarensis
TATATATATATATATATATATATATATATATATATATATATATATATATATATATATATATATATATATATATATATATATATATATATATATATATGTGTTTGTGTGTCTCAGCTGATTAAATAAAACTCTCATCTTGCAGGAAGCTGCAGGGCTTGTCAGGGTTTATCTCTTCAGAGATGTGGTGGAGTAAAGTACAGTTACATAAGAGTGCAACAATTTCGCTGCTCTATTCATCCTTCATCACGAGAACACTGTGCACTCAGACGTTATCAATGGGCAATCACAAAAATAGATTTTATGCCGATGTTCTTAGGAAAATATAGAGAATGTTCTTTACCGCAGAACCTATGCATATTTAAACTGAACTCCTACAAGTCACTTGATAAAATATATGGAAAAAAAACAAGCAAAGAGCATGGCTATAAGTCAGGTTTGATTTAATTGTTCAGTATATATTAATTTTCTTTAGATTTGACTTTCCTCTGCTTAAGGTTAACTAATTTTTTAACAGCCCAGATTAACTCATTTGGTCCTCCCTGGTGCAATTTATCTTGATCTGAAAAAAATTTGCATTGCTATTCGGGGAGCAGGTCCTATGCTATGCAGAGCCACACACTAACCTGGAAAAAAAATCAAGCATTTCAATTATCCATCACAGTCATTTGTCATTCCATCTAGCACACAGTAATTTATCAGAAACGCAACTGATTATCTTTAATAATCTCTTGTGGTTAATGAAATCACCCCAAGATTAATTTAAGCATTTACACTTAACGGACTGCAAATGTGAGGTTGCTCCTATGCGCAAGACCCCAAAAACAACAGAACATAATCATTACAACCCTATAATTTTGACAATTAACAAGAAGTTGGATTGTTTTTGACTAAATTATAAAACTAGTTCACCTATCACAATTGTTTTAGCAGGAAAACCCACTCCTATATTCCCTCTCTTATGATGGTTTAATTAAAAATAGTGCCAAACCTTTTTGCCTTTGTGTATTGTGTGCATGCCTTGTGTTGACTGTGCCCTATGCCTAGAGTGACCTTGGAGTGTGAATAGAGAAAGTGCGATAGCAGCCCACCATAAATCTCTGTCAATGCACAGACGGATCCCATTCCAGGTAATCTATTTGTTCGGGTAAAATGTGATGTAATTTGTTCTGCGTTTCTTGCAGAAGCAGCTAAAAAGGGAACATATGTGCAGCATCCTATGCATATGTGGCATTTCCTGGTCGTTATGCTTTAACAAAACAGACCCTTTGTTTCACCCAGTAAAGGTTTCACTCATTTTGAGTAGGGAAACTAACAGAATAATATCTACTCTGTATTCTTTTTCGCCTTTCCAGCACTGATCCACCCACAGATTTAAAAATGTAGGCTAAGAAAGCATTAGTGGAACATTTGGCGCGGAAGTTTCCTCAAATCGAAAGGCTGATTGGGATTATTATTCTGTTGTTATTTAACATATTTTTTTACACAAACTGTGAAGTTTGCTTCACAAATGTAACTTTTTTTTTTCTTTTGCTTATCAAGTCCCCTTCATTCAGGAGAACTACGAAACAGTGCATCACCTCCGTAGTTCTCACACCAATTTTAAAGATTGTACTTTATTCTTGGCTATCTTGAATGCAGCTGTTTCAAACCATTGATCTTTTACACATTAGCCCTATGCACGCATTTTGATTGAAATAATTGAAATAAGTACTGTTATCTATGCCCAGTATTCATCTGGGTAATTAATCAAACTAGTAATTTCTAAGATAAAATTTGTCTGAAAATGAATCCTTCACCCATCACACTGAACTATTTAATTATCCAGGCATTTAAGGAAGCTGGGATATCTTGAATACATATTAGGATTGTGATTTATTTAATCTGTTAAATTAACTTGTTATGGTTTATATTTATTAATGATCACACTAAGATCTAATTTACATTAATTTGATTAATAAAAAATAGCTAAACTAAACAAAATACCTATAACAAACCAGATGAGGTTTTATCAGTGATTTTTAAAAAAGTCAGAATTTATTGGATATTAAAAAAAGGTCTTCCATTGTACCTTTCCTGCATACTCCAGTATCTTCCACATGGGTGGCCAAGGGGAATGCAGAACATCAATAGTGGCTGTGATAGACCATGCAGTTATTATTTAGATGCTGCGCGAGAGACAATATCATATTGGTGCCTATACACTTTTATTTGTACATAAGCTAATTATTGCTCACGTTGTAATGTTTGTTATTGGGTGATGCATTTAAAGGCTGCAAAGGTCACATTTCATAATTGTTTACCTTTAGTCTATGTGTGATGGCTTATGTCTTGTCTTTTCTTATTTGTACACAGTGCAGTTAGATTTTTCAACCTTTCTGTAGTAAATCTACACTGATTTGAAACATTTATGTGGCTCTACCTCTTCATTGGCTGCAGCATTGTGGGAGTATGGATTAGTTAAACTGTTCCTTTTTAATCACAAACACTGTTACACGAATGTCTGAAATATAAATTGCACTCAGAGTTCTCATTCAGTCCATGAGAATAAGTGAGTATTTATGTGGTTTTCGGTCAGCAGTTCAATCACACCAACGTTTCCTTATGTAACAGTGCCTGAACCCAGCAGAAACATTCAGCCACAGCTTAATGGATTAGAAAACACTGGAAGAAAGAAAGAAAGAAAGTTTAAAGGAAACTGTTTTCAGGTTGTGTTTTTTAGGTTAAGTCAGAATTAAACTAGATTTTCAGGATTATTGTTTAAACCCCAAATTCAGAGGACTCGGCCCAGGCCGGACAGAGTTGGAAAAATCCAACATCCTGTGCATCTGTCCTCAAGGGTCCCATCTCTGGGTATGTTTGGGAAAAAAGAAAATCAATCAGTGTCAATTAGGGCTGCAGTCAAAGTGAGCCACATACTGGGAATGAAGAAGTCAACAGCAGGAAACACAATTACTCTGCAAAACCTGCAGAAACTACTCCAGGTGTGAGGAGGATGGACTGACGCATACAAAAAACCCTTGCTGTGTTTTTTTCTATCACTCTCAGGTCACCCTTAGGAGCAGAGACTTCAACTGAGAGAGCTACTCTGGAAGAAGTCTGTCTTGCGACTTTCATGTTTCAAAGCTTTCTGTGTCAGAAAGCTCAGTTTGGGATGCCATTCTACATAATCACTCTGATGTTCAAAGCCTCTTTTCTTCTCCTCTCTGCAGCTCATACTCTCATATCTGCTAGCTCTCCTATGAAGCAGGAGCAGCTTGAACTCCAGCCAGTGAGGACATCAGCAGCAGAGTCTGAATTACCATCTAACCATCTAACATGGAAGTGCAATCACATTTGACTTGAAGTGTGAACAACACAGGCGGGTTCGAGATTTTTCTACTTTCACATTGCAATCAAAGTGTTAATTTGGGGCTTCCTCTGTTAACTGGGAACACAAAGGCTTATATCAGCGTATACCTCAAGGAAATGAACACTCAGACAAAGCATGAAAAGAAAAAAAAGATGGCTAGAGAGCGAGCAGATTGCATGGCTGGCACAGACAAATGCTGTTTAGTTCTTTATTGTGGCTTTTACCATAATTTTAGAGGGCACAATGAACTTCCTAAACTGAATATTTATATGTAATAAAAACTTTTTTTATGTGATTGTGCTGTGATTTGAAAATACATAAACCATGCATTCAAAGTGCAAACGGCATTCACATTAAACAGGACCACACTTTTAAAAACACAGTGTATTGTTATACAATGGCTTGGATTTGGTTGTGTTTTTAACAGTATTTGGGTGCTTTGATTGAATTACTTTTGCATTGAAAGCAGTCTAACGCATGAATGTATTACTTTTCATTGAGTAAACTCCATCATGATATTTCTGTATCTCAGGATTTAAGATTCATTTGGAATAAATGAAATAGAAACAATTAGCATTTATAAGAAACATAAAGAAGAGCTGGACATCTACTGAATAAAGAATTGAATTCACAATTATTGTAATTATTTATATTCACTACCTATTGCCTTAATAACCAAAAGAAGCATGTGCAAAGACAAACATAACTAGTTTTGTTGTGTAACTACAGGTAAAACGTGTTCATGTGTCTCTGCCTAAGCATGCTTAAATCATTAGATCATTATGAGGACTCTGTAGAAGTTGATTGCATGCTAAGGAGGTAATCCCAGCATTTATCTGGGTTTGAATGCTGGAGAACATTTGTGCTCAAAAACTGGAGTAACAGACCACTGGATGTAAAAGAATGGTATGAGTAGAGAATAAATAATACTTAAAATTTAACAGCTACCAGGTTCTTTTCCTGTAAAGAAACAAGTTTTATGTAAAATTTTTGATTTTATTATGACTTCAATCTGAAAGGAAAAAAAATCCTATTTAGACCAAACCTCACTCAGATTTTATTACTAGAACTACCTCAAGAGGAAAATAAACAATACTGAGTGAGATCTGGGCTGTCTGACTTTCACAGGGCCGATTTTTTTTTTCCAAGGCGGTTCCCCCACAGTCATCTCCAGAGGCTTTTCTGTGCCAGTAGCTTTTCTGTCTGCCAAAAGGTCATTCTGAAACTGGCAGAGTCTGTCCATGTCTGGAAGCTCCCTATTTAGGACCGCCTGCTGAACTGGATCAGACGGTTATAGAGTGTTACTGGACGGACACTGATCATACATCTAACGTGTGGAGGAAAAGTGAAAAAAAAATGACACATTCACATTTCAAAGTTTTATACATTCGAAGTTTTATACGTCAGTAAAAAAAAATGTAAATTTACAGTCAGATTATTCTAAAGTTTTGATTGTATTTTGTAAAGTAGCAGATTAGGACCAACTTTATAAAGAGGATTTAGAAATGTGTCCTTAAGTTTTCAGACATCCGGTGAATATAGTTTATAACAGCAAAGCAAGATAATCTGTTTCTCATATTTAAAGAACTAGTTTTCATTAGATCCAAATATTTTTAAGTGACCAGAAGAAAAGCCATTCTTGTTAGTCAATATTAATTTTAATCCAGGTTTTGTTAGACATGATAACAAAGTAAAGATTGTTTATTTTTCGAAAGATGTTTACTTTATATGTATATATTACAAAGTTCATGCACATTTTTTTTTATGTTTACGTATTTTTTTATCTGTATTGTTTGAAATATTAACTTTAACGGCATCTCTCAGCATGACGCCATGCACCCATGCATTTCCTGTTTCTGTCTGATGCTCTCAGTTTGTGCGTCTCTGCCCTTGAAGGCTCCTGTCGTCACTGGTTTCTGTGGCAACCCAGTTTTGAAAATAGCTTCATCTCCTACGGCCCACATGCTGTCGCAAGTTCTCCAGGCAGGAGCCCACTCTGGATGCGTGACTCATTCATTGCTCATTACCATCCCACTCTCATTTCATGTCATCCTGCTCAAATGGTTTGTGTGGGGGAGGCGGGGTGGATGCTACTACAAAGCTGGTGAAGCCACACTGTGATTGGCTAGTGGGATCCATTTAATCTGCTTCCACTACTAGAGAGTCCACCTCCGTTCTCCTCCCCCTCTCTCCCTTTCAGCCCACCCCTGTCAGCATCCACACACAGTGTGAGCCTGTTCCAGGGGAGAATATCTGCTCTGCGCAGGGCGGAGAGGATTAGCTCAGCCACTCATCTCATCTGCATTTACGTTCCTGGGGAAGCACATGAGCATCCAAGGCTGCACCCCTTTTGTATAAAATCTGGCACTCCAATCATAGAAGCTACACTTGGTCTGCCGACACAGCAGTGGAAGGATCCGAAGACTATTCTTTATTTTAAATCTTTTTTATAGTATTTGTGCCTACTTTTTCATCAAATTCCAAAAGTACATTTAGATCAGGGATGTGCTTTTTTGCTTTTTATGGGAAAATGCAAGTCATATTGTTTGACACTTACCTTCTCTAAAAATTCAGGACACTATCCTCATTCTTTGAGACTTTTTTTTTTGTCCTGTCTTTGGACTGAAGCTCCAGAAATGCCATCTCGAGAGTCTTACGAAGTACAAAAGAAAGAGAAGCCTCTGGTGCAAAAGGCCAAGCAAGAGGCCAATCAGGAGGACATTCTGGCGGCGGCTCTGGGAATGAGGATGGGGCCACAGAAACCTTCAGCCACTTTCTGGCAACCACTTAAACTGTTAGCCTACTCGCAACTCACCTCACTGGTTCGCAGAGCCTCTCTGAAGGAGGTCGACCGGACGCCCAGGTCTGAAAAAGTCCACAACTTCAAGGTAGGATGCCTGAAACTGTTTTTGCTTCATGTCATCATATATTGCCAGAGGATTGCTGCTTCTTCTTGTGTGGGGGGATAAGGGAGGGTTAGGTGGGGGTAGTGAAAAACAGAGATTTTAGCAAAAGGAAATCTGTTGATCGCCCAGTGGACCGGTGTGGTCAGTTAGGGCACCAGATGGGGAGATTATGATGCTGGATGGGGTTGAATCAGGGAAGGAGAGCTTCCCTGTTTATGTTTGTTTTTTAGACATGAGTGTTTAGCGGGACAGAGAGCAGCAACAGAATCTGACAGTGCCTTTAGTGCTGGTTTCTTCCTATTGTAAAGCCCCTTTAATTCTCTAATTGTTACCTTTTATCCTTTTGCATGTATGAAGTTGTGTTTTATTGTCATAATGGACAACACACAAAAAATTTTTTAATATTCATGCATCCTATTTTCAGGTAAAAAAAAAACTATTTGTTTCTACAGGACATATAAAGTGAAATCCTCTAGATTTCAATGTAAATAACTGGAAATAGTTCAGTTAAGGATTTGTATAAGGTTTATAAAGATTATGTTTAAACCGAACACCTTTATTTCATGTTCCTATCTTAATTCATCTTTTGTAATTATGATTTATATTAGCATTTTATAGAGTGATGTTTATACCTTAGTCTGTCGTCAAATCTGCAAAGCATCTCTATTTATAAAGTGGTTTTAATACACATTGAAGGCAACACAAAGTACTTCGCGTCAAAAACTAAGCAAAAACATGAGGTTGAACATGAGGGAGAATTGTGGTCTTAAGAATGGAGGAAGCACAGTTTTGTTCACTGGGTTTGATGAGGAGGAACACAACAAGCACCCAAGAATCCTAAAGAAAAGGGAAAACAACAAAAATATGTTGCTTAATTAATTTTGTCCCTACATCCTTTTTTTTATTTTTTATTTTTTGCTGAAAGCAATATTCAAATAAAAAAACAGATTTTCTCCTCCGTCTTTAATTAACTGGCTGCAGGAAAACTGGCCGAGCACTGGTTTGTTCTTGTTTGGATCAGGAGCCTCTCTGATTGGCTGGGCTGTTGTTACCCGCTGGAGTGTGGGAGCAACCTTTGCTCCACTGTTCCCACTGAAAAGTCTCCCAGTCACTGTGCGGACATCTTACAAGGATGCTAGATCCCGCAGCAGTTGTCAACAATCATATACTCTTTTTCACATCGTCTTTAATGAGGAATCCTATTTACAAAATGTACATTACTATGGTTGGTTCAAAAGTGAAAAAGATTAAATATTTTATTTGCTGCCCTGGGAGACACTGAGTACGCAAAGATATTTAAACGAATTTTTTCTCTTAATTGGTCAAAATGTTTGATTTTCCTGATGGCGTCAGTAAAAGGAAGTCCTAATAAAAATTTTAAAATAAAGTTAAGATAGGTATGTTTTAAATAATCTCCTTTTAGTTTAGAATGATCCTGTTCAGGTTTGTAAATGTTATCTTGATCTCTCAACAAAAAAAGAGAGAAGAATAATGTATTTGTCATTAAATCTGGACTAACTAACCTTTCAAAAAGTCTTATTCTTTTGAATCCCCTATCCTGAATACATTGAAATAATACAAGCAAATGAAAACCAAACTTACCAAACCAAATTACATAAGTTCTCCTGCAAATTCTTGTGCCACTCCTTTTACAATGTCGCCCTGGGTGGTGGGCCATATCAAAAAGCACCCCTGGTTGAGGGCTAAGATTAAGACCAAGGCGCTGACACCTTTTTTCTGTTTATGAGGTGGGCTAAATGGCAGCACTCTTCTGATTGTCCTCCTTCCTGCTGCAGGTCCACACCTTCCGGGGGCCTCACTGGTGCGAACACTGTGCCCGATTCATGTGGGGACTGATGGCTCAGGGGGTCAAATGTGCAGGTATGTTCCATGCATCACAATAAGGCAACATTATGGAAACTCTGTCATTTCTTTCAGGCATTTCTTTGTTACAAGTGATGTTCAAAATGAGCATAACTTTATATGGGTTACTTGGTTTAAAATACATCTGGAGCTGGATTGTTGAATTTTAATCCTAAACTCTGAGCTTTTGTTTGGGGATTATTTATTGCACAACAGCGTGAAATGAGGAATCTCTAGCTGTGATGTAACATATATGCAATGAGATCTAAAACATTGTTTTTGACCTACTTTTGTTTGTACTAATTTTTGGGGTGAAAAAAAGGAAGATGTGGGATTTGGGAAAATTACTTTGCTGCTTTTCTGGGGATGAAGATACAAGATAAATCAAATGGAGCTAATACGTTTAAAGCCCCTCTCATCATCTCTGCTGATGGATTATGCTTCCCAGGCTAAAGAAAGAAACAAAAAAATCCAGTCTTTTTTAATTCAGTGAAGGCACCAAACAAAGCACTATAAGGGAATTTGATTAAGTGAAAAATGCAGAGCTTAAAAAAGTGGAAGCTGTGTGACATTTAGACTACAAAAATGAGAGAGATAGAGCAAGTTTTTTAGCAAATAACAAGAAGGCTGAGCTGGTAAACAGCAAAGTTGGACTATTTTAGTGTTTTCAGCTTTAAGTCTTGTCGCTGTTGAAAATGTTGGAAAACTTTCCGAAAACTTGAAGTTAATGTAAAATTCTAGCTGAGCAGAACGGAATAAACATTAGAATAAATAAAGACAGTTTTAAGTGTTTAGGTAATCATTTTGTCTTGCTTAAAAAGTACTCTTACATTTAGTGTGACTACCTCTGCTCCAAATCTAAGAAATAAATGACCTTTAATGCCTGAAAGGCTTAAAAAATTGTTTTTACCAGCCTTTCTTGAAAGCTTTAACCCACATCAGCAGTGTAAGGCTTGAAAAGTAAAACGTAGATCGAAATCCACGACTAAATTCTGTTCAATGCGTTTTGCACACTCATCCACTTTAGTTTCTGTCCTCTTAAATTTTCTCACTCCTTTTGTTGTAAGTAACGATTCCTTGAGAGCATTTGATCTCTACCTTGTCAAATACTCCAGGTGAGGTTTCCATCTCAGCGCCATAACCCAGTCTGATGTGTGTCTTTGATGTTTTATTGATGCAACAAACTGTGCCATGCAACTCTGCGAGAGATCTGATATCAATTATTAACAACCTGATGCTGAGCGCTGACAACGATCTATATAAAGCCGAATACGGCGGAAGACAATCTTTATCAGCCACTTACATGCAGAGACATCATTCCTCCAGACTGCAGAATCTGGGGCAGCAAATTCTCCCATGATTCTCACATTTGCATACCAAAATAAAAACTGTTCTTTCAACCCCCCTTCATTCTGTTTTTGTATGTGTGAATAGTTTTTGGCCTAGTGCCAGAGAATGAGGCTCTGCATGTGCTTGTTGTGACACATTTCCTCATCAGAGTAAACCCACCCACCCACCTAGCAACCCACCCAGCTTCATCTCATGGTGGCCGTGAAGGAAAACAAAGCTGGCATATCTCTTTAATGAGGAGCAGAGTTGGGACTGTGTGGAAAGGACCTTTTTTTTTCAAGAGCTCATTAAAATTCAGCCCCTTTCAATCATAGTGATGGGTCAAGCCTTATTTAACCCAAACATTTGAACTTATATATATATATATATATATATATATAATAAAATAATAAAAAACGATACCAGAAAACATCTTTCCAGATAGTAAAGTGCCCAACACATTTTCTAGACTGGGTGATAATGTGCTGATAAGAACATTAACGCCCCTTTCCCAAATGTGAGAATAGCAAGAGTCAGAGTCTGGACTCCCTTGGGATAAGCCTCCCCCACCTGAGGCCCAGCGACCTCACAGTCCTCAAATGGACAACGATAGCTTGGCAGGCTCGCAGCATCCCCACTATATGGCCTGTCTCATGTCTTTAAGAAAATCATCTCTTTGGGTAATTACATTTCTGCGCCAATGCATATAAAAGCAGGCTGTGAGGATTTCTCCAGGGACCCATATTATTCAAAACATCCTCAAATGCTGACAGCTTCCAAAGCTTTCCTAGCTGTTTTCTTTAAAATAAAGACAACATTACATTTCTGTTCTGGATATCAGATGTGCATTTTTAATTACTTTTGCTGTAAAATGGCTGATTTCGTTTGTGTAACAAACCCTTCCGCTCTGCCCGAACTTGAAGAAACCAGCTCATCCAAGATCTGAAGAGCAAAAGAGATAACCCATTTTATACAGGGAAAGTAGGTCTTCTGTAGCCCGCAGCGCCTCAATTGCGGCTTCCACTGACAATGTGCGAGAGCTTAGATTTGGAAAAGAATAGAGCCCTGCGCTGATTGTCCTTCCTCTGGGCACCAGTGTTTTCACAGTGCTTCCAATCCCTATATGTGTCCCTGTTAAAGAACAGAGCTGCAATCTCTCCCTCTCTCTCTCTTCACTGATGCTCTGTTCTCAGCGCAATGAAAGAAGCCTCAAGGCCTCGTATGCTCTGACTGAGAGAAAGATACAATATGTTCCGCTTTTCCTGTTATGCGCCTGAAACACTAGTCGGAGTGAGTGTTATGTCTTGTGGATGGATTTTTGAAATACTAGAACATGGCGCTTCACATTCCAGTCTTGTCTTTTTGTTCGTCCTTCTTTAATCGGTCGATTTGAATTAAAGCAATCAGAATGCGAATTTGAAATGTTTTTGGTACTCAAGGTTACTCCGATGTTGAGAGGAGATTAGGCTGTTTCTCCAGAGTTGTTGTGACATTTAAGAAGCTAATAAACACTCACAAACGATCCAGTGTGGTTTGTATTATATCTTTTGCCAAAGCAACTGTTTATTAATGATCCGTCTCCTTCTTTTTGTTTTATAGACTGTGGTATGAATGTTCACAAGGAGTGTTTGGCTCAGGTGCCCGATGACTGCAAGCCGGACCTGAGACATGTCCGTAAAGTTTACAGCTGTGACCTCACGACCCTGGTGAAGGCCTACAACACTGCCCGACCCATGGTGGTGGACATGTGTATACGAGAGATCGAGTCCAGAGGTCAGTTTTTGTGCAATTCATAAACACACTATTGTTTTTAGGTTCTGTCAATAATCATTAATGTATTTCAATGAAATTACATTTCGAGGATAGAAAACAAATTGTGCTAAATTTTCAAATTAATAAAAACAAATATTATATTTTACAGTTTTTTATTATGCCCATACCAGCTTAATGAATTATTCCTAGATAAAAGCATTTACACAGGATGATGCTGCCACCAACACATTTCTTTCCATTCTGCATTTAGGCCACTTTTATTGAACGAGACCTCTTTCATTCGTGTTGTTTCAGACCTTCCAATGTGAATATGGCTAATTTAATCCATTTTATTAGCTTTCTTTTAACAGTTGCTTTGTTTTTGTTTTTAAATGTTACAACAAAACCCTTTAAAGCCTGAGCTTTTAATATAGTAAAATATGAGTAAAAAATCAAAAAGTGAATACTTTTGCAAGGCACTATACAAGGGTAAAGTATTTGACCTATTTCTTTTGGGGATATTTCTAAGAAAAAACATACAGTTTTATATCTTAGTTATATAAATGAATTATGTAGCCTTATTGACTAATCCTATGTTGTTGTTGTTTCTTTAGCTTATTTCTTAATATTTAAATGTCTCTGAGTTGCTTTATTTTTCTTTATAGTGTTTTTTATATAAAAACAGCTTTCCTTGAAGACATCTGTAATATGTAGCTTTTGGGTCATAGTCCTCAAAGTGTGATTCAATTACAGACTAATTTAATGTTTTTTGTTTGCAAGCAGAGGCTGAGAAGAGAGATGAGATTGCTGGTAATTGTAAATGTGTAATGAGGAAAACATTACTCTGCTTCCTGCTGCCTTAGCTGATTGCATTTCAGTTAAATCATTCTGGGAACTCTCATTGTCTCCCCTCTAATGTCTGTTTGTAGCTAAGTTTGATTAATGCCTTTATTATTTTGCCCAGTGATGCAGAAAAGTGTTTCCACAGACCTATGAATCGTTTACTGCATGACATTAAGAATGTTTTGTCTTTAAAGTCTGAATATTTGACATAAGTTCATAAATTAGACATTTCTAAACGCTGGGTATAATTGCCCATCTCTTCTCTGTATGCTTGAAATTTGAGCCCTTGCATGTTTTTTTTCTTACAGGACTGAAGTCAGAAGGTCTCTACAGAATGTCTGGATTCAGTGATTCGGTGGAAGAAGTCAAGATTCGGTTTGACAAAGGTTTGTCTTCTTTGTTTTATGTATTTTTCTCAAGCTAAAAATTTAACTTTAAGTCTGCTTTCATACGTCCACAAACCATCAGACTTCTTTAGATAGACGGAAAATTGACAGGATTAGTGTCTGACATCTCCCTCTCATGCCGGATTTTAAAATATGGACAGACAGGGAGGCTCCTCAGACGGGTTTCAGTGTCTTAAACTGGGCCTGTTGGGATTCAGTAGTCAACTTAGTGAGAATGAACCTGTCGTGGCCGAGTGCAGAATGAATTTTAAGTGTAAGAAAACCCCAACAGTAGCGGACTGAACCCCAAGCCTGATCCACATGCAGGAGATCATCCATGACAGAGTGTCATTCCAGCTCACAGCGCTGTGATGTTCAGTCTGCCAGCACAACTAGGCCACTGGAAAGCATGCATAAATGACCCAAAGTCAGATTTAAACAGGCAAAAACGACGATAGCTGATACTTTGATAAAAAAATTATATATATCTAAAAACAAAATAAGAGAAGGGACTCAAATAGAATTTTCTCCAACGCAATGACAGATATTTTTTCAATCCTCAGTTTGTCCTGTGATGTGAAACTGCTGATGTTTTCTCATTTTTCTCACTCTCACCCCCCTTATCCTATCATATTCTCCGCAGATGGTGAGAAGACAGACATCTCGGTGAATACCTACGAAGACATCAATATCATCACAAGTGCACTGAAGCTGTACCTCAGGGATTTGCCTGTTCCCGTAATCTCCTACGATGCTTACCCCAGGTTCATCGAGGCCACAAGTATGTTGGTGCTTTCGGAAATCAATTAAAGCATGCTAACAGTGATGCGGGGAAACTTTTTTTTTGCACTAGATCTTTAGATTAGTAAAAGCAGCAGATGTCATCTTTGATAAGACAAAAAAAAAAAACAAAAAAAAAAAAGTAGAGCAAGTGAAACAAACTTTAAACAAGCAAGTCTACTTGTATGATGTAGAAACATGGAATTATACTTAAATTAATAAGTTTGGACTACCTTGATAACAGAATAGAATAGAATAGAATAGAATAGAATAGAATAGAATGGGTTGTTGGTGCACTTAACGTAAATATGTTATGAAAATAAACCCTCCTAACCTTCCTTTTAAACTACCAATCTCCAGCCAATATAGTCCATCTCTTTTAGACACAAATGTATTTTACCCCAAAACAGGAAGTACTTACTATCACTCAGTATTTCCTCTGAGGTTAGAGAGTGATGTCTGGCCACTTTGAGAGGTATAAATGATTTAAAATGCAGGCTGGCTCAGTGAACAAAAAGAACATGCTTGCGCTCAGCTAATTTGTGAGAGCAGTTTCCTTAGCGACATATCATAGGAGGGGCTTAGTTAATACTTTAGCTCTCCTACATTTTAAATACATGCAGCTATATTGGATACTTGGTTGCTTGGAGAGCATCGACTTTCCCAGTTTGAATGCTGACTGCAGGGGAGTCCTTGTTTTTTTGTTTTGTTTTTGTTCCTTCAACAGGAACCCAGGAAAATCAAGCAGTTTCAAAGAGAAAGCACCAAAGGGCTGCTCTGTTGCACCATATTTATTCTCCAGGGAAACGTAAAAAAAGGGTGATTGATTAAAGGTTCCTAACCGAAGGCCAATACATAAAAAATAAATATGTGATTCTCAGTTTATATGTTGAATTTTTGTATAATGATTGTTATACCGTGAGTATTTCACGTTCCACCGCTTCTCTCTCTGGGAATTTTAAATAAGATGTATTTAATTGAAACTTTTGGATGTAGATGTTGTGAGCCACTTTACATCCCAGGCCCCCGAGCCTGTGCCCCTCTGTCCCTTTCATTGATCTTTTCATGCTGATCACGTCATCCTCTCTGTTTGGTAGAGCTCACAGATCCTGAGAAGAAGCTGGAAGCCTTCCGGGAGGCTCTCGCTCTGCTGCCGCCATCACACAAGGAAACTCTTAAGTACCTCATGGCCCATTTAAAAAGGTCAGTAATGCAAACAAACCAGCTAATGGAGGGGAAGAGAATAGAAATACGTTGCTTTACCGATCGAACGCCTATGTTTCTTTCATTCCTCTCTCACTACCACTCAGTTGTCTGTGTCTAACTTTAATAAATATTTCAGGGTGACACAAAACGAGAAATTCAACCTGATGAGCGCGGAGAACCTCGGCATTGTCTTCGGGCCCACCCTCATGCGTGCACCCAACCAAGACGCCATGACGGCACTGAATGACGTCCGGTACCAGAGACAGGTGGTGGAGATGCTCATTAAAAATGAAGACATGCTCTTTTAAACTTTGACCAGCGACGGTTTTTGACAACAACCTCCGGCTGTTGTTTTATGTAAAGACTCTTTTGATCGTAATAGCGGATACTTTTTTAAATGCCTTGTATATGGACTAATATCTGTTCGGGGTGAGGAAGATGCACCTTACTGCTATTTCCAGACTCCCCCATTTCTGTCGGGGGGTTTTTTTTTAGCATATGGTAGGCCAGCATGCATGGTGCGAGGTCTCTTTATATTTGTCGCTGTAGCTTAGATCATGTAAAGATTGTGATTTTGCTTTAGTTTGTCCTGTAGTTATTAGTTATTCTCCCTTTTATTTTATGCCTGCACTGCAGTTATTACGGTGAAACTTTGTACATCCGGACGTATACATGAGCTACAAAATTTTCGTAGGTGATTTTTATGACGCTGTATTTTTTTACCTCCTTAATGGTTTTTAAGTGATCTGCTGTTCGTAGTTGAATCGACTTTCCGTTATGTGGTGCATATGCCTGATGGAACCCTTTTTATTGTGCTTCGATAGGCATTATAGTTGAGATACATTTTGTACTGTAATTTTTTTTTCTATACAACCTGTGCATGATCACATTAATTTATTAAACTCTACTTTGACAAACTCTCTCTGAAGTATCGCCTTAATAAAGGTTCAGAATTATGTTGAGATTAAGACGCTTTTCTTGTTTATGCCCACTGGTGCAGATTATTCTGGATCTGCCATATGTTTCAATTGCATCAAAGTTACACTGCCTTAAATAAACAATACATGATTAGTGTACGTAAGACAGCATATACACATGTTTTTTGGATATCCATAAATGCTACCAAAAGGTGGTCCATCTCCTCATGTTTGTCAGACATTTTGCATAGTTTAAGGTTTTTGAACCCTTACAATGATGCAAGTAATTTCAAATTGTTTTAGATTTAAACTCAAAAATTATTTAGGACTTTACAGAACTGAAAACTGTAGTTAATATGGATTCATGTGGGACGAAACATATATATTTTTTCTTCTGTTGGGGATGTGATTCAGACCCTGTGGAAGTAAAAACTTGTTTGTATTAAGCTACAGATAAATAAATAAAGATTTGATCCCTTTTTCCTTCAACGCCACACTAAATCTCCAGTGTTTCCAGGTTTCAAGCAGATAAACTGAACCCAAAATAAGGCAGCACTGACCTGAAAATTTAGTTTAATATTAGATTACAACAATAATATGAATGTTTAAATCAGGGTAAAAGGTGTGAATAAAAAAAAAAAAAAAAAACTCATATCAAGTCACTTAAAAATAAAAACACCCTCAAAAATCAATCACACATCCACTGGGTTATTAAAACCTGATCCTTGTTACTTAAAGCTACACGCTTGTGATTCAGAGAGGTTTTTAATTAATGAAAAAATATGTAGACGCTGTCACACAGAATTAATAAACTTCTATCCAAAAACCAGCCACGCGCGCCCTTTCAACCTCATTATTCAGTTTCATTGTTACCATTGAGATTAGAAAATGAAAACTAGTACATAAAGTCATGTTTTTAGAATATACTAAAACTTCTCAAGAACTGTATAATACAAAAAAAACTATTTACAGAAACATACAGTCAATTGAATTCAATCACATTACAGAAAACATTATGGGACTGCATAGTATTCGTGTTGATTGTTGTTGAACAAGGGAACTTTCGTGTTGATTGTTGTTGAACAAGGGAACTGTCGAGTCAAATTTATCTTTTGGCAGTTGTTTCTCAAAATTTTATCAATTCCTAATTTTTGTGCGTTCAGCAGAATTTCAACAGCAATCAAGCCTTGACATTTAATCACTTGGGTGTTGTGACCACATCACATTGAGTTAATGTACGCCAAGCCCAGGCGTGTCTTGATTGTGTGGCAAAATTGGATTTTCATCCAACGGCGCAGACTGCCCATTCCATTTTAAACATATCCTACCTTCATCTATGATCTGTTGTGAAAGAGAAAGAGGCCAATTTCAGCATTCAAGCTATCAAAGGCTTTATATCTCCCAGGCAAATGATGGCATGCAACAGTGGTGTCTCATCAATGAGCCGTGCATCGGATGTTTATTATTCAAAGCAACAGGACGATGAAAGTAAATTTGAAAAGGCCATTATCCATGATAAAACTGACCTTTTTATCTGAATTGGATGTCTCATAAAGATACAGAAGTTGTAAAATAATAACCATTATTTCTTTTTTCCAGAAGAAAGTATTCAAAGTAGATTTTTATTCTGTTAATATATATAACATTTAAAACTTTAAAAATTGCTGACGCTTAAAAACAAAACATAATGGAAATTTACATTATATTAGGGTTACGATAATGATTAAAGTGTTTTTTTGGTTGTTTTTTTTTAAAGGGCCATATTTTTTAATAGTTTATTTTGCTGTAGTTCTGTTTTAATGTCCTGTTTAGTGAGCACATACAAGACAACTAGTGACGCAGTTAAAGGTACAAAAGGGGGATGACAGAGCCGAACTTACAAAACATTAGAGAACTCAGACATTTATGCAAGAAACAATTGCTACAAACCTTAGCAAAAGCTTTTGCTAAATGAGAAATAAAAGTCAGAAATGGTAATTAAGGCAATTTTGCTTAGATTGAACAAAAACATTTGTGGGCATAAACTCTTCATTACAAAAGTAAACATTTTCTATTCAAGTAGATGTCATTGCTTTACCCGTGATTCTGGCCAGCAGTTTCCAACATATCTCCCCCTAAATAATCTACCAGCAAAATCTCTTTTGTTATGACGGCCAGTAAAGCAACATCCTGGTAAAACAACACCTTCTTTGTTAGCTCAGAAACTTTATGATAACAAACTGCTAGCATTGCCTTTATGGTCATTACCATTAATTCCACAAGAGCCATGGTCATGGTATTGTCTGTATATTAGCTGTATCATCACTTCATCTCATCAGCCTTGTATATTCATTCCATAATTTCTTTATTTTTAAAGCAGAAGGGGAAAATCTGTTTGCTTTATTACTTCCAAAAAACGTGTGTACTTTATTTAAAGGTTTAAAATGGAAAGTAAAAATGTTTACTCTTTTTTTCTCTGTTGATGCAATAAAACATTTCCCATATTCCCCCCCCCCCTTTGTTTTTTTCCCCCCAAGAAAGCTATTTTTTTTTTTTTTGTTTCATCAGCCATTTTGTTTTAAATAGGTGTGATTTCAAACATGCTGCTTTGTCAAAGTGGTAGATTTCAGAATTACAAGCCTGCTGTGAAAAACATTGTTGATCCCATGTGTATTCTATTTATCTTTGGAACAAAGGAGATCTTTAGATGTTCTGGCAGTAAACCTGTGCTTTCTCACACCTGATTTAAATGAATCATTCATAAGAAGGACTCTGCTTAGCCAGGAGACGTGTTGATGAGGTATATCTGTTCAGGGACTCATCTAAAAAACCCACAGCACACTTGCTGCTGAGTATTATATATTGCCCTTCAAGGACTAATAATGTTGTTGCTTTATTTATGTTAGAACGCTGTGTTATTTACTTTATCTGTCCTACAAAATCTAATCCTCCTAATCTCCATCCAGGCCTAAAACTGTAATGTGTGTAGTTTTCATCAACCCCCTGCAGATTAATGCTTCTATTCAGATTCAGTGAACATTTAATCACTTACATAGCAGATGTAAACACACAAGGTACAGTCCTCCAGAGGGTGGGAATGGCGTGTCGGGCTTCCAGGGAGCTATAATCAGAGCATCTACCATGTCAAACAACTAAACGCAATAAAATGTGAAACATAAGGCAGGCTTGGATAACTCCTGCTTGAATGCTGTGTATACGGGTGACCTGAGTAGATGGATGGAAAGCAAGAGGGGGGAGGGTTAAACCAACTCTTTCTAATTCAAATGTTGCCAAAATGGTCATTTGTCACTAAGTGAGATGAATGAGGCTTGGAGGTTGAGTGACTGGCTGATTGAACAAATCGGGGATGTGAGGAAATTGAGTTGCTTGACCCATCACGGGCTTGACAAAGCTGGGCGGGGCAAGGTGGAGAACAGAAATGTAAGCAAAGCACCTGACGCCTGGAAAACCACATCCAATGAATTGATTTATTCTACTTATTCACACATTTTTTATGTGCTGTACAAATACTTTTTCAAATACGAATAAGTTAAATCTTCATCTGCATTTTAAACTGCTAACCTCTAGAAGAAACTGTAGACTTGGCCAATCATAGACAGTTTTTTTATTAATATCCTTGGTAAACCATAACTATGTAATATTTTTGAAGATAAGGTTTAACCTATCATAATAATAGCAGGTGTAAATATAAATCCTCATGTTAATGAAAACACAAATATGTTTATTTAAACTATCTTTGTCCTCAAAGCCTTTTTGGCATGCACTGCATTACTGTGCAAAAAAGAGAAATCTTATCTTGTATCTTTTATTATTAGGTGTAACAACTGTACGCCTACAAAACCTAAGTAGTTCTTTTGGAAACATTTGAACATATATTTTGAAAAAGCCAAATTTGTGAGTTGCTTCTTCAGACTTTCGAAACTAAAGCCAAATATTCTGCCAAATGAAAGATCTGTCAGGTCCTTGTGTTTCTTCATAAAATCCAAGACAAGTCCAATAATGCTCAGCTCTGGGCTCTGGGGAGCAATACTGTCACATCCAGGGTTTTTTTCCTTTTTAAGTGGAAGATTGTTGGCTGTATGCCTGAGGTTGCTGGCCTGTCATATTTCTAGATTGGTATCTGTCCGTAATTTTCAACATTTCGGTGGATAAATTGAGTTTTACTAAATCTTCAACTCAGTTAACAAAAATGCACTGCAACACATCCAAGCAACCTCTTTCATGCTTCAGTGTTAACTGGTTTACACTCAATAATGCGCATTCAATAACCTGCTTCCAGCTATAACCTAACAGTTCATTGTTTCATCAGTCCAGAAAGCTGATATTGTTTTCCAGGTCAAAAGTATCTTTTCAAAGCAGCAACCTTTGTAGCTGATTTTTTCATTTACGCACGTTTCTGTAGCATTTTTGTTGGTAGGATGTAGCTGGCTCTTTTCAACAAAGAACCAGCTAAAACGAATGTATGTACAGAAATAAAGGATTGAAAACATCATATTGTTTTTTTAATCTTTAGAATGTATGTAGTTCAGTGAATCAAGCTAGTACAAGAAATGAACTTCCATCCTTTTATCCATTGTATACATCCGATTATCCTTTAAGGGTAGCAGGAGGCTGATGCCTATATCTCCAGCAGTCATAGTATGAAAGGCAAGATACACTGTAATAATGTAACTTGTCAGTAACAACATATTTTTTATGATTTGTGGTATGATTTTTATATTTTAAAGCCTAAAACCGAATCGTTTGTAAAAACAAAATTTCTTTCTATATATAAGAGTTTTTCAATTATTTTCTTCCAAACTTTTGTCCTGTTTGTGCCAATACACAAGAAAATTCAACCTCAGGCTTTTTATTGGAACAATATAAATCTGCAGTGGAGGGGAGAGGATAAAACGACAAAAGTCTCATCTTCTGACATTATGTGTTCAGATCTGGTTCTCAGCAAGAAGAATGATGTCAGGCCACATTTAATCCAAACCATGTTACCCTTTTTTTCATGTGACCTGTAAATCCTAACCTTTACAAACTACAGTATATAACTAAACTATATATATGTGTGTGTATAAGCCTGAAATGTATTTGACGGCTCAGATTTTATGCTAAATCTATCCTCTTTTTTTTCCGCCCCTATCGTCAACAGCAGCCAACCCATATGCTGCTTATGACATGCTACTGCTTTGCTGCAACCCCTGCTCCTCAGGCACTGATGTCTTTTTGCGTTAAAAATTAGGTCATCGTTTCTGGTGTTGATGAGTCCTCTGTTACCACCCGAAGCGACGAATTTTGCGGGGAAACAGTTCTTGACAGCAGAGATCATCCCATGCAATTCACCTGTAATCTTAATAAATAACTGGAACATCTTTGGGATGTTTCTTTAACTTAAATCTGGATTTTCTTGTCTGGTTAATGGAAACTCGCGTGTCATCAGTCTCTCAAAGCTACTTAATCCACACATGATCACCTTCTTAATATCAGTGTTAGGCACAGATCCTTGTAAACATGGAATTTTATCCAGCTTTTAATAAATAGGTTAAAACAGAAGTGTCAAAAATCCTCTGCTTGTTAAGTTGTCTGGTTTAATAATTAGTTATTTTTTCATTAACAGGAAAGTTAGTTTTGGCAACACAATCAGAGGCAAGATTGCTTAGTTCAGGTATATTGTAGAACATGGAAGGGGAATTACACAGTAAAGCCATTTGCTTGAGGTCCGGTGGGAAGATATCCCCAGAGCTGGCCCAAATTACAAGCGAACTAAGCGTCGGCTTAGGGCCCCATGGCCACTAGTAGGCCCCAAGAGCAGTTTAAAAGAAAGTAATGTATTTTTTAATTTTTTATTTTTTTCCATGTGTATTTAATAATAATTATAAGTGACTCTGCCTCTAGAAAAGCCAGGAAGCACAAGTTTAAGGAGTGGGTGGAATATTGAAGAAGGACCAGGGTAATAATAGTCAAATACGAGCAATAATGGTGTTTATCTGTCTTTTTTTAACTAAATCTTTTGCACATAGTTTTAGTTACGTATATTTACAAAGTTCCTCTGATGTTTCATCTTTGCTTATTTTTAAACCATTTGTGTTCACCTGCTTCTGTCTGTTTCTGTACGATTTAGTTCTTTGTTATTTTTATATATATATGTTATTTGCTGCATGTTTTTGTCGTTCTTGCACTACAACTTATTGTTGCACACTGCTGTTCCACTTTATTAAACCAAAATGTAGGAATGTTCTTTAAATCAAACTCAGGCCACAAGTCTAGCTAGATGTGTTACCCTTTGAGATTAGAATGTGTCTGGTGACCTGGCCATGATTCATCATTCATTAATAGATATTATTCAAATTATCATTGCATCAGTATCACTTATGTTTCTCATTATTTTAGCTTTGGAGAAACAACTTTGGCATCATTTTAACATGTAACATATTCATGTGTAAAGACATTTCAGGCTGTCAGTAGAAGTTAAACAACACAGGTTTATTGTAGGTGTATGAAAGAGCAACAAGCAATATTGACTGAAATAGAGGGCCCCAAAATTAAATCCTACTTAGGGCCTCATGGAGGCCTGGACCGGCCCTGGATGTCCCAATCAGCTTTTTCATTTATATTTGTATTTTTTTAGAAGTGTCCTGTTGTACCAACAAGAAGAAGATTTGCTCATTACAGTCTGAAATTGTCCAGTCCAGTGAGGCTTGGTTAACTAGACTGATTTTTCTGTGTTATCAACCTGTTTTTAAGTGGTTGTTAAAACATTTTTTTTAAAACAATTACCTATTTTTTTTTTTTTTTTACATGTAAAAAATATCCATATGTAATAATTCTTAGCATAAAACAGACTTTTTGAAATAGATTAGTGAAATGAATGAACTTCTTTAAGAACTTGTTTATAAGATAAGATACTTTATTGTCCATGAAATGTAAATGAAATTAACATTTTTCTTCTGCAGCTACTAATGATACATAATGCTGATAAAGATAAACAAATCGAATAGCAAAAAAAAAAATACCTTGGCGACATGAACAAACAAATAATAACTTCTGTCTAAATAAAAACATTTAAAAAGCAATAAAGCAGTGTTACAAAACAGTTTGGGAATATAAAACATTATTAAACGCCTTGTTATCCACATGAATTAGTGAATAAAAGGTTTCTTACAGTATTTTTTCTTACGGTTTAAAACCAGATACTACCAGACTTACACAGGGAGTGAACAGCATGAGAAAAATCTTTATAAACCTGATTGGCTTTTTTACTAATTGATGTAATATATTTTTAACATATTAAAACACTGAAAACATCAGCCATTGTAATTGTCTACATGTTTTTTACCACATTGTCTTTGAGTGATGTTATCTGATGGTGATACACTATTTTCTATTTTTTGTTTGTATTCACAACACCCTCCATTTGGTTAATCCTTCGATTTAATCCTTCTTCATCAGACTAACTGTACATACATCTGCTGCTACGGTAACTTCCCAGATTATGTGCACATCTGGCAATGTTCGCAGAGTGTGCAAGGCCCGCCTCATTACCCAGTGTCCCCCTGCACTGCCATGTCTGATAGCAGGCCTTAGCTTTAATGTATAATCAATCACTCGGTCCTTCTCTCTGATACGGCTGCTGACAGGAGCCTACAGAGGGGAAGCCATCTAAAAAGAAAAAGACGAAAATCATCTCCCCAAGATAACACCAAAACAACTACTATAAAGGATCTACTGTGTGATATACCAATATACTGTAAATCTGTGTTTTTAGAGATAATGCAATTAAACTGTCTCCTCGCCCTTTGCTGGTGGGATGAGCACGGCTCTGATTTTTGATGAGTTTACACTGGATGTTGTTTCTTTTTCATTGCATGTGAAAAATGAAAAATAAAAAACACAGCTCCACCTGTTGGTGATTTGAATGAATCACGTGCTTTAAAAGTATTTTTTTTATGAGAAAGAAGTAGAATTGTACCTATAAGCAAAAACTAAAATAAAAACTGTTTTTAAATATAAATGTACTTCACATTTCCTGTGCATTTAGTGTATTCAAGTCATCTAAAATTTTATTTATACTATATAACAACTGTTGCAATATTTATTTAGTTATTTTTGCTTTTTTTTTTATGTTAAATTTAAATGCTTCCATGGACCTTTTGACATTTATCTCCTGTTGTCTAACCACACCCACGAGCAGGTTTATAAATATGAACATAATGGAAATTCGGTTAATTTATTTTAAAAAATTCTGCCTCAAATATAGATGTATTCAATATAATTATTAAAGCCTTTTAAATTATTATTCTATAACCATGTAATAGCTTTACTTAATCATGGGGAAGACTGCTGACATGTAAACTTCTCATTTCAGGAGAAAAATTACCATAGACCACCTGAGATTCTAAACCACATGTTCAAAAAGAAGATAGAAGGGAAAAACAACCAAATGCACATTTTAAAAAAACAGCATTATAGTGCCATCTAGTGGCAAAAGCAGATTTGTTTTACAGTTTGTGTTTTAACTACAACAGAATTATGCAATTATCATGACTTGAAAAGTTCAGTAATAAAAAAAAATTGTATTCATTAAAGTTATTTATTTTATTGACTTTTGTGATTTTCTGGTACTTCTTAGATTTAGTTGATATTCAACAACTCAGGCTACATATGGTTGTTGTTAACTTAAGTGTACAGATCTGTGGTTTTCTAAGGTTACATTATCCATGAATGAAAATATTTTTTTTTTCTTTAAACATAGTGAGGATATGTTGTACCTGTATAATAAAACCTTTAGAACCCAGAGAGCAATATTTGCCCTCAGTCCAGTCAAACAGTTTCTTTACAGCCAAAAAACCCGGATGAAACAAGTTACCTTGCATTTTAAGTCTACTGAAGTCAATTTGTTTTTATTTTTTTATTTAAGAAGAACGTTTTGTATTGTTTTTTAAAATAAAAATTTTACACATATACATGAAGGGATCTAAAGCAGAGGTTTTTATTTAGCCCTCTTAATTTTTTTTTAAATTCTAAATACTTTTGCCTTTTTGGCAGAAGTTGTTAAGAACAATATGGTAGGGTGTACAGAGTTGCATACAATACTGGAACCACATGTTGCAGCATGCATAGTCACTCAACTACAATGCTTTGTAAAAGTCCTGAACTATCCTTAAAGGGTCAAATCCAATAAAAGTTTCTTTGCAATCTTAAAAAGCAATTGAATACATTTTTTTTTGTTTGTTTGCTTGCATATAAACCCCTATTATTTCTTGTTATAAACAACACTAATAAGAAAGTTTAGCAAATTTTAAATTTATGTTTCAGCCTCAACAAGGAAGTTCCTTAAAGGCTTGCAACATCTGGCACCAAAGATAAAATAACGAATGATGTCGCAGTTTCGTTGTCAAGTGGTTGATAGGACTTTTAAACACTCTTTCACAACACTGATGTCTTTACAGCTCTGACACTTCTTCTTTTGTTTTCCACTTCATCACTTCCTTCTTTTAGGTAGAACAAAGCTATGTTTGCGTCTGTTTGCCATGTTACTTTTTTTCAGGATTGCAGAAAGAAGAAAGTTTTTTACATCCAGCAAAACCCCAGATTCAGTTACACAAACACAATGAACACAAAATCAAAACCATCATGCATTCATTTACTGAGCAAAAAAACAGAAGATTTGACTGCTTTGGAAGCATAAAATACATATTTTTCATATGATGTCACCTATAAACTAACTTGCTATCAATCCATGTTCTAACTCCAGGGGAGAGTTTAGTGCAGCCTGGACAGGTAAACAGTCACAGGATAACACGGAGACAGAGCCTTCTAGTTAAAAGCAATTTAAAAAGACCAATCTTAATCTTCAAAAACAATCATGTTTTTGGAGTGTGGGAGGAATCTGAAGTTCTTGGAGAGAACCCATGCATGTTCAGGGGATACAATGCAAACTCCAAGCAGACAGACTCCAGGTAAGGTTTCCAACCCAGGAGGAAGTTACTGGGTTTGCAAATCAACAATGCTAACATGTACATGACCTTAAATGTGCAAGCTTAATTATTATCATTTTAGGCTTCCTAAACACAGATGCTGTGTGTTCCATCGGCACAATCTCAACCCTGAAATTAACAACAGACGTGCATTTTTTCTTATTTGCAATGGCAATTAAGGTTGCAGAGACAACAGATAAGTGAGATTAAAACAAGGGAAAATTAAGTGCAATTAATGAAATGTGACAACAAGGAGTGTAAAGTAGAACAAAGACTTGTTCTATATATAGTGCTATTAGAATAAGATTAATCTCTTTGCTGGTTTCACATATATATATGTATATTTGTATGATGCAAACCAGCAATAATACAAAAACTTTTGTTTTTCTGGATTTTTTCTCCCCTTGATCTCAGTCATATGAGTTTCAAAACAAAACGAGAACTACAATATAGTTATCTTAAACACAGAGGTCGTTATACCCAAGTATATTATAATAATAATAATGATGATAAACAAATATTTTCACTGACAACAAACATTTAAAAAGTCAATCAGCTCGATCAGTTTCAGGTTTTCCATATCACAGTTTTTACAAGACATGATTTTGATTTTATAAAACCTACATACTTTCTTCTAAAGGATCTGGGAAGTACAAAGAAACATCTAAAATCTTAAACAGTAAAAAAGTTGCCAACACATTCAATCAATGCAATCAAGCAAAAAATACATTTTAAAAAGTAAAATATGAAATCAATAAAAAAAGTTCTGACCAGCGTAAGCTGTACAAGTTTCAATGTTTACAACTTTTTCTCTGTTCAAGACATTTTTTGTATTATATGTAAAGTCAACCATTTGATTACTCCTGGCAATCTGCTCCCAATCTGGGCTCCTTTAAATGAGAAAGATGATTGTCCATTAAATTGTTTTGCATCCTACTGATTTGCAATCTGTGTTTACAACTTAATGACTCCAGCTAAAGGTGGTGTTGAAATCATCTGACTAATAATCTCTGGGTCAAGGTCATTACCACAGTTAATAAACTGTTTCATTAAAGACAATAAATAACACAGACAATTCAAAATATTATGCTTTTTTTCTGTTTTTTGCAATGATGCCAATTCATTAGCTTTTAATCTAAAACTTTGAACACTTGTTTCTACAAGGACATCAAAGATTTGGAAACGTATGGCTAGTTTTCCTCCATACAGTTTAAATATGTGCTTAAATATTTATATAAATGGTTATTTTGCAGTCATTGAAAGTATTACACTGTGCAAAAGTCCTAGGAGTTTTTAGGAAGGAACACAAAATTAGATGTGTTAGATGTCTAGGAAAGACATTGCTCTACAACGTTACATTTTAACTATATTTGTAGGTTTTAATCTTTACTTTTTACATGTAGCAACCCTTAAAGTAATTCCTTACTGAGCAAATTGTCTTTAATTTTTAGCTTTGTGCTTTTTTAACTTGGTACCCAAAAACCTTCCTGTCAATAAAGTTTTTCCTGATTTCTATGTGTATTTTTGAATACGTTAATCAGATATATCCTAAACAGACAAATAATAAAAAACAAAAACTTAAGCATGTCCCTTTTTCAGAACAATCTTATGTTGAACCAAGATGTCCAGACGGAAACCAATTGGTATAATAGATCTAGTCATGATGTAATGCATCCAATGAAAAGTAACTGTAACCGTAGTGCATGATGATGATCTTGGTGACATTTTTATATTAATCACTAAACAGTTTTATCGCTGTTTCTTTGCAGTTGAATTGCATTGCATGTCTCATTGTTTTGCTAAAGGGGGAAAAAAATCATGAAATTATTCAACATTAACCTTCTTAGATCTCAAATTTGACAGTGTTGCACAGTTTTCCTCTCATAAAGTCGTTATTTATTTTGTTCCTGAGTTTATTTTATCTCTATTTCAGACTTTACCTTGCATAGTTTTCTATCATTACTCTTTATATACCCCTCTGTTGCCTTCAACCTCCATCATGTTTTATCAGACTTCTCTCATGTTTTGTTGAAAGTACAACTCAGGTAAAAGCAAACTTCTTTGAAAACCTTGTCGAAACCTTCCAAAAAAAATTAAACCAAAAAAAAAAAAGCAAAATTAAATAAAAAATATTTATTTTATGGATCTGTAAATATAAATTGTGACATTATTTCAGTGCTTTTAGTCGACAAACACTTTGACTCTCGCTTCATTGGATCGATACTTTGAAGTTATTAAAAAAACCCATTGTACTTTATTAGTAATGAACTTTATTACTTCTTTATTACTCTTATTTTAGTTCCCGTTAATGATATCACTGGTTTTGTAATTAGGTTTGATAACGCATGCGTTCATCGACCGGCCACGCCCATTTCCCCACCCCTCTTGGACGTGATTGGTCATGCTGTGATGACAAATCAGACATTACGAGACGCGTAGGCTGTGACGTCAACTCCGTACCTTCCCAGGCGACACAAACACGTTAGTTTAAATGTTATAAAACTCACTTTCCTGAGGAGTCTTTGGAGGTTCAGCTCGGGTCTTTCTTGTTGCTCTTTTAAAGTCAACGTTAGCGCGGCCGCTTCGACCCTGAGCGGATTCTTCTAGTGAACCAGAACCGACCCACATGGGGGGTCACAACGGTGAGATATTATCAAACACGAATTAGCTCACTCTAAATGTCGATTTGTTTGCGTATAAAGTTGAGGCAAGATCCAGAAAACATGATTACTGTGGGTTACTAAGTTTAACATTTAAATTGGTTTTAAAGTGTCTGTCTTCCGCTTCCAGTGTCGCATAGTGACCCACTCCCCGTTGGCATGACAACGGCCCAGTCCTGAAGGAGACCAGCAGCGGCAACAGCATGGAGGCAGTAGGTGGGTTAAGGGTCGAGGCTGACCCCAGCCCACCCGGCGGGCCCTCCACCATGTCCATAGAGAGGCTCTTGCCCGCTCTGCTGGAGTGCTTTGGGATCATCCTGTGTGGATACATCGCAGGAAGGGCCAACATCATCACCTCCACCCAGGCGAAAGGACTAGGGAACTTTGTGTCAAAGTTTGCACTCCCTGCGCTGCTTTTTAAGAACATGGTACTGCTGGACTTCAGCAACGTCATCTGGCCCTTCCTGTGGGGGATCCTCATCGCCAAAGTGTCTGTGTTTAGCATCGTGTGCATCCTCACTCTGTTTGTGTCCAGTCCTGACAGCCGTTACAGCAAAGCTGGCATTTTCTCAATATTTGCAACCCAAAGCAACGACTTTGCCTTGGGGTATCCAATAGGTAGGTGTGTCTTATGTAAACTTTTGCATCATATATCCATTTGGGACTTTAAACCACTTCACTTGTTACTGTTCCAGAGTCGCATGATCATCCCTTATTTATTTGCTGAGAAACATCTCTCTGTTTCTCTCAATCTGCAACATTCTGATATAGGACGCTTGACATAACATTCTGTGGAAGGATACTTGATTCTGATAATAGAGTTAAGGGCAACATGATTTCAGAAAGATGTTTTTAGTCCCAAAATTTTGCAATTGTACTATCCTCTCATTTTCACAGTGTGTCCCCACTACCACTCTTAAATATTGCAAACAAGCAATCATTTGAAAGTTTGATTTTGGAAACAATGGTGCTGTGATGAAAATTGCAGCTCTAGTACAGTTACAGTTAATAGAGAAAAAGTCAGAACTTTAATGTTTGCCCACTTCCATTTAAATTCAGCTTGTGTTTCTTTTTGGGGGATTATTGTACCTTTTATAACATCCTCTTTCAATCAAGTTTCTCAATTTTACACAAACTATTACCACTTAAAGAAAATTGGGTTTGAAAGAGCAGGAACTACTGTATCAAAGTGCCTGACAAAAAAAGACTGGACGATGCTAGAACCTTACTGTTACAGTTTACAATGGAGTACTTTTAAATTGCCATAGACTGAGAAGGTGCCGAACAGTAAATTGGCACCTTCAGTCACATCAGGATTTTTCTGATGCCCAAATTGACAATCTTAATGCTCGGTGGTGACGGCATCGTGCTGTGAGGTTGTGTAGTCGGCAATACTTGTGGCAGGTACACCATTTAAGCTTTTCAACTGGACATTAAACCAAGGAAATTGATTCTAAATAAAAAAATGTACACCAGATGCTCCTTTTTTTTTTTCTGATCCTGGTTGTTGTGAACTTTTTTATCTCAATAAAAGAATCGCTCAAATGCAGTTTTTTAAAAACCCTAAAATAGGCCAGTAATGGATCTATATTGAACCTCTCACTGTCACTTCAGTGATTATAACCACAAAACATATCCTTAAGTAAAAAAAAAATGAATAAAGAACAAAGTTTAACAGATGAAATGTATGTAAAATATGCGTGACAGTGAAGCAGCAACTGTGTGGCCGTTTTGGTGCAAGTTGTAACTCAGTCCAACAGTTGGAGCCAGATAAACCTGTTTTTCAATTCATGGTTAAAGTTTTGACAAGATTTTCAAATATTGTCCGTTGCTTTTGTGTTTCTGAGATGACACTGAAGCCAAAGGTCTACGGAATCTGTGTCCTGCATGAAATGTACGAAAGTCAGTATTCATTATTTGAACACAAGGAGGTTACATGTAGGTCCCTTTTTATCATCATCATCATTCTGTATGTACGGTTGATTTAAAAAAAAAAAATGCAGCTGAAATTAATACTTTTGAAACCAAGGTTAGTACAATAGAATCAGTCAGCAGTTGTTTATTTATCCTAGAAAAATTATCTTTTTTCACTTTTTTATTCCCAGAAAATGTTTCCGATCAGGATCATTTTTTCCCACCTATAACATCAGCATTTGAAGGATGTACATCATAATCTGATACTACACTAAAGTAAATAAAATTCAAGTAAATGTTTTAAAGCTTAATTTGAAACTGTAGTAGGAGAACAACACAACATTCTCTCAGTGCTGTATGGTAGACGATAACGTGGTTGACATCAATGCATGAATTGACTAATATGCAACTCCAGTGTTTGGGCCAAAGCGGCGAAAGAGCTCTTACAATATGTTGACTAAAAGTTTTGTCTCTAAAAGAGAACTGCAGCCACACTTCAGTGTTCAGCAAACCTCTTGCTCCTGCTTAAACTGTTAATGTGCTAGGCTAACGTTAGCATGTTTAATCTTTCTTTTGATATGACTTGTTAATCATTCAGCTCGTAACGTATTTAATTTTAACCTGGGTAATTTTTGTGTAAACAGAACTGATGGAAGTATGAAAAGCTCTTTTGCTTTATAAATAGAACATTTTACTTTGCATGAAACTGGGGTTTAGAGGTTTGTTGTTGGAGTTCTCTAAGCAGGCCAGGTTTCTATATGAGGAACATCATGAGCCAAAACAGTTATAAATCAACACTGTGTCGTGCGTGGACAATACTATGATACAGTCTGGCGAGCAGTGCACATTAAAATGGACTGTGGATTTAAAAATTGCCTATGCAAATAACAGGCACAATGCTAGTCCTTTGTTTTGGACCTAGATAAAATCACAAACAGCAGAGGTATTGGGGAATTACCTCTCTTCAGGAGGTTTTACAGCAAACATTTTCATAATATATGTTTGGGACCTTTTATTTGATTGGGCATCCCACTCTTGACCTTAGAAAACAATGTTTTATTGTAAAATATTAATTCTCTGTCAAGGCAGATATGTACAGTTGAGGATTTAATTGTAACCTGGTGTATTTATTCTAAAATTAGGGGTCTAGTCAATCATTAAGACAGTATATTTACCTTTTTTTACCCTTTATCTCTATCAACAGTTGAAGCCCTCTACCAGAACACATACCCAGAGTACCTCCAGTACATCTACCTGGTGGCACCCGTGTCCCTGATGCTCTTAAATCCCATTGGCTTTGCGCTGTGCGAGATCCAAAAGTGGAAGAATCAGGGAAACCACCAGCAGGGAAAACTGGTGATCGTGGGACATGTAATCTTGCAAGTTTTAAAGAACCCCATTGTATTCATGGTCATCGTGGGCATCATCGCCCACTTTGCCCTGCACCAGAGAATCCCTGCTTTCATGTCTGAGTTTATCGACGGCTTGGCGAACTCTTTCGGTGGAGCAGCTTTGTTCTACTTGGGTCTGACCATGGTGGGCCAGTTGGGAAAACTGACCAGATCCACAGTTGTGGCACTGATTTTGCTCATTACGGCAAAACTGTGAGTAGATTTCTATTACACTTTATGGAAATTATGACCAAAACATTACTTTGTTATTACCAGTATACTGATGCATAGTGCAAGAGGATGATTAAAGCGAAGTGCTCCCAACATGTTGTTATGTCTAGATGACTCAGTAACCAGAGTTCATTACATAATTCTATGTTGAGGTGTCAGAAACACAAAGCATTTCAACCCTAACAGCTAGTTTATCAGTTGCTCCTGATTACACTTTTAACTATTTCATATTTTTTTTTTACTTCAAGGCTGGTAATGCCTATAATGTGCAAGGACATGGTGGATCTTTTGGATAACAGCAGCAACACCACGAACCATTCCAGCCTCTCAGACTTTGCCTTTCTTTATGGCGTCTTCCCCACTGCACCAAGCGTGGCCATCTATGCTGTTTACTATAACGCAGAACTAGACGTTGTGAGTTAACTGCAGTTCAAATTTCTTATTTGTTTGCAGTTTTTCCTATTCAAACTTTCCCTAACATGCGTGTCACTGTGACAGGTGACGTCTGGGATGGTGATCAGCACTTTTCTCTCAGCTCCGATAATGTATGTCTCAGCCTGGCTACTTACCATTCAGTTGATGGATCCCGAGTGTCTGATGAATTCACTTGAGACTGTCAGCTTCAACATAAGCATAGTGTGCTTGGTTGCTCTGGTAAGTCACTGTGTGACATGCATAGACTTGTTTTTTATGACTGGCCTTTACCCACCTTGTTTCAAAATGTTTTTGGTTGATTTTTATTTGTCTAAAAGTGGATTGGCAGCTTCTTAAACTACCAGATTGTCTTACTTTCTGTCATTTAAAAACTTGGACTACATTTCTCTTGCTCACACACGATAGCTTTCGCTAAAGGAAGTGAAACATATTTATGAAATCCAATTTTTTTCTGGTTTTAAAAGACTCAACCACCTGCCTTTGAAGGGCTCAGCTGTTCAGTAGATGTGTTTCCTCCCTGACTCAGACCTGCTTCCCCATTCTCATTTTCAGTGCCACTTTAAAAAACCTGTAGCCCCGGCAGTAACTGACCACATCTTTTCATTGAAATTTAACTCTTCCACTTTTTGTTGAAGGGGAATGTTTCCCTTTTTTTTTCTTCTGGCTTGAAGTTCAAGATGGATATTTTATTTAGATACCTAAATAGTAAAAAAAAAAAAAAAACTTTATATGCACAAAAGTCAGCACAAGGAAGAGGTTACGTATGTAACACTACACTACCACTAATCGCCACCCTTGAGAAACATTGTTTTGACAAAGTTGTTATGTTTGTATTATGAAGAGGAGGAGATCAGAAGAACTGTCTGAAAGCAGTATCTTGGAGATCTAATAGACCAGCAACCTACCAGGAATTTTAAAGTAATCTGTCATGGACCCTGTGTGTCTGTAATTTACATCAGTGGTGAACGCCTGATTGAATAAAAAAAAAAAAATGTAACTGTGGCACATTCAGGTAGTTAAATGGTAAATGGACTTCACTTATATGGTGCTTTTCTAATCAAACTGACCTCTCAAAGCGCTTTACTCTACACTAAGTTAACCATCAGGATTTTACTTGACTAAAGTGATGATGCTGTCAAGATAGTAACATACTAAAGTTAGCTTTGGTATAACAGTTTTGCATTTGGCCCTAAGATGTCATTTCATGCCAGCTCTCTATCCTCTATTGGTTCTAGATGATATGTTTTCATTCATTTATGACAGTTTGTGTCCCACAAAACCCATTTATAATGATATATCTGCTCTTGAAAAAAAGTTAAATGCCAAATGGGATTTTTCCCCCCCAAGATGTTTTATCAGTTTTTGGCAAAACTGCTTTGATTTTAGTTCAGCAGCCATTATTTGGAATTCATTATTCAAAAATTGTATTTATTTTTTTGTTTCTTGCTTGTATAACACACTTATTCTCTCTCCCACCAGCTTTGGACGGTTGCCGTCATGTTTTTAAGTAAAAAGGTTAAGAGATTACCACACATGTTTACAGTCAACTTGTTGTTGGCACAGGTAAGCATGCAGCTAAAAAGACCTAGCTGTATATGTACTTCCTTCTAAAATAAAATGAACAAAATAACAGTAGCTCCAAGTATCATATCATCAGCAAATCCCTTAACTGTGTGTTTGCTGCTGTGCTTTTCTAGCTTTTCAGCTGCATTGGGATGATTCTGTGGAACTTCGTGGTGAAGAAAGACAGCTTCATTGCGCAGACCTTCACTTTTACACTGCTGTCTACTTCCCTCTGTAGTAGTTTTATGTGGCCTGGTAAGCCCACAGTATATTTATCTTTATATGATCTGAATTTGTTATTTTGTTATTATAAATATGAATGTATTTGGTTTTAGGATTAATAGCACTCTCGATTGTGCTCATGAAAAAATATGATCTAGGAAGAGCACCAGGAGCACTGGTCATCGCTGGGTGGGGGTGAGTCTGGGCTATATCTCTAATGTTACAATAATTATCTGTTTTATTACATCAAAACTTACAAATTAATCTATTCTAGTAAATCTGTTTTTATAGACTTGGAACTGAAAGTTAAAATGCATCTATTATTTTAAGGCTGCTTTTGTAATTATTAACACCATTTGTGGTCTTTTGTTTTCTTCTTTTTTCACTCTAATTAAGCACAGACTTGCCTATTTGTACAGGTAAACTGCTGGTTATATTGGAGTATAAAAAGATAAAAAACCCTTAAAAAAACTCTACAGAAACAAAAAGTCGAAGAAGAATGATGGAAAATATGTGGTACAAAATAAATTAAGAAAAACAAATAATCATCAAAGTCAAAAACCGAATGCAAATGATGAAGAATAAAAAAAAATCATTTTGCTTTTTATATAGCCATAAAATAATATATTCAGTAATGCACCCTTACTTCTGTCTGTTTTTAGTCCTCCAAACTAATCATCCTGCAGGTTCTTAATGCACATTATTGCCCACAGATCCAGGTTTTATGGCAGTGTTGCCAAGCAGTTTCTAACTGACATTTTAGTTACGCAAACTAACTCATGTTTTACAGGATCCCCTCTTTGGTAACCTCTATTCTGCTCATCTTTGGCGAAAAAAGGGCTGACGCTGTGGATCCTTCGTTCTTCTATGGCAAACCACAGGTACAAAAAAAAAAAAACAGAATAGATAAATATATGCTGATGTGTACTAGCAGTCCATAGTAATAGCTACAGATTATGGCTAATATTTGTGTGTTTATTCCTAGATAATCTGCACCACAGTAGTGGTCAGCTTCAGCATACTGTTGGTAGGATGTTCTTTGGTGTGCATTAGCAGAGGAAGTTGGGGAGAAGATGAACAAAAGGAAGATGGAAACTCTTCACCTGAAAATGTGCAGGATCAGGTGACCGAAGTCGAACCAGACACTCGGACTCTTATAGCAGCAGAAAGCAGAACAAAAAGAGGTACAATCTAGTGTGAAAATCTTTTAAATTAGTCCTTTAAGCATGTTTTACTCTTCTCAAAGAGTCATTTGAATAGGTGAATGAATGATTTTATTGCCATTGCACCAAGGAAGTGAAATGAAGTGATATGACTGAAAAAGTAAACAGTTCCCCTGTCATAAATTGAAGACCTATTACCTAAGCTTACCTTTGGGTGGGAGCTGCACAAGATATTGCTATCAGGAAAGACTGCTTCGAGGCAATATTTGATTCTCTGTAGCACGTATTAAAACTAACATCAAAGAACACAGGAAAAATGTTGAGTAAGTTATTATGATAGGAAAAAATAGAGACGACGTAATTTGAAAACCTGTAAGGTAACAATAATGTAAAGCAAACACTATATTAAACAGTCAAATGATGTGAGTAATCACAATCGTAATACGATTGTTTCACCACTGAGCGCATGAAGATGTTCAACTTTAATTAAAATGCCTTATAAAAGCATTGATCTTAATTTTTTTAAACATTTTATTGTGATAATCACAAACTTATTTATTTTAATAGGATTTTCTTGTTGATAGATCTGTGCAATGTAGTGTGTAATATCCATAATTGTTTTTCAAGATTTCTTTTTTATACTAAAAGGGTAAATAAATAAAAAAGGTTTACTGTAACCAGCTGGCTTCAGAATTCCCAGAATAAAGTGCTGGACAAATTAAAATAAGGTTAAGCTATTAAACATCTTAAAGTTTAGACTTAACAAACAGCACCTAAACGGGTAACTCTCAGGAAACCACAGAGTTCCTCTCTGGAAGATGATAGTGGCAGCATCATGCTGCAGGAATGCTTTTCCTCATTAGACACAGTGATGCTGATCAGAGTTGGTTGTAATATAGAGGGAAATAACTCAAATTAAAGATAATTTTGGCAGAGGTTCCCCTTCTAGCAAGACGACAAGCATTATCACTCCAGACCTTCATCTTACTGAGAATGTTTGGCAAAGCTTTAAAATTGATTTTCAAATCTATGGTCTGACTGATCTTAAGCTGTTTTGCAGAGGCAAGGCAGAAATAAACAGAGCTACCTCCACTGCACCATTATTCTTGATATGTTGGACTATAATTTTCAATCCCAGTAAAAAAGATTCAAGATGAGATATAAAATCAATAGGTGGGTTTATGATTTCTGTTTTTTTTTTCATTTTTGGATTACAGCTATTATATATATATATATATATATATATATATATATATATATATATATATATATATATATATATATATATATATATATATATATATATATATATATATATATATATATATATATATATATATATATATATATATATATATATATATATATATATATATATATATATATATATATATATATATATATATATATCTACTGTCGGAAACAGCAGGTGGTGAATTAATTTTAACTACAGACAATACTATTTGTACTGCGTACTGTTGGTAATACAGACAGTGTATTTATGTATATTAAGAGTAAACACTTTTTGTTTCGGGTGCTCTTTTAGAGTGTCTAGGATGTGTCTCTGATGCAGCCACACCCATGCCTGACATGATCATCAGCACAAATATGAATAACACCCCACCCTCATTTTCAGGTATGTCCACTTATAACCCACTGACGTGGATCCTTTCTTCTAATTTAAATGCACTACAAATCCTGGAAGGCGTTCCAGGACAATAATCACATGACAGTTGAGCTTCATTAATTTCTAGCCTCGTATTTTAATAAATGTAATGTCAGATGTGGTGCAACAAAGTGCTTTCTTTTAGTGAGTCGTTTGTTCATTTTCTGTTCTGTTGGTGCCCTCTTCAGGTCAATGTGAGAATGGTTGCGTGTCAACAGACTGCCTCCTAGCTCAAATGGATCAGCTCCAACAGGTCGCCGACAGACAAGTTGTCCGTCATGTGGTCTTGTGTTTGCTCCTGACAGTCTTCCTTCTAGCTGTGAGTAAAACACTGTCATCATCACAAACCATACCTTTAAATGTTCAGCTTTTTTTCCCAGCTTTTTTTTTTGTGGTCATTTTTAGGTCAAGGTTTTCTTTATCCCTTTAGATAATACAATGGGATCAGTAAAACAATAATACATCTGCCACTCCTGGTGATAATGTGTAAATAAGGCAAAATGCATTAAGTCTCTCCATTAAAAACAAAAAAAAGAATTGAATTTGGAATTAAAAGAAAACTGAAAAAAATATGTTAAACTTTAAGAAATTCACTTGTCACAATAATAGTTTCCCCCTCTCTTGTTATTAGGCCAGCACTTTATCTCCTCCTGTAATGTGTCACCTGGTTGGACCAGAAAAAACGACCTTTGAACATTCCTGTTTATGAGAATGAGATCATTCAGGGTCTTTCCCAGGCTCTCTTCCCCTCGGTCCGCATGTTTAAAATGGGATCAAAATCTGGATTCTGAAATGCCTGTTGAATAAGCAATATTTTATTTCTTCTGAGCAATTTCTTTTTTTTTTTTTTGCATCACTATTTTGTTGCTAACACGACGTGTCGTATTACAACTAAGATTTTAAATTTTAAACAGGCCCAAATCTTTATAGATTCTCCACACTGGTTAACTGTGACCATAAAGGTACCATAAGTGGTTGGATAGCTTAAGTGGTATGTTGTCTGACTTCCAATTGGAAGGTCGTGGGTTCAAATCCAGCCCGTGGCAAAATCTCCATATCAGATAGAAAACGCCTCTAATGCCAACCAAACAATTACAGCTGGACACTAAAATATCTTCTGCTTTCTTTGATCTCCAACAATGAGGTCTGTGTCGTGTCATATTTATTAATTATATACTAAGTAATACGTTATTAGTTTGAAGTTTCTCACTCAATTTTGAAAGGAAAATCTAAACATGGATGCCAATTAAAGGGTTAGTTGTATTTTTTCCAGTGAGGCTATGTGACTGAATAGAAGCTGAAATGGTTCTAATATTTTATACATGTCTTTAGCAGGGGCAACCATCATCAGCGTATAACTTCTCTCATATTCTCCTAATAACAGAACCTCTCCAGCTGTCTGTGGTTGCTTTACAACCATCTTCAGGGCCGACTCTACTTGGAGCTTCAGTTCTTCTGTGCCATAGCCAACTATGGACAGGTCAGTCTGATTAATAAAGAAGTCTGCCCATCACCTAGATTTATTCCCAGACAGAAGCGTTCAAATAATACTACTTCTTCTTATTGGCAGGGATTTATCTCCTTTGCACTTTTTGGGTTGGACAAGCATTTTATTTTACTTCCACTGAAGAGGTAATGTAGTAAAGCTGATTTTATATATAATTTTACAGTTTTATGCTTTTATTTTAAGCGTCTTGTGTAAGCTGATTCTAATTTCTATCAGCTCCCGGTCCTTTCACACACTGCTGAGGAGACGATATAACTTTTAGACACCAAAATTTATTAGAACATTTGCAAATGGAGAACACACACAGCACGATGTCTGAGCAAGTTCTGAGCAGCCCAGCTCAGAGGCCTTCTATCATACACCGCTCATCTCGTGACATTGTAGGGTGCAGATATCAAATGGGAAAGTACAGCTTCAAATATTCTCTTTGTTCCTGTTCTGCAGGCAGGAGAGCAGTGCACATACTTTAGTAACATGATTTATCTAGTTCTGCTGATACTGTGAGTCAAGGCCGTGTGAAAGCAAGTTGTTTTTTACAGTGTTCTCAGTTTGCAGTAAGTGTTTCAAAACACATCATGTAGCCGAAACACCTTGTATAAGCATCAAAATAAAAGTATTCAAACCCTAAGAAAAAGTATTAGCTCCCTTCTTATTATTTTATTTTACAATTCATCCCTTTTGTTTCTATAGAAACATTACCGAGAAATAACTATCCCTATTCTGATTATAATGACTAAACATAAGCCAAAACTGTAAAAATATAAAACAGAAAAACAATAATATCCTTCCAAGGCAGGCATTTGATAGAAAATAATAATTACAAAAAAGAGTAATAATAATATTATTATTAAAACAGACATGAACATCATAAAACAACCAACATTCTAATAAATAGTTTAGGTTATTTTAATATTTAATAGTTATTTAAGCCCTGTTTGTAAAAGAAGTTGGGAGTTATAGACGTGATAAGGCAGACAAGAACACACATTCTAGTTTCTTAGCCGGTTTTTATGAGCAGTCTTAGAGGTTAATACGAAACCAATCTGGGGATCGTTGTGAACTGGGGCGGGGGTGTCCTCAAAAGTAAGCGGGGAGTCCTGGTCTCGTGTAGTCGTCAGCTGGGGGTAGAGGCCCGTTGGGTGTGTGCAGACTGGTGGTGCCGCTGGATGCAAGGCTCCAGACGCCGGTTGAGATGTTTGGGAGAGCAGAGAGAGAATCATTAGGTTTATTAGTTTCATCTTGATAAATTTGGTGTAATACTACTTCACTTTTTTTTATTTAACATTACAACTGTAATGTTATTATGGATCTTGTCTAACCCACACAAACTATTCATATCAACTTTAAAAAAACACTTCCTGATGAGTTGTAGTGTAACTAAATGCGTTTTGTTGCCATCCACAATGTACTGGAATCAGTCCTGCTTAAATGACGTATTAATTAATATTTTTTTTGGCATTATACTGGCACTTTAATCATTTTCAATAGTTTCCAGTGAGGTTTAAATTGCAGAAGTTTGATGTTTCAGTGTTTCAACTAATAAAAGCATTTCTACTCTGTGTTTGGAACATATTCGGTACAAACAACTTCACTGTTCCCATGATTTTGTTGCCAAGTGGCTGATTTGAGATAAGGTTGAATAAGTATTGCTCCACCTTCATTATTATACCCACTTTGTGGGATTGAAAGACAACTAAACAGACTCTCAGGATGATGCTGTCACCACCATACTTGGTTTTAAACTAAATACTTTCTCTAGGCCTCTGTTTAATACATTTTTAGTACGTTTTTTACTGAGAGCATAAACACTCGACAACCAACATCTTCAAAACTGCAACAATTTCATTTACTTTAAAAGTCAATGCAGCTAAAAATAAGCACACGTGGTTTTCAAGGTTTAGGTACTTAAACATAATGATGTGCTGTGACTGTGGCGGTCTGTTCTTAATGCCAAACACACAATAAACAAGAAGATTGATCTAACGTCCTGCCAGAATCGAGACCGATGTGTAGATGGCTACAGAGTGTTTTTGCATTACCTTACGTATGACATTTATCTCTGTATTTGCTGGGCTGTATATTAGTGTATGAGGCAGTTTGTATGATTTTTTCTCTGATTGGTTTGACAAAATCTAAAGTAAATTTACATTTAGGGAAAACTTTAGTTCACTAATAAAATCTGACCCACACAATCTGAATAACAGATCAAATAATTTATTAAATGCCCAAAAGTAACAATTGCGCATTTATTCGACTGATATGTATGTTGTATTTTTACAGGAACTGTATTATAACATGTATATGACAGTATATTTAGAGCTTATGTTTATTTCTTTTTTTAACATTTCTATTTGGGGGGGGGGGGCAGGGTTTACAGTCGCTGGTTTGGAAAGAAGAAAACCGAACAACCTGAGCCAAACTTACCAGATGACATCAGGATGACCTGTCTTCAGTTCACCAAATACCACAAGCAGCAGTGTTGTCATGACATTGTTAAAAAGAGAAGGTGAGGACATTCAGACTTACTCCAAGCTGCCCTGGTGCAGGTTGATTAGAAAATATCTCGTATAAATTTGTTCGGTATCGGAATAATCTTCCTAAAGGTTGTCAACAAAAATGCATGAAAAGACATTCCATAGAAATCAACCCTCGCAGAGTATTTGTGCTCCATCATCTCCTTCACTGCACTATGTTCAGAGAAGTAGCCCAAATAATAAGACCTTTAATGCCTAGCAGGTGTGGGGCAACGACCATCCTGGACTGTTTCCTCGGCTGCGAGCTGGTGGATTGGCTCCAGCAGGTGGGCTTGGCACAGGACCGCGGCGAGGCGGTACTCTACGGGACGAGGCTGCAGCAGGGCGGCGTGCTCCAGCACATCAAGCAAGAGTACAGCTTCGAAGACAGTCAGCTTCATTACTACTTTATCACGTAAAACTAAAGCAACGAAGCTGATCCTGATATTATTGCCAAAGGGAAACATTTCAAAGGGAAAGACCGTTTAGTTTGCACACCCCTGTACAGGGCAGGTCTCTACAAAAGCTTAGTTAGCAATAACAAAATGTGACTTTCTTCTGCCATGTTCATTGCTTTTGTGAGAACATATTAAAAAAATAAAATAAATAAATAAACCGAATGTGCATGTACTGTAATTAACTTAGTTTTCCTAACTCGTTTGGGGGAAAAAGTGACAGGCGATACAGTAGCGCATACATATATATATATATATATATATATATATATATATATATATATATAATTATTATTACTATATTTTTTTTTTGTTCGTCTACCTTAACCCTAAAATAGGCTCTGCAACTTGAAATTTATGACTTAAGCTAAAGTGTTATACACAAATAGCAATACAATTTTTTTATTTTAGGTTTTCTGGCAACATTTTCATTAAATATCCTCAGCTGAGGTACATTTATGATGCACAGGCTAGATTTTGTTTCTGCCAGTCCTGTTATTTTATTTGTCTACAATTTCTGTGCTTTACTAATTTTTCATGTGACTTACCATCAATGTAGAAAATAATATTTCCCCATCTTATGAAATATGTGATCTTTTGCTATCGTTTCATTGTTCAAACATGAATTATAAATGTTCCTACCACCTATCATAAGGGGAGGATATGTCAGTGTTTGTTTTACAACTTAACAGATAATATAAAAAGAAGAATGGGTATTACTAAAGAAATAAGCAGTGTTATGAAATTGTTGATCATTCTTGGTTGGAAGAGTTAAGTAACTGGTAATGTTACCAGTTTGTTATTTTAAAAAACATTTTTAAAGGCTGTTTGCAGTGTTTCCAAAGTGTCATTTATTTTCACAATAATAAATCTGTTAATGTTAAAAATAGTCATAAACTGGATCTGCCTGCATTACAGAATGGTCTAAAAGCTTTCATGTGGCACAACTTAGATCACTGCAACAATATAAAATATTTTCTCTGATTTTTCTCCTTACTCATTAATGTTTGTGGTTTATTAGATTATGTGTCATGAAGCTTGGCACAATACAGAACTGCTGTTCACAGTCCCATATCCTGACAACTTAAAGATGGAAATAATAGGGAATATTGAATGTGTTATTTTTTAGTATTTGTTTTTGAGGGAAATCTGAAGCTCTATGTCTGTGTTCGTCTTTACACATCTGTTCAGCTTCATGCATTTAAAAACCTGGATGGATTTTTAGATGTTGACTCAAAAAATCCTCATCTTGACTTACATGTCATGTAAAGCCTGTAAAATAAAAAGTTCTTGCTGCTATTTGATTTATTTTGAATAATAAAAAATATTTTATTCATTTTGTTACATTCATTTTTAGTCATTTTGTTTATAAATCCATGTTTTATACAATGTAAGTCTGTAGTGTGCTCTGCCAAATGCTGCATAGCCATTAAACCCCTAAATTAAATAGAAAGTTTTTGTCTGAATACTTACAGTCAATAGTTAATTGAATAAAAGTGATGGGGTTTTTTTATGACGCAGGATTCATGTACATGTTTTGTTCAATTATTTCATTACGTTCAGTAATTAAACCCGACTCCAAGCATTACATCAGGCCTGCTGGAGTTGTTACAACTCTTAACTTTTGCCGTAAACATCAAGCTCCTTCTGGACGCAGTTGGAAAACAGGTTCACCAAGAGGTCGGGCTCGTCCACGCCCGCTGCTAGAATATTCTCCATCTCTTTCATCGTCTCTTTCTCGAGCTGCCTCAGATTTTCTGTGATCTTCTGTCCTCTGTCCTAAAAACAAAACCATATATTAACAGCTAACCTACTCATGGTGAAGAATCTGGTTAGATCGTTTTGTGGCCTTCCAATGTTTAAAACCTTGTAAGAGTCAATGATGGCAGCAATCAGCTCGTGCTTCACAAACAATGGATGCCGGCGGTCCGGTTTGCTCTGGAAGCGGGGTTTGGTTTTCACCGGATCCTCTGGACCGAAGCTGGGGGAGGACGTCCCCTTCAGTTCGTGGACATTTTTCACAAACAAGAATGGTTTGAAAACAGACCTTTCGGATTAAAGGAAAGGAAAAGTTTAATCTTATGTAGCTGCAGTTGTCGCTTGTGAACTTTAAGGCCCTAATGGGCTGCAGGGAGGCACCTCTCAGGGTCTGGAGTTGCTGTGAAATAGTGAACGCCCGGCAGAGCCGGATCAGTGGGTACCACAGACACCATGCTCCCCGTCGTCATGAACATGCCCTCCATGTTGATGCCGCTGTCTTTATCTCGCAGGATATCCATCATTGTCTCTGCATTAATACGGCCTAGAGAAGGCAGAAAAAAATAAAACAATAAGATGGTTTTCATCTGTCACGAGTCCATGTTTCCACATTTACGTTTGAGGAAAAAAAAACGACCGTTTTTCTGTTCCAACATCTTCTTCCCCTCACAGTACCGACTGGCAGCGGACTCAATCCTGGCTGTGGTCAGGTAGGAGTAGACCGTAGCAAAGTTGAACTCTGACTGCCCGTCCCACCAGCCTTTGCTTCGAGCGTACTCCCTCATTTCTGGATGCTCCTTGTCAATCTTTGTAGTTATTCCATACTGGTTGGAGATGTTCCGATATCCGTCTGAAAATGGGTCATGAAGTTATAATATCCAACAACAAACGAAGGATCATGTAAACTAGCTACATTTGATAGATTGTATCATTAATAAAAAAATAAGAAAACAGCAAAAGGAGGAGCTTGACTGATGTATAATTTCATGTGCATTTTTTTCCCCATTTGCTTTAAATGTTCAGATTAAGCCTATAATCTGTTTTAACAGACTGTATCCTGAATAAAAGCATATGTTGTAACACATTTAGCATTAAATTAAAAAATACTAGAATATAATCGCTAATCATAATTGAATCCTTAATCATTTAATAACACAAGAATTAGTAGTATACTCAAATAAGTCTCTTGTAACTAAAAGCTACAGGAAAAGTTCAATAAATAACAATGTGATGTATACAGCAAGAAGACAAACTTCAAACAAACACTAAATATATTAACTAGTAGCAGTTATATGTGCTCTATAGCAGTTTTTACATCCAACTCTTCTAACAACGGAGCGAAACTAACTTCCTCTCATTTAAGAGTTTGTGTTTGTAACATTAAAAAATGGGAAAAGTTTTTTTAGGTATCTGAAAACTTTTGCAAGGGGTTTCAAACAAGGATTTCTGGGAGCGTGCCATGTCAAATCCCTTTATTTTTTCTCTCCTATGTTGCCAATCTCAGTTTCTGTGTGTGATTACCTTCCACTCTCTCTGCGGCCCAGTACTTCCCGGATGTTTCCAGCAGCCACACCTCCTTCCGGTCTGAGATCAGGAAGCTGTTGTGGTAAGTGAACCCAGACTGATCCTCCATGCACTGTCCTCCCTGACCGTACTTCTCCAGCAATGCAGCGATCACGTCGACGGCTTTCTCAGCTGTGTCGGCTCGCTCCAGACCAAGTCTGTAAAATTGCACAGAATCAAGAATTAATCTCAATTTTTTTTAAACCATAAAAAAGAGATGCGGATGATATTGTGATTGTTAATATTAAAATGTGATTTTCCCAATTCATCAAATAGCTGTAGATGAATAGTTTGTTCAAGCTCAAAGGAAGTTCAAATACTTTCATAACTAATATTATCCAAGCATCTTCAAAAAGTCAATTCTATAGGCACGAAGTCTCTCCGGTAGCAGTTAGTCATGCAACGCATCTGAAGAAGACTCTGACAAAAGTTGGTAACAGCTCAACATCCAAGCAGCACAGATGATGATATTCCACAGTAACATGGATGATACCATCCATTTTTTGGCCAGCACTGCTAATCCGCATAATTTGGTTTTGCCACTCCTCGTTTCATTTCTCTTTGGCTGCAAAGGTAACCAAGTCAGCCAGGTGGAGATACAGGCAAAGTCAGAGATATGATCGGGCCTCTGCGATTCAACCTGCGCATTGGGAGAAATTCTTAATCTACGGACGAAAGAAGTTAGTCTTATTTGTGCAAACAGGCCAAGATATGGTCATCCGAACCAACTGAAAGGAGGGGTTAGATGGGGGATAAAAGTAATAATCAGAGAAGGAAACAAGACACTCAAGGTAACTCTGAATGACAGCTAAGGTGGGATGATCTGTAATCGAGACATATTTGAAGTCTTTAGAAAAAGGTAGCCATTGTTAAAAGTAAGTTGTTAGAACTCAACTTAGCAAGTTAGACAGATGCAATTGATTCAAAATCCTGCTGCTCATGATCTCACTAAGACCAGGAAGATGGAGGAAATAACCCTAGTTCTAAAGTCCTTAAACTGGCTTTCTGTAGCTCACAGAATAGACTTTAAAACACTTCTGTTAGTTTATAAATCACTGAATGTCTCAGAAACCAGAATATATTAAATGTATCACCCTTCCAGAAAGCTCCAGGACTTCTGTTTCACAATTTACTCTGAATCCATCAGAACCAGAACCAAACATGGGGAAAGAAGTGTTTGTTTTTTTTAGTTTGTTTTTTTATGCACCACAAATATGGAACAAACTCCCGGAAAACTGCAAAACAGCCGAAACACTAAATTAATTTAAATCAAGGCTGAAAACCAATCTGTTTACAAATTTCTTTGCTAAGTAGGTGAGAAGCTGCTGTAAATAAAATGTTATCACACATTAAAAAGGTTCTGCTTTGATACATTGATTTTGATGCATTGATTTTTTACCTTCCCACTGATTTTGAAGATTGTGTTTGTTTGATAATTTTGCAGGATTATTCGGATACTTAAGTGGTTTTGCACTATGAGCTGCTTCACCGCTGAAATGCGCCTTACAGATAAACTCTACAAATGTGCTCTGCTTCCTTTTTCTTTTGACTTTACAATCATCTCATTATGAGCATAAAATAAATAAAAAAGGCTTTAAACACAATAAACACGTTTGCATGATATGTTACCTGACAAGGTCCATCCCGAGCAAAGCCTCCTCTCCATCAGCACTCTCTCTGCCCCACACTGCCTCATTCCCGATGCACACTTGGTGCTCGTTCGCGCCCATCTCGGCCCCCCACATCCAGGCTGGTTTGCTCAGCACAACCGCATATGTGTGGCTGACCTGCTCGATCTGCACGTACGTGCACTTTTTGCACCAAGAGAAAGATGATCACACGGTCTCAAAGTGAGCAAGGAACCTGCATGAGAGACACCCACCTCGACCTTCTCCTCTGGACCGTGATCTCTGGCAGGAACATAAATAACCTCTTGGACTTCATCGCAGGGTCTGTCCGAGTTTTTCCCGAAAACGACGCGCTGTCCTTCAGAGGAAGGAGGCAAAGCCACGAAAGTGTCACAGGAGGATGGAAGCATGGCAGCTGTTCCCTATAGAGAGAAGAAAGAAGAAAGTGGTGTAGTTTATCAAGCTCTCAATTTTATGACAAACCCAACAAATGCAAGCTTTTATACACGAAACGATAACCTGAGATGTGAACTAAACGTGGACGTCAGCGGACTTCATATTACCTGAGCAGTTTCCTGGGAGAAATCAGTATCAGTTTCGATTCTTGCCTCTCTGCAGGATTTATTTCAACTCTGACACGGAAACTGAACGGTCACGTGACCCCCCCCCCCCCCAAAATAAATAAATAAAAAACACAACATGAAGTTAGTTTTGATTCGTGGAAAAGGAAACTAAACAGTTATTACGAACCACCGGTGCTCCTAAAAAAGTAAATGCTCTAAAGTTTGAGGCGATGCACACAGATTTTCCATAATTTTGCTGATGAACAGAACAATAGGAACTTATTCAGAATCTTAGTTTTCATCAGTAGGTTCATTACTGCTGTTTTAATCTCTGAGGTAAAAACGCTATTTGAATCATGTCAGACGCAATCACATCATCTTCCTTAAATAAAGCAGTGGGTAAGATATCAGAACAGCAAAAGGAGCTTATTTGATATTTATTTGTTTTTTTGGCCAATTTCCCTACATTTGCTTTGATTTGGAGGAACCATTTGACATTTAATATCATTGGATGGACAATAAAATACATGTTATTACAAATTTTGCGTATAATTAAAATAATATAGAATAGAATCATCAATCATCATTGGATAATAATCCTTAATATGTCCATCACTTAACAATGTATTTAAATAGGTAAGTGGTGAGTTTAAACTGACAGAAATGTCAATTTAAATAATAATGTGGAAACAAACTTTATAATATAATAAAATATAATATAATATAATAAAATATAATATAATATAATATAATATAATATAATAGAATAGAATAGAATAAACTAGTGTCCTTTGCACGCGCTTGTTGACTTCCGGGTTGTACTTAGACCAACGTGAAACTAACTTCCTGTCGCTTTCACGGTTCTGTTTACAAGCTAAGCTAAGCTAGCGGTGTCTCCTTCAGCTGAAAGTAACGCAACGGTTTCCTTAAGCTTTTCGGTGATTAGCAGTAACCATGGGGAAGTCATTTGCGAATTTTATGTGTAAAAAGGATTTTCATCCCGCTTCGAAGTCAAATATCAAAAAGGTAAAAGGCAATTTGTTTAAAATTTAGCATGGTTGATGCTACGTAGCGTTAGCTTAGCAAGTTAGCTGCAGACGCGCTACTTGCCACCCAAAAAGCAAGAACTCACTAATCACTAAAAGGTCAATAAATACACACCTGCTACTTAGGTGGGTTTATTGTATGTCTTGGTTGGAGGACTAATGTAGTAGGTTCTTGTTTCCACAAATATCGATTACCGTCAAGCTTTGTAGTCAAAGGTTTAGTAATTGATATAGTGTATAATAACATAGTGTATTTATTCAACTTGATTTTATCATCAGTAACTGATTTGCTGTTTTACTTCTCATCCATTTAAAAAAAAAAAACGTTACTTATGTAATTCACTATAAATTATATTATTAAATACCAACAATGCACGTTTCATGCATTTTTGCCTTTGATTTGGTATTTTTATTAGTTTCTATTCCGATAAATGATTGTCAATACAGCTAACAGAATGAGTGCATCTGCAGTCAATTTGGCTCTGTGTTGCTGTCAAGAGTATTTTATGTTTTTAAATGGAGAAGTAGAAACAACATCTGCTCCTAATCTTCCCTGTATTTTACCTTGTAGGTATGGATAGCCGAACAGAAATTGACATTCGACAAGAAGAAGCAGGAAGATCTTATGCAGGCATATTTAAAAGAACAGGACACGTACAATAACAGGTCAGCTTGGCTTTTAAAATAGGTCCCTTTTAAGGAATCTAAAAACTTCATATGCTGTCCACATTGATCTTTATAAATTTTTCTTTTTCCTGAAGACTGTTGATGGGAGATGATCGTGTCAAAAATGGACTCAATTTTATGTACGAAGCTCCACCTGGAGCATCCAAAGGTAAATCATTGGCCTGGTCTTTTAATTATTATCACAGAGTTTTAAGTTTAATAACATTTTAAGGAAAATATTTGTTTAATAATTTGTGTTTTTCTTTTTTTAACTCTCCATAACTTGCTTCTAACCTGAAGAGGAGACGAAAGAGGTAAATATTGAGTTTTAAGTTAAAATCTATCTGAATTAAAATGATGGCTTCAATTGTTTGTTTTTTTTTTGTTTGTTTTTTTTTGTCTCAGTAAGTAACAAAATTATAGATAGAATTATTACAGTGTATTTAGTACTTCTAAATAGGCATTATAAACAAGCTAAATCTTAGAGACAAGGCATGTATTAAAAGTCATTTTATCCAATATCCCATAGATCAATTTCTGTATTATTTGTTGAAAATGTTCTTTGCTAGAAAAAGTCAAATGTCTTTTCTTTGTAGATTAAATTTTAAAATTGTATAAGTAAAAGTAACCATTGAATAAAAATGAATACTGAAATGCATTGCTTCTCAGGAAGGAGAAGAAGAGTGCAAGTTTGAATGGCAGAAGTTGGCTCCTCGAGAGAAGTAAGTGGTGGTTTCTACCATTTTAACATTTAAGCTGCAGTAAGTCAGCATTTCAGGTTGTCGATTTTATCTTGCCTTATTTTTAACTTGTAGGTATGCGAAGGATGACATGAATATTAGAGATCAGCCATTTGGAATCCAGGTAAGAGATTTTCTCCACATATATTGAATAATGTAAATAAAAAAAAAGGTTATAAACACATGTAGGGAAGAAAAGAACTCGAGTAGGGTTTTGTAAAAGCATCATGGGAACAATTGACAGGTGCAAACCAATGACTTTTTCTGATGCAGTCCTCTTTTATTTTCAAATAAGACCCTTCTAACTTAAAGCCTATTTCCATTTACAGTTCAAACATGTAAGACTAGCTAGAACATCAATAATTTTACTCATATAGCTGTCACAATAGATGTGGGTCAAAAATAGACCACCCAAACACTCACACCTAAAGTGCAAGGTCTGCTGCTTTTATAGCCATAGAAGAGAAGTTTAAACACCAGACTGAGTCATTGTGGATGCATTAGCAACAACCTCAACGGCTCAGCATGACTGGATATCAGCAAATTCAAGGTTTATTAACGACTAAAACTAAGCTGTGTATTATCAACCAACTACACTTGGTTGTATTCACTTTTTGCATATATTAGTGAGGTATGCTTTGTTGTATAGATGGCGAAGTATCTTTTAATTCGTTAACTTGAGTTGGATTAGAAGTAACCCCTTTATTAGGGAACCTGCAGCATATTGCTTGTCTTTAATATTTTATAGTCCTAAGAAAAAATTAAATCAGCAGGTCAGACGCCAAATAAATCTGGAACTCAGTTATTTATTGACAATGGTTATAATTCAGATACCCTCAGGTTTTGAAACTGTTAATGAAATTGTTCTGTTTTTTATTGTATAGTACTTAAATCAACAATATTTAAGCCATTTTGTTGTGCTTTAGAAAAATACATTTTTTTGTACTTTATTTGCACAAGAAGCAGAATCTAACAATAAGAATAAACTTTATTGTAATTACCTGGATCATTTTCAATTAGATGTTAATATTAGAATATTTTTTTAGATAAAGGAACTTATTTGTTATGTGAATGAACTGAATTGTTTCGTTTCTCAAGGTGCGCAACGTGAGATGCATCAAATGTCACAAGTGGGGACATGTGAACACGGACAGAGAGTGCCCACTGTTTGGACTGTCGGGGATCAACGCCAGCTCGATAGCAACAGACGAAGCAGCAGGTATATAATATAGGTTTGAATAGAATCATAAATATTCTTTTTTTTCTAGTGTAAGCTTTATTTATATGTAAATGAGGATGACATCACACCAGAATCACTTTGCGTTGCCGAACAGATGAGTGATGAGACCCTTTCTTCTCGATTTTTCTTATTTTGATGGGAAAGAGAAGCCGGTACACCGGCTAACTTTTTCATCCCGAAGAAGCTTTTATCTGTCTGGCTTCTTGCTGCACTTTTCTCCTCAGCTTCGGCTCCAGCTTCTCTGCCTTGAGCTGATTCTGAGTTCTGCAATCAGCTAGTTGAGTTGTAAAGCAATAATGTTTACCCTGGGAGAGTCCAGTCAGTGGGACTGATGGTGGAGTGCCATAATGGTCTCCCTCCTGTGCCGGGAGGGGGGAAAAAATTTAATTATTGTGTTTTCTGATTCCCTTAACTGATGCTTTGGCAGAGAATGATATTGTATGATTTGCTCAGCCGGAATTGGAGTGAGTTGATTTGATTTCCCATTCTGTTAACAAAGCCGCCTCTGAAATTCCCACTGCGGAGATAGCAGACTGTATGCGGTTCCCACATCAATGTGACTCTAAGGCTGTGATTTGTGCCAACAGGCCCGTCGATGCACCCCTCCGAGTTAATGGCCGAGATGCGAAACAGCGGCTTTGCCCTCAAGAAATGTGTCCTTGATAGGAGTACCACTGTTTGCGATCCATCGCAGGTATTTGTCTCACTTTGTCATCCTGGATAATAAACAAACATACATATACAGTAGGATGCCCTAAAGACAGGCGGCGTGCCCAGCTATTCTGTGAAGGCTTCAGAGCTCTGTTGGAAGCAACAGAATCATGAAAACCAAGTAACACGGCGGGAAGGTTAGGGAGGAATTTGGTGAGTTTGAAGCATGTTTGCAGGGGATTAACGAGATTTTTGGATGTTGTAACGTCTCAATATTTGTCATTGAGGTGATCGTTATCTTATAAGCATTAGCCAGATGGGATCAACTTGACTACTCATAAATCTTGATAAATGGCAGCAGAGTGCCAGACAAAACAAGAAGAATTTGTAAGAACTACAAGTTGTTGATGTGTTTTTTTAAATAATATTAAACTCAGTGTAATGTTTTATGTTGTCTTGTGAGTTTTAGCTATTATTACACAGCATATAGTGCAAAACAATCTCCACACATCTCTCAATAATGTTCGGACATCTTCAGAATCTTGAACCGTGTCTGTCAGACAAGCAGTGAAAAAACGCCCATGCTGTCTGTGTGGACGATCCACGGCTCAGGTGGGAGAATCTTAAACCTTGTTTAACGAGATCACTCTGATTTTTGTTACATTCTAATTAAAATAAAACCTTAAAAATCTCTGTTTGAACTTTGCCACAAGTCATGTAGGGAACAGGGTATACGCACAGCTGCTAGAAAGATATCCCAAAAGCTGAATGCACTTCTTTTTTTTTTTTTACACTTCACAATTTTGCACAATTAGATCACACTATAAACTAAAAATATTTACAAAATGAATTCAGGTTTGTGGTCTCAGGCTAAACAAAGGCTAAGGATGGTTTGGCCTTTTACTAGTCTCACTACAAACAGAAAGAATAAATGAAAAGCAAATTAGTTTTTTCATGTATTTTGGTTGACTGTATCCAAAAACATAGTTTATATACATGTGGATCTGGTAACGTGACAGCAGTAATTATCTGTACATTTATACATCATCAGGATTATGTTGCTAGTGATGAAGAAGACGATCCTGAGGTGGAGTTTCTAAAATCATTAACGACCAAGCAGAAACAGAAGCTACTCAGGTAATAACACATTTTTGTTATATATATTGTATATGTATTTTTTCCCGTGCCGTGTCTAATTAAGGAATCCAATCAATAATAATTTCAGTATTTAGAAAAACCATATTGAGTCTTTTTTTTTTTTTTTTTACCTGGCTTTTTTTCTCTCTATTTTAAATGTTAATTTAGTTTCTTCTTGCCTCGTTATAAGATATAAATTTAGCTGTTTTTGATTTAAACCGTTTTACAGAAAACTTGACCGGCTGGATAAGAAGAAGGCCAAGAAAAAAAAGAGCAAAAAACAGAAGAAGAAGAGCAAAAGAAATCATAAGAGAAAGCAAGAGAGCAGCGACGCCTCGAGTGAATCCTCCTGCAGCAGCAGCAGCAGTGATAGCGACTCGGATTCAGACAACCAGGGCAAGTCCAAGGGTCAAAAGAAGAAGAAGAGCAAGGCAGAAGGTTCCCGTCGCGCTAACAGCTCAGAGGACGAGCGAAGAGTCGAGAGTCAGAAAAAGGCCTCCTCTCACAGAAGCAGGTCACCGAGCCCCCGCGCCAGACAGAAGAGGGCTAAAGAGGACTCTGGAGATCACAGACAAGGAAGGACAGTGAGGGGAAGGAGCAGGAGTCCCAATCGCATCCCTGAGAACAAGATCAAGCTGGAAGCAGGTCAAGTTAGAGGGAGACGCAGCAGCAGGGACAGGCAGGAAGTCAGCAGCTCTACGGCTGGACGGGACAGAAGTAGAAGCCGCGAAAGACGCAGGGAGGACTGGGGTAAAGAGAGACGTCACACAGGAGACGGCGAGACGAGCAGAAGAAGCACAGACGGAAACAAAGGCAGAACAGCTGATAGGAGGAGCAGAGGCAGAGAGAGGAGGGAAGAAAGGGAAAGGAGCAGCAGTAGGGACAGGCGAGAGAGGAGCAGGGACAAAATAAAAAGAAAACATTAACATTTTATCTACTGTTTAACCAAGAATTTCTCTTGTGTTTTTAACAAAATGGGAATGAAGATTTTATTTTTTTTGTTTGTTTCACATTATTGTAAAGGTTAGAAAATTACTTTTTTTTTTTTTTTTGTGTAGAAACTTTGTGTAAACCTCGTTTATCTCCACTAGGGGGGAGCAGTGGACAGAAAATGTCAATAAAAAACGGCGATGTTAATGGAAAGGATATATTATTTATCATTGGAGACAATGTGAGGGGTATAAAAGCGTTGGGTTTAACTTTTGTTATCAGAGAAAAACAACGTCTTCACGATTTAATCTCCTCCTATCGCTGTTATTTTATTCCCTGCTGTTATACGTAAGAATCCGAACCCTGGTAATTCCTTTGAAATAAAAACGACATTTTCAATTATTTTGGTTTTCTTGTTTATTTCGGACAAATTTAAATATATATTTATCTTAGAATAAAATTAAAGATAAGATATAATTATGAAACAAATGGCTGACAATACCAAAACAAATCTAATAAGATACTATTTTATTAAAGTGTTTTATTATTTTCAAAAACGGTAATTTAAATACTAGAGGTGATATGCATCCATTTTTTTTCAAGAGACAAAATGAAACCTTGCATATAATAAAATTAGAAAGGTTTAATGTATTTTCTAAAGGTTATTTTCCAAAAACAGTTTGTAAAAAATTAAATATGTTTTATGTCAAATTACAGTTAAGCTATTAAACTAAAAATGGACTCAATTGTAAAACGATTTGGATATTTTGTCAGCAGAGTTATATAGACTTCTCTTTTTTTGTTTGTGTGTATCCTTTTTTATGCATTATTTGTTAAAGACACAAACTAAATGCCTAATTTAATAGTTTTACAATCTGGCCGCTTCCTTTTTAAATAAAAACAAAACGAAAGACAAAAAAAGGGAGGGGGGGGGGGACGCAGTTGCACAAAAGGAAATGAAAATAATTTCCCTCCCTATTGCCTTCTGCTCAATTTAACATCCTACTTATAGGGGGGTAAAAACAAAATTGAGGCTTGTCTGGGTGAGATGCTCCTCCATGATGTATTCCTAGTCCTGAATTCATGCTGTAATTATTCCCTGTCTCTCTCTGTCTTTCTTTCTTTCTTCCTCTTTGGGAGTCGGACGCTGCACCGGGTAAGCACAAAGGAGTCAGAGAGCATCCTTGAACCTTTTCAACGCTGGGGCCACTGATATTCAAATAACATTTGACTGCAGAAAAGCATTTCACATTCAACATTTGCATTTTTGACTTTCTTGCACCACCTTTTTTTTTGTTTTGTTTTTTTGTTTTTACCCTCCAGTAAAAGAAACATTTTTCTCGTTGGAACAATGTATCCCCCCCCCCCCTGCAATTAAAATAAAATGCATCCATAATAATCTCAGAAATATTTAGTATGCAAATGAAAGCAGATTATTTGGACGATAACAATAAAAATCCGGGGATTTCTTTTTTGGCATTGAAGGTGAACAATAGATATCGAGGAGATTAATTAGATATTTGATATGACATGAATCCCCCTAATCGCAAATACAAGACCTCGTGTGCTCCAAGTCATAATTAACACCATTTAACAAGATTAGCATTTAGGCATGAAATGTCTTTTTTTCCAGGGCATTAAACATTAATTTAATCCATAGGAGGGGAAAGGATTAGTTTAGTATTTTAGGGGTTAAATTTCAAATAATAATAATAAAAACAACATTCAATAAATATGTAAGATAAACTCACGGTATGTTTCAAACATGTTTTTTTTTTTTATTATTACGATAAATGAAGGTCTTATACGTGTGACTTTTATACAGGTAAACATTTATATAGATACTTTTTTTTAGCAAAGAAATAATAATAATTATCCCAAAAAAAAAAACTTTAACAGAAGTAAAAAAAAACAACAATCAAAAAATGCTGTGTTTTACATACATATCCACAAAAAGTGCGTCGAAAAGTAAAACTCCCTGATTTCCAGGATTTTGCCAACACGAAGAAAAAAAACAACCAGAGGCTTTTTCTTTCTTTTCCCTTTTTTTTAAGAACATTTACATGGAAAAGAACACAGTTGAGATTTTGTTTAGTCAATATACAATTTACTGTCCAAAGCAAAGTTTAACAGGAGGGTTTGGTGCAGCTTTTTTCTTTTGTTGTTTTTAAATTATTGAAGAAAAAAATCTTCAATCATTTATGAACGACTTACTCATCACCCCAGAGAAGGATAGATATCTTTTTTCTTTCTTTAATTTTGCATTTTTCCGCTCTGTTTTTAAGTCTGTGAAATTGGACCCGTTTTCATTGTGCAGTATAATTATTATTATTATTTAAGAAGCCGCTGTTTGTTAGTAGTTAGTTGTTTGTCTGTTTGTTTGTTTGTTTGTTTTTTGCAATACGCAAATGCCTCACGGTTCGTCGTGGGGAGACGGGTTCTTCCCCGTGATCCTGGGGGTCACCCCCTCCAGAATGAGTTCCGGGGACTCGGACCTGGGCGTCTCCAGGTTGCTGGTGTCGGTGTCGCTGTCGCTGCCCTTCTTGCTCCCCCCGCCCGCCGTGTGCGTTTTGATGTGCTTGCTCAAATGGTCACTGCGCATGAAGCGCTTGTTGCACACCGGGCAGGCGAAGCGCTTCTCGCCCGTGTGCGTGCGCAGGTGTCTCTGCAGCTCGTCGGAGCGGGTGAACCTTTTGCCGCAGAACAGCCAGTTGCACACGAACGGTCGCTCCCCGGTGTGCCAGCGCAGGTGCGCCTTCAGGTGTGACGTCTTGCCGTACACCTTGCCGCAGCCCGGGATGTGGCAGCTGTGGAGTCCCTTCCGGCGCAGGCTGGCCCCCGCGGGCCCCAGCCGCTCGGCCTCCTGGCAGTTCGGACAGTCGCACGTCGCTCTGCCCGAGTAGCGCCGGGACGAGCGGGACGAGCCGCTTATACCCGACGCGCCGGTCGGGATCATGGCGTTTGCGGCGGAAGCGTCCGTGTACGCCGGGATGACCGTCTTGAAGCCGTCCTGCGTCAACAGGTGCTGGCCGGTGGAGAGCAGGTGGGACGCGGACGGGCTGATGCCCGTGGAACTGAACGCCGAGTGCGTCAGCGACGAGAAGTCCGGGTTGTAGCCGCCGAGCTGCGGGTGGATCGCCTGCGGCGTCCCGGAGTGCAGCGAGCTCTGCAGGGAGCCGGCAGGGTTCTGCACGTCCAGCCACGAGCCGGGGTTCCCGTGGACGTCCCACCACGAGGACGCGCCGTTGGCGACGTCGCCCGAGATGGTGGAGTGGAAGCCGGACTTGTACCACGACTCGTACGGGTGCGCCATCCCCACGCGCGGGTACAGCGTGTCCGCCGACGTGTGCACCTTGGAGATGAAGGCGGACTGGCCCGAGTCCTGCGTCGTGACGCCGGCGGCGGAGTTAGAGAAGAGGCCGCCGTAGTCGCTGCAGAACGCGGAGGAGGTCGGTGAGGTGGAGGCCAAGCAGAAGGCGCTGCTGCCCGCGCCGCTGGTCGGCGTGAGTCCCGTGGAGGCCCGGCTGGTGGCCACCGCGAAGCCCGGCAGGCTGGAGCCCAGGCTGCAGCTGGAGGATGAGCGCTTCCACGGGTGAAATCCGCCTTTGGAGAACGCACTGGAGTCCGGCAGCGTGGTGAGAGGGCTGGTGTTGCCGATCTTGTTGCAGGTAGCGGCCAGCATGGCGAGGGGCGTCGTTCCAAAGCGTGGCTCCTCCTGGGACCGATGCAAGACAAAGCAAAAGTTTGTCAGCAAGAAGCACGACTTGCAGATGAAAATATGACGTTATTTATGAATCAATTTATGTTCACGACGCAGAAATGTAAACGTTTCAATCATCTGAGCAAGACAGAAAAATAATAAAGCTTTGCTTTTAATTATAAAGATGTGCAAAAAATATTTACATATATATTTACATATATATTTATATATATATATATATATATATATATAAAATAAAATAACATAAAACTGCTATAAAGTAAACACTTTTCTTATCTTTTTAGTTATAATATAGGCTACCTCCACACACACACAGAAAACAAGTTGCACATTAACAGCCAAAAAAGGGAAGCAAAAATGTGCAATAAATAAATAAATAAATAAAAAATCAAGAAAGTTTCTCTGCATTAAGAAAAAAAAGTAACTTTTTTTGTTCTTAAAGGTGTCGAAAGACAGACTCACCCCGAGTATAGACGTAGCCATATCCGGGACGTGCGCAGCTCTGGTCGTGTGACTCCAACGTGATCGAGATTCCACCGCGTTGTGACTCGGGTCACACGGGTTCGGTTTCTCTCTCCTGGCGTCGCAGCTGCCCCGACACTACCTAGTTGTAGCGAGCGTGTTCTTTGAAGTACAGCTGGAGTGGACGAGCAGCCAATCCGACAGCCGGGCTGTTCGCAGCCAGCCAATGGGAATCCCAACCGCAGAGGGGAACAACAGAGAAGAAAAAAGAAAAAAGCCTGGCCGTCAATCATGTGCCCTGCATCCTCTTGCCTCAGACTTACAACCAAAGACGCGATTTGATCTAATTGTTTCTTTCTTTTCTTTTCTTTTAAATGCACGCAGTTTATTTTTACGCATTCTCGCACGAAGCGCGCAAAGTCCCCACTCTTTTTGATGGCAGGACTGAATCTGCGCTTCAGATCTGCAGGAGGTAAGCGTTTCGTGCTTCATTTTATTTGACAGCACAGCTCTGAGGTTCCGCTCTTATTATTACACATTTATTTTTACATTTATATTATGGGCAAATACAGCGTTTAATAGTTTCTACATGCATGGATGGCAAAAGTGATCATGGGGAGAATCGGCTGCTCCCAGAAGGCTATTATTTGTCTTATTAATTGAATAACTCATGGTGGCAGTATGTATAAGTGTGGCGAGGGAAGGGGGGGATGCATCCATGGATGAAGTTTGGAGAGGCCCTCTGTACCAAAGCGCTCCCCTGAGAGCGGCACGCGTTAACCCCCCTTGTCAGTCCAAATAAAATTTGGAGACGCACATCTTATAGGATTAACGTTACATGTTTTATTTGCTTCCAGGTTGCAGCTCTTGTTTTTTTGTTCGTTTTTCATGGCACGCATCTCCTCTTGGGCTTTAATCTGGGAGGGCAAAGGTGAGAGGTTAATTAACAGCAACAGCAACAGCAACCTCTTTTACCTGCCCGTACCATTCTTCAAAATAACAATCAAAACAAGAACTTTATAAAAGTATCTGCGTCCTGTGAAGGCCCGTTGCACTGCATGCGCGCCTAACACGCATTTTTAGCTTTAATTGCACATCCAATTAAACGCTTTGTTTGTATTATTCTTTTTGACTACAGATACTTGCAGTTGACTTGCATGCATATAAAAGCTTGTTAAAACACTCGGAGATAGTGGGACAATGTAAAATGGACCTGCTCTGATGAAATTTTCGTTTTTTTATGTTAAAGCAATTTTCCAGGGAGAATAAAATAATAACAATAATAAATAAATAAAAACTTGACCAAAGGATGTGCATCACTATATGCAAAAATAAAAAATACAGGCAAAAAATGCTCCATTATGTGGTAAAAATGCAGCCAGTAAACACAGGCGCAATTTGTTCAAAGGCTCTTCCTTTTCTCCTGCTTTAGAGCTTTCATGCACCCTTTGAAGGGGGTGAATAAAAATCTGTCTCATCAGGAAGTAGACGCTGCCAAAAAAAAAAATTTGTTTCATTTATTCGTTTTTTTTGCACCAATGACAATTTGTTTTTTGAATGCTGATAACTTTATAGTCAGAGATGATTATGCTTTATTTCGAAATACAGTTTAATACATTTTGATCGCAGAATATTTAATTCCATCACATCAAACGCAAAAGAAATATAAAAACATGTTGGAATTATTTTTTAAAGCTAATAATATATTTAAGCACATTTGGTAAAGTTTATGCTCAAAAACAAATACAACAACTCGGAATTTATTACAGGAAAGGTGAATCCATTTGTTTGGAGAACTTTTTTTTTCCTCATTAATACAAAAAAAAAAAGAAAAAAAAAAAAAAGGAAAAAAGAGACTGAACTCTTTCCTCTTCATTAAAGTGAAAACTCAGAGTTGAATCTGTAATACCGCGCTGCATTCGTGAGCACTTCTCTGTGGCAATTAGGAGCCTATTACAAGCCATTAGATTGATCAATGTACCTTAAACAATGGCAGTGATTTATTTGGTCGAACAAAACGCTCCGAATCTATTGTGACGAGTCTAAGTGGGGGTGCATCCATCAACAAAAGATAAATGATTAATTCAGATCTATTCATTTCTGAGTTCTTCCCTGCAAAATGCGCGCACCCCGCAACCCCCTCTCTGCACTTTTCCCTCAAATCCAGATTATTAGAGGCTCATTTTCTGCATGTTAAACCCAGGCAGGCATTGCTGGATTGGACCAGGGCTCTCTGGTTGCCCACACTTCAATTTGCGGAGAGAAGTTTATTTGAGGATGTTTAACTAATTGTTGTAATTTTGTGCGCTCATGTGGCTACACCTGTTCCTCTCTAAGGGGGTCCGGGTAAACTGTGTGTGAAGGGATGTTGTGCTGGGAATCTTTGCTGCTTTCCTGTCTGACAGCTCCATCTATTCCAAAAGAAAGTGTGTGCTGGAGTTTTCCCCCATTAAAATATATTCTTTTTTTAAATTGTTTAGAAACGGTTTCTATAATTTAGATCGACCATGTCTGCAATTAGACAATATTTTCATTTATTGCCTATTTCCCCTCACGATTTTTGAGGAAAGTGTCCCAGCTTTTTAACTCTGTAATTTTGGTAGATTAAATAAAGCCACAATGAGAAAAACAGATTCATACATCGGCATCATTGTTTATCCTGCCAAATTTCTTGCATCTTTACTCATGTGCCACTCTCAAGATTGATGAATAAATATGGTTTTCATCTTAGGCAAACAATATGATGGGTCTGGTTGCCCTGCGGTTTCAGAGCAGATTTCCTCTGGGATATCCCCCCTTTTGGCATTTTCCTCCAATAAAGGACAAAGATGACAAGGGAGAGTATTGATATATGACTGTGAACATAAGGGTGTTTCCATGAATGCTAGCAAACGTCTAACCAGGGCTAAGCTGGCTTTTCCACACATGCATTGTATAGGGTGGGTATTTTGTGCTCCACAGTGTTACTATCGGGCTCTAAATATGGAGGTGCAGGTCAGCTTGCAGACTCTCAGTGTCAGCTTTCTTTTCCACATGCTGCATGTTTCTATTTTGAGCGTATGCAGACAGTGTTCCAGCTGAAGCACTTGCAGTCAGCCTGGTTACTTTTAGGGATTGAACTTTTCTCCCCCCCCCCTTCCTTTAAATTAATGCGCTTTAGCGAGTTTGTCATTTTTTGTAAAAGTCAATTCAGAATCTAAGATTGAGACATGGCTCCGAAAAAGGTGCATTTCGTGAGAGAGGAAAGTTTTCATTCAAAGACCCAGGGTTTATAAGTAATGACAAGTGCTGATGCAGACATGTTTATGCTGTCTTCATTAGGCCAAAGGAGATGATGTACCAAAGCCAACGCCACTGATTGGAAGATTTGGGACTTCTCTGAAGATAGGGATTGTCGGATTGCCCAATGTCGGGTGAGTATAGGTATAATGACCCTCTTTCTTTTCTTTTAATCATACAAATAGTAACATGTGCAAGGCAGAGCATTCATTTAACTAATGTTTAACTTTGAAAAGTATGAGGAGCTTTTGGAAAGAATTCACGCCAATTTGGAAACAAAACTTCGTAAATATGATCTCCATGTTCAGTGCTGTAACCGTGCCATTAGTCCTTTACAAATGATTACTGCAATACCTTTTAAATGTCTGAAACCTTGTGCTCTCTCCTGTCTTTTCTTTCATGCCTATTCAATTCCTCACTCTCGTGAAGCGTTTTAAGCTACTAGTTTTCTTCTATGTTTTTTTTTTTCGTGAGTAAGATATGAGAGAGCTGACATTTACGAAAACAACTGATTAATGACGAGTGTAATTAAGATTATTGCAGCAGTTTGTCTTGACTGAAGACAAACCGGAGTTTTTATTTGTTCCTAAACAATAAATCCATCAAAGACTTCTACCTTTTGATCATCAGGTTAGCTGCGTTATTTTTATCATGGGGGTCTAAAGTCTTTCATCCTTACATTTTTAATTTACTCTCATAAAAATGTAAAAATCAACTGACCTCTAGGTATGAGATTTTATGAGTGCCCCTGGTGTTAAAGATAAATAAAAAGCTAAATGAACCAGAAGCTAGATCAGTCATCAGTTTAACTTTTAGTTTAGAGGTGAGGTGAGTGTATCTGCATCAGCGCAGACAGGGCTTCTGCATACCATAGCACGAGATTAGGTAATTTAAGTATGAAAACATTTCTGTTTTGCTCACACGATCAGACAGGCTGGCTAGGTTGGTGATGAAATTGTGTATGCCATGCATAGTAAACATAGCAAGCATTGTGTTAGAGCGGCATCCCGCCTGTCTATACAGTAACATATAACATGAACAATGTGATATGCATGAGGTAAAGTCTAAATATTGGGCTAAGAAACCATTGTTTTCAAATATTTGTACAATGGTCAAATACAAAAATATGTAACAAAGCTAAACTCCTCACACTGAGATAAGCTAATGGGTTTTTAAAGACTTATAAAAGAGTTTGTGTTTAAAACAATGCTCATTTAAAAAATATCAACTAATATATTTTGGGGGCTCATGCTGTTTTCTATCTGTCCTATTGCTTATGTCCTTCCGAATATGAGAGTATGTTTTCACATAAGCGCTCATTAGGCCTAAAACGTAATACGGGCTGCTTCGTTTTTCAAGTATGGCTCCAGGAGCATCTCAGTCAGTTTCTAAAACGTTAAATCATTTTTTTTTCCTAATAGAAAGGAAGATAAAGGATGTTAATGTGAACATGTTCAGTTCATTTATCGTAGTTTTTAACCAATAAAGTCAGCAAGAGTGTTTCAGTTGAAGTTTTGACAGGTCAGCGGTCTGTTTTAGCAGTTATTCAACTCTGGTTTGGATGGTGGTTTCCAGTGGGGGAAAATATCTCCTACAGCCCCAGTTTCCTTCAGATGTCTGTTCCTAGGAGGTGAAAGTTAGTCGTATGCAAGGTTTTAGAGGCTTCTGCAAACAGATCATTTTGCAGTGTCCAGTGTTCATTTCTCACTCTGGCAAAACCGCAGTTTCTTCCTCATATACATAAGAATTGGGAGTCCCGAGGTTGTGGCCTGCCGCTACATATTTCTGTCAAAACAGAAATGTCCACCCCCTAACTTTCTCTTCATGAATGAAGTGTGTTCATATCCAAACTATCTGTTACTGGGATGTAATGTAAAATTAGGAAACTGTCTGACTTTGTCTTTCATGAGCTAGAAAAGCTTTATTCTTGTTTATTTTTGTTATAGAAACAAAGACCAAACTGCCCAACCTTCTCTACTATATTAGCCCAGATAGATGATGATAGTCATTTATTGCCTATGAACAAAAGTAAGAAATAAAAAAATCTGTTTGGTTTGGCTTAAAATTCCTATATAAAAAAATGAACCAAATTTGTTCACTACACAGTTAACTTTTTCAAGTTAATCAGTGTGAAAAGAAATCTACTCATCGGCTTCCAAGCAACTGTTTAATATGGGAAAGACCAGAGAACATGGGCTTCTTAAACTCACTAATAGAGAAATGCAACAGTTTCTTTGTTCACTATGAGATTATGTGTCTGCATTATAAGATTAATGTGTTTTACATGTCTGTACAAATAACACAATGAATACTGTAGAGTAAGAGGTAATGTTTTAAAAATTATTAGTTTATTCCACTATCAAAGACTACTTGAAACTACCACTGCAAATAACACTTTACCCTAAAATCTCTGAGGCTGACATTAAACTAGTGACGCCTGCACTCTGAGCAGAAACAGTGTGTAAAGTCAGTTGCCCAAGTAGAACGAACCTGAGAGATAAGAGGGTTTTGAACTGGCAACCAACTAGTTACAGAATTAACCCTTCCTTCCTGAGCCGTTGCCAAATCTCAGATTAAGGCTTTCCACTTCTTTGACCAATACTTTCTGAAACCTTTTGTGGTATATGCACCTAACATTAATTTGGAAAAAGTGTTTTATAGATAGGTACACCAATATTTTTAATTAAAATGATAAGATAAAACCCAATTTAAAACCAGTATATTAATCAAACATGTAACTGTCCTTAACTTGTCTTGGCATAGTCTGCTGTTTTAGCCAGATGCTGCTTCGCTCGTTGTACCAGGCATGTATGTAATAGAAAATACCATCAGGGCATTACACCTCCTAGATAATAGAACTGTGGATTTAATTAGTGATAGCAATGATTGTGGACTATTAGGAGTGTGGGAAGCATTGTCAAAAAATATTAGTGAACAAAGCATGAACGGAAAAACATACTAAAGCTTAGTTGAAACTTTGTAGATAATTCAACAAATATTTTACCGTTTTAATCTTAAAAATTGTTTCTTTTAAAGCAAACAAATAGAATCATCTATAAAGTTTACCTCAAAACCCTAAGTAAGAGTAAGACTAAGCATGAATTACATCGGATTCCAAGATAATTACCCAAGTGAAAGGTTTAGAGAACATATTAACCATCCACCAAAGCAGGAAAATGGTGATGAAGTCTTCAAGCCAGACAAATTAGTCTAATTTCCCTCATTTTTCATTTGCTTAATAAAAACAATTTAATTTAGCAAGCAGGCAATTTACTGCATGTTGGTATTGTTTGCTTTTTGAAATGCAATGCAAGTTTTAGTATTCAGTGTAGTTATAATTAACCAAAGATTGGAGATATATTTATTAGAGAAGTAATAGAACATATTTAGGATTGTACTGTACATAATACGATTAGGAATAAGATTAGGAATAAGATTGCAGATAACAATACAAATAGTAAAGAGTCTGGTTAAAACCTGTTAACAACTCCCCCACCATTACCTGGGTGTAAGTATTTATTTTGTGTTTTTTTAATAATCTTTTTTAATTATTATTGATGGCATCATTATGCACATATTTCTACTAAGAATAAGTGATGTTCTATTACCGTACCGTATTTTACAATCAAAATAAGTTAGCGAACATTTGCAGCAATCAAATTTGATTTAAACAAGGTTTTAAGTCTTTACGTTCTTTAAATGTCAGATTTTTACTGCATTAAAAATAGCTTGTTCCAACTAGAAGAAATACCCATGTTTTCACAGCATGAAGTTGAATATTAAGTATCTCTATCTGAGGATTATTGTTAACATAGAATCAGCATAAGAAGTCAAATCATTGCACTACTACGAATGGGTCTGCATCCACAAGAAGAAATCTGTTTACCTCAGCATTTACCTCAGTTTTTCATCTTCATCCTATCCAACCTTCAAAAGATTCACACACTAGTATTTTCAATTGTCCTGACCTCAGTGCTGTTGTTGTTTTCAGGAAGTCAACCTTTTTCAACGTGCTGACAAAGAGTGAGGCTGCAGCAGAAAATTTCCCCTTCTGCACCATTGACCCAAATGAAAGCAGAGTGCCCATTCCAGATGAACGCTATGATTTCCTCTGCCAATTCCACAAACCTGCCAGGTATGGGGTCTCATCCTGCACGCATTATTCACACCTCACATCTGTAGCCTCTGACGGCCCCAGTGCTATAGGTGGGAAAAATCAGACAACAATGGCTTTGATATGTAGCTATAGGATGTGTTCTGAGTGATATTCAATTGATGGTCCATTCTCCTTCTTTGAAGCTGCTGAGGATGCACCTCTATAGAGGCTGTTTAAGCAGACAGAATACGGTTTTTCAGGCTGCAGTATGATCTAAAGTATATGCGTAATGCAGGAAAAATAGTTTTCACTTTGTGTTATATCTATAACAATACAAATAAAGAGCTTTAGTGTATTATAAAGCTGCCCAGTACGAGATGTCCTTTCCTAAAAGCTTGGTACAACAGATTATCCAAGGGTTTTTATACACAGCAAGTAAAATAATTATTTATTTCTTATTATAATTTATTATTTATAATTAGTTTTTATTGTAGTTATGACATAATTGATCTTTGTTAAAATATTTGACTTGCATAACCATTCATACCATTCTCTTGGTATCCAACGAGTTACATTTTAGACTCATCAGAGCTGGTTTGTCAAAACATAACGGTAAATATACTTTAACTTCCTTTCTCTTCAGCAGTGGAGTCTTGGTTAGTGAGTGTGCATAGACCTATTTGCACCTGAGGGGATTTTTCATTTTTCTTTCATTGGAGAATCTTTCTGAAGTGCTTCTTAGCTCTTGGGCAACTAATCTGTCAAAATTCCTATGGACGACACGTGGTCATGGTTGGTTCATGGTAAAATGATGCTCTTTCTGCATTTAGGTTTAAGCTTACAGATATTACCACTGGTGTTAGCATGCAATAGTTATTTTTTTGTCTAAAGGTTGTTTTGTTTTTGTAACATTCTTCATAACATTTACTGTAGAAGATAAAGTTGCTGAATACCTTCTTTATAGATGATTAGGTAAAAAAAAACATTATATATGGATTTACCCATAGGAGCAGAAATGCTCTCTAAATATTTACAGATATTTTGGCTTTTACTGCTTTTGGTGGTATTTGGTGTGTATTTGTGAATTAATCGGGTCGAGGCCAATATTTGGTAAGAAATGTTTGATATTGGCTTAGTAAAAAACTTTATATGAAGGAAATTAAGCTATGAGCTTCAGGGTGCTAAAAAAGGCTAAACTGTCCATGTTGGGGCAGTTATTCACAACATGTACATGTTGATTACACATAACATCTAAGAAAACCGTATTTCATCAGAATAATTGTTTGAAAAAAATCACAGATAAATTACTATTAATGTTGATATAACCTGTTCTCAATGAAGAATGCAAAATGAAATACAAAACAATTGACATACAACAGATATTCATAGCACTGGGGTTGCTTGTGTGGAATGATTTTAATTACCAAAGCTACTTTTCACATCAGGTGCATGAAATGGAAAAGTCATTATTAAGCATTTAAAGGCAGTGTACCCTCTTTAAACGTTAGACCTATAGTTTATTTTTCTCTTGACAGTAAAATGGAAGTGAACACCAAAATACAATTTAAAGAACTGTCTGACAATAGTTGCAAGTTAAAATAGCTCTTATAAAAATAGGAAATTAGCCATTCTACTGGATGGAATAAAGCCTAATGGAGGACAAAAAAAATGCAAGAGAGCCCAGGTCTAGTTATTGAAAAGAGGTCAGCCTAAAGCAGATGGCCAGATTTGCCAATTTTCCGGAGAGAATATATGATCTTTGGACAAATGAGTCTAATCTCAAGGACATGTTCGGCCAAAGCCTAAAAAGTATTCCAGGAAAAAGAATGTCATACTAAGTCTAAAGCACATAAGTGGAGGCCAATCTACCCATGTATCGCAGGACTCTTTAGGAAGAAGGTGAGTGTTTGTAAAAATGTCAGTAAGTACTCTAATGTAAGTATGAAAAGGAAATCTTCATATCTGGTTGAGAATTCAGAACTATGTTGAAATTGGAAATTTTGTTTCTGAACGAATGTGTATACCATTTAGGTTCCCCATGGTCAGATAGAAAAGCGTCTTACATTAATCTTTTAGAACAAACTTCCTTGAACATCAAGACCTAAGTATGTTAGTAGTTGCTTGAATGTTCTTTACTTATTGACTATTTTCTGGACAGTAGATAGGTCTATCTTAATTTGTTTTAGGACCTTTTAAACACCTTACTTATAACATCAGCACTGCCATACTTGAGACACCATGATGTTCACCTTCGCTTTAACAGCCCGAAGCTTGCCAAAGTAAATGTTTCTAGTAAAACAATGTCGCATTTGAATCTTAGTTGTGGATTTTCTATCTAGTCAAATTTCACTACTCAAACAAGGGCCTAAATCCTGCCATATGTGTAGATATAGTAGTCAATTTAATTGAACCCATCGGTCAACATGAAGTAGACTGACTAATCTGAATCTGCAGGAAACCTGTAAGGGTGTAAGATTTTCTTGAACTTTTATAAAGAACATTAGGCAGAGCTGAGAAAGGTTCTATTTTTACCCCTTGCAGTAAAATTCCTGCATTCCTCAATGTCGTGGACATTGCTGGCCTGGTGAAAGGTGCTCATGTTGGTCAAGGCCTGGGAAATGCCTTCCTATCCCACATCAGCGCATGTGACGGCATCTTCCATATGACACGTGAGTTGTACTTCACTTCCAAATAATCAAGAATGACATATATATTAAAGAGCTAATATGAGATCCCGCTGCTAAAGTTGTTTAGTCTGTCCTGCTGAGAGTCCACACACAGACCTTTGAAACCTTTCGCAATGCTAGCAGGACATCTGGATCAACTTCACAGTTTGAATGAATGAAGCCACACCAGACAACGCATTCCAAGAAGGAAACCCTTTTAATAAAAATCAGTGCTGTGTAATTTTTAAAGCTCCTTTATTTAAATCGTAGCAGAGGAAGTGTAAGTCTTGTCTCATGTCAGATCGTTTTTATTCTTTTCCACTTATCTTCATTCATTTACTTTGTTTGCGAATATTGCTTTCTGCTACAACAGACTGTAAATCTGTTCTCCACCTCCAGTTCTTCTCCTTTCTCGTGGTCTTTGTCTCGGCCAATAAAAGTGTTACGCGCTAAAATAATTCACCTTACAGTGAGTAAAATGAAGAAAAATAAGGTCCTTTTACAAAGAAATCGCAGAGTTTGTTTGCTGACTGTATTGACTTGCCTCCTTTGTGAAAAGAGCTCCAATTGGAGAAGGTGAGAGAGCGGAGAGATGGGAAAATGTTTAACATGCACTAACTCTTCTGTATTGTTCTCAACATATCACAGTCATATTGCATCTCGGCAGGATAAAAGCTAAACTTTGTTTTATTATCTTCACATTTTAAGAGTTTGAATAAAAAAAACCTAATAATGATTTACAGGACCTGTCATGTAAGATTGATGAGCGATGACTTTTCCTGTCATAAAACTTACATAATAAACTAAATGTTATTTCATTATTTTTAATTGTAACCAGATACCAGAAATATGATTAACTTAGCAACTTAATGACTTTGTTATTATGCCTGTGGCTTTTTGAGTCAATTTTAGGTCCCTTTGTTCTCCCATTTAACGGCAGTAACCAACAAAGAATGAACGTTTTTAAAACAGCATAGCCAATGTTTCACAAGTAAGATTTATTGTATTGTTCCGCCACAAAACTGAAGAGTTATTATCCAATTTAAGAAGAGAGAAAAAAAAACACAACACAGTTCCCGAGAAGGTTAGGGTGACTGAGACTCTAGAAAAGAGTAGTAGTCGCTCTTTTAGTTTTAGAGTTTATCACACAGTCTCACTGTACAATTATTCAACCCCCAAACAGCAAATTAGGAATATTGGCATTATCCAAAATTTTGAAGGTGTTTATGAAAAGCAAATTAAGCAAAAATAGTTAAAGCAACACTAAAGAAGTTTCAGGTTTGGTCGATTTTGACAGCCAATGTGAACAAAAGCGGTAGTGTTTGCCTGAAGAAGACTGGATTTCCCCTTATGACCAGGGGATAGCGTTGTAAAATCCTGATCCCCGTCACCTGCAGTTGGACTAGTACATTTCTGTTTCCAGTGGTTGTGAAAGGATGAATACCGATGAGGTAATGGATGTAATTGTGAAGAGACAATGTCATATGATGATGTTGAAAACAAGAAACGGGGGGAATGACGTATGCTGTAAAGCAGTCAGCACATTTGTTAGTTTTTTGCAGACATTGAGCAAAGTCATTTCAGTGCTGTAATGATTGTCCATCAGAAGAGCCAAGAAAGGAAAACTTTGATGTGAGCATCTCAGATCTCTATTTCAGAAAACATATTGTTGGTTTGCGATGAAAAATCAGACAAGATTCAGAAATTGTACAGCTCAAAATCCTTTTTCCTTTATGTAGTTCTTCAAAGATTTTTTTGCAACATACAGCATGACAGGCATTCAAAAAGAAAACAGGGGGAAAGACCTTCTTCTGATTTAAATCACCTGGCTTTTAAAGCATTGGCTCCTACCAGGACTAATTAAGGGGTGGAAACATTTTAATTTACAGTTAGACAAAACAACATTTGTACTAAACTATATCTCTAAAAAAATAATTAACATTACAACTTACAACTTCAAAACTAAAACAAACACAATCTGGGCCCAAACAAAATCCAAAAAAGAAACATGTCCTCTCTATCTCAAACAATGGGTTTTCCCAGTGAGGTTGATTGAAAACACCAGTCAGCACTGCTCATGGGCAGGCTTCCATGGCAACACATAATCAGGTGACCTCAAAGAGAAGAGAGGGTGATTAAAACAAAATATTAAATAAAGCAATTTACCTTCTCCAAACAAAAGCAATACATTCAGAAAATTTAGAATATAGGAAGTACAAAAATAAACAGCACCTGTTAGAGAGGGGGTAAATCCCTCACACTTCCCTCCCCTTCAGGAGGCTCGATGTGGTTCACAGCGAGACACAAAGTCTGCGACTGTGTTCTCTTTTCCTGGGATGTAGCCTATCTTGAATCGGTAAAGTTAAAGAGACAGGAACCATCGTGTTATGCGACAGTTTGTCTTTCATGGCTCCCAACCATTTTAATGCCCGATGGTCAGTCTCAAGGGTGAACTCTCGAACCCAAAAGATAATATCTCAGAGAGTCAATCGTCCATTTCCTAGCCAGACACTCCAGTTCCATTGCCGAATATTTGGTCTCTCGCGGAAACAACTTCCTACTAATGTAGGCAACTGGTTTCTTCTCTGCTTCTCCCTGCAAAAGAACCCCACCAATTCCCCTGGCAGATGCATCAGTCTGAACAGTGAAGGGTAAAGTGAAGTTTGGGCTCTGAAGTACAGGTTCTTGAAACAGTGCCTGTTTTAAATCCTGGAAAGCCCTCTCCTGTGCTTCTCCCCATACAATTTTTGCTTTTGATGTCCCAGTGAGGTCAGAAAGAGGAGCTGCTCTAGCAGAAAGGTTCCTGATAAATCTACCTACCAGGCCCAAAAAGGACCTGACTTGTCTCCTGGTTGTTGGTCTTTCTGCTGTTTTGATTGCCTCCACCTTGTCTTTCACAGGCTTTATGACTCCTCCACCCAGGATATGGCCTAAATCTTGGAGCTCCTTCTTTGCCAATGAACATTTCTCAGGATGAATAGTCAGGCCGTCTTGCGTGATGCTCTGCAGCACACGTCTCAGATGAATTATGTGTTTTTGCCATGAGTTCCTGTAAATGACAATATCGTCAAGGTAAGCTGCAATAAATGACTACATACCTGACAGTACCTTATTCATCAGTCTTTGAAATGTGGCTGGTGCACCATGGAGTCCGAATTTCATCTTTGTAAACTGGCATAATCCCTGCGGGGTCCTGAAGGCAGTGAGAGGCTTAGCGGCATCTGTTAGAGGAACCTGTCAGTATCCCTTGCAAAGATCTAAAGTAGTTATATATTTAGCCTGGGCAACACTTTCAATGAGATCATCCAACCTTTGTAATGGGTAGGCATCAAAGTCTGATTGAGCATTTACCTTTCTAAAGTCAATGCAAAAACGTATGCTCCCATCCATCTTGATTACCATAACCACCGGGTTACTACATTCACTGGTGGATGGTTCAATCACACCAAGCTTCACCATGACCTTGATTTCCTCCTTTAACACAGGACACATCATCTTCTGCCTCTGGATAGCGAGTACTAGAGTCGCATACAACCAAGACATACCGATTTCCTGCTTGGGTCCGTTCAAGTGGTCCCAAAATGTCCATACCTATTCTGCTGAAAGGAACATTAACAATAGGTAATGTCTGCAGTGGATATTTTGGGACATTCTTTCCTCCTAACAGCTGACACACTGAACATGATTGGCAGTACTCTTTTATTTGACTATAAAGATGTGGCCAATAAAACCTGGCATAAATCCTGTCAAATGTCTTTTTATAACCCAAATGTCCTGCCCAGGGAGCACCATGGCCCAACTTTAGCACTTGTTCCCTTGACTTTGTGGAACCACCAGTTTCTCAGATCCTGTTTTCCACCCATAAAGGTAAAGCAACCCATCTCTCAGGATATAATCCCCCTCATCAGGATGTTTACCAATCTCTGCATCAGTCACAGGAATTGCTTGATCAAACAGACCCTTCAGTGATTCATCAGACTGTTGTAATCTCATGAAGTCAACTTGTGAACCCACAATGTCCCCATCAAGATCTGGCAATCCCAATGATGTGTGCTTAACTTTGCCTGCAATTTTATGAAGCCTTCTTTGTTGTTTGCTTTTCCTCACTTTAACCACACTCTCAGAAGAAATACTAGAATTAAAGAAGGGCAGTGCTTCTCAGAGTTTTTTTGCTGACCCGTCTCTACAGCCTCAGGTATAGGTTCAGAATCCTGATCCCCAGCTAAATGTTTAGCTTGTGTTTGTGATGTGGTTACTGCATATACCGGGTTACAGGAATATCCTGACCCAAAATAACTTTATAGGCAAGATCTTCCACCACGCCAAAACTTAAGAGATAAGTTTGGTTGGCCACTCCTAGATAGACTGCAACAGTGGGGTAAGTTTTGTGATCACCATGCACTCAGGAAATATCAAGGCCTATGCCCCCTACATAGCATTGATTATTCAGAACAGAAGGGTGGACTAAGGACTGTACACTTCCTGTATCTAAAAGAGCAACGGCTGGCTTTCCATTTACTCTAACCTCCATGACTTGTTTTTCACCCTGAAATTGGTCCTCCAGCCTACACTGGCCTTGGTACAGTGCAAAAATATGCTGATTTGGCTTTTCTCAATGGACATTCTGGTTTTATATGACCCTCTTGACCACAAAAATAGCAGAAAATAGGTTGTGATTCTTACTTAGGCTTAGATGAGAATGTTTTCCCCCTTCGCTTCTCTACACCTGTTATCTGACCTGGACCACCACCCAAACCAAACCCCACAGACTTACCCTCCATTAAATTGGACTACTGTTAAAGGTTGTATCGGAAGGTTTTTGGCCCCCGTCTTGTAGCCAGGAAGTTTTCAACCAGTTCTGCTGCTCCTTGGGCCGATGCTGGGTTCCTCCCTTTGACCCATACTCTCAGCTCTGGTGACAAAGAACTGTAGAACTGTTTCAGGAGGAGAATCTCCCCAATGTCATCCTTTCTTCTCCTCTGAGGTTGCATCCACTTCAGGTAAAGGTCTTTCAGACGGTTGTAGAACTCTCGAGGGGTTTCATTCACACGGACCTCCGGCTCTCCAAATCGTTGTCGGTACACTTCTTCATTAATCTCATACTTTGTAAAGATGGTTGCCTTTACTTCAGCATATTCACAGGAATCCTCTGCAGCCATGGCCATATTTGCTGCTCAGGCTCTGTCGGTGAGATGAGGAACCAACCTCATTGCCCGGTCACTCTCGGGCCACTGGTATGCTCTTGCTAACCTTTCAAAGGTTGTCAGGTATTGTTCAGTGTCGTCTCCCTCCTCACACTTTGGAATATCAGATTGAGTCCATGGTCTTTGTACTTTTTGTTGATGCTGAGAAGCTGACTCTACATCTGCTTCTGAAGAGGGGCCTGATTGAGCTTCAGCTTCAGTTTTCTGCTGCTTCTCCAGATCATCTCTCAGATTGTTAACTTCAACCTGCATCTGGTGCCATCTCCTTTCTTTCTTACACTCTTCTTTGTCCCATCTGTCAACAAAGTCACTCTGGAAGCGAATAAATCTTTCCAGCATGGCAGCAATGCTGTTCATGTTCACAGATGCTGTTTCATCACTGGACTGCAAAGTCGGCTGACCTGTAACTCCATCCCGCTCTGCATCCTCCATTGGAGCTGCTTCTGCCACTGTAAGACCTTTCATCTGCTGCTTTGGACCCATAATTAGCTCTTATCTGGACATCAGCGTCACATCCCACTTCTGACACCAAATGTTGGCTTGCGATGAAAAATCAGACAAAATCCAGAAATTGTAGACCTCTAAATCTTTCAGATAATTTAGAATATAGGAAGTACAAAAATAAACAGCACCTGTTAGAGAGGGGGTAAATCCCTCACACATATGTTAAAAAATAGAGATATTTACCGCAACAAATTTACCAACAAATAACTTTAGTTTACTCCTTAGGAGTAAACTATTGAAGAACTCCCTATTATTGTTTTAAGTCAGTTCTTCTTTTTCATTTTTGTCCCACTTTTTCTTTTATGCATTTGCGTTTTCAAAGATAGTTTAACATTCTTTGGTTCTTAAAGGCCCTATAGTATGTTTTGCAGACTATACAGCAACATTACTTATGTGTAATTATGGATATATCAGATGCTCTATTGTAAATGTGGTCAAAAGGACCCACAGTTTATCTTATTTTTGACTGAGGATCAAATGTATATATGCCTGATCCTCAGCCCAACCTAACTCTTTTGTTACCTCTCGCTCAGAGAGGGCAAACATGCCGATCGCAAATAGAAATCGAAAGCTTCTGCGCAGCTATCTGCTCTGGCATGTTATTGTTTCCACACTTGTCAGCTCTTTAGAAAGAATGCGGTTTATTTCACAAGTTAAACATTCAACATGGCAGCTTTGGTTTTGTAATTATATCTATCTGAGCAGAGAGCAGCACTGCAGCCTCATCTTTTATATAACTTGATTATATGCTTGAGAAAATCATGCTTTTTGTGTGTTGAGTGTTTTTTTTTTCTGTTAGTCTTTGTTTTTTAGCAGAAACGTTTTTAGATTGTTGCTATTATCTTATTGGTACTACTAAAAAATAAAACCTAATTCAACTAAATCTGAAAAGGCAGATTTTCATGATATACTTGTTTTTTATTGTCAATTTGAACAAAAAGTGTAAACATTCCTGCATAAAACTTTCCCTAATAAGATTCAAATATTTTGTTACTTAAAGTGAAAAAGTATTTAGACCCAATGAACTCGTATTATACATACATGATTTTTCAAATCTTCTCATAAAAAACAACAATAATTTACCTTTATGTTCTAACACCAGAATGCAAAAAGTTCATGCAGGACGTAAAATGCAGTAAATGTTTAATCAGTGTTTAGATAGTCTATTAGTCTGTACCAAAAAGTTATTACTTATACAATAAAGTAAGTTTTTTTTCAAAACATTTTTTTATGGTTTACCAAAATCCACACAGATTTATTAGATTTTTTAACAGGTTTCGGAGTTGTAGCTTCAGTCCTAAAATAAACCCAAAATCAAACCCTTGATCCTCTGCATCTTATCATTCCTGCAGGGACAGACGGGGTTGTCTCTTGTTCTACAGTTCTGTGTAGTATAGAGTAGCTTTCATTTTACTCCACTTGTTGACGGGGAATGTGCAAAATGGTTTAAAAATAGGGATATTCGCAAAACTTTACCTTGGTCTCAAAATTAATGGAAAAGCTTTTTCCAAATATTTAGTGTTAGGGCGAATACCTATCAAGATTTCTGATGTAGCCATGTTAAGCTTTAAGAGCTAGTATGTCTGTTGGTAATTTAAAGAGCTTTAAAGACCCAACTTGTCATTCTCTTAACCTACCTTAAAAAATGAACAGTAAAGAAATGAAAATCATCACCTATTATTTCAGGACTAAAAATAATGTTAGCCTTTTTTCAAAAGTTGTTTATGTCACCTGTATCAGTCAAATTATGTTTCCAGCTGATACAGATATTATGTGTTCTCTTTAATAACAGGGGTTTAATTCATATCTGAAACACAATCTATGCAATATTATGTATCATAAGAAATTAGGATTATATACAATTTAATGTATATAACAGCAAAGTCGTACAATTTGGGGAATTATTTTGGGTCAAGTTCGTAACAGTTGTTGCTTTTAAACCACGTAATATAATTATTATATATGTCAAAGTACTTTTTAGTATATCTTGTTTTGAAGTTTTATTGTTTTAGATTTTTTTTAAATTATCGTAATACTGCAAAATCAATAGTGTTTAACCTGAAGACACATCAGAGGTGCCCAAGTTGAGTGCTACTTTTGTGGCAGATATGAAACCCTTATCCCTCAGTGGGAAGTTGTTAAAATAGATTTATTTTTGTTCTCTTCCCTCTACAACGCATATATGTATATCCTTCATCTCCTCTTCTGTGTCAAACTCACAACTCTGCCAGTGTACCTGGCTTTATTCCCAGATGTTTGCTTTCCAGCAATTAGATGTTTGAACGCTCACACAGTGCGTAACTCTCCGCCCTTCATCACAGCTGGAAGAATCGAGTTCAGTGCTAACGAGGACTTATTTATGGCTGCATGATGCTCAGCAAGTATCTAGCCCTAAGATACCAATGATATAGCACTCTTAATCTTAAGGGACGTTCTGTGGTTTTGAGGCAGCCAGGTGGAAAATACATGTTATATTTGGGAAAGACGTTTGTCTTACTGTGATCTTCATGCTATCAGTGCACGAATGCCTAGTTTAGCTAAAATAATTTTATTTTACCAATCTACAGCTTAAAGGTGAAGGTTAAACTTTCAAGAAAGTAGGTTTCTGCTCTTCTTTAGAGCTATAATTTCTTCAAATCCCGCAGCATTGGTAATGTTGTCTTTATCCAGAGACCTGAGGACATTAAAACTATTATTTGACAACGGTTGGATAATGCTTTGTAGAGTTGGATACAGAGAAGACAGATTGCAACTATTTTACTTAAAAATAAAGAAAAAGGGTTTATGAGCTGAAGGTAAAAGCTAAATACAAGCTAAAAACTTGTATAAAGTTTAAAGTTTCTTCTTAATACATGGATAGATAGTTACAACAGAGCAAATGAAAACAGGTATACTGTGTATAATTTTGATTGAATGAGAAAGATTATTTTAATTTAACGGAAAAAAACTCCATGAATATTAAACAATATATATGTCATGTGACGTTTTATGTTGTGCGAATAGCTCACTGGAAGAAAAAAAAGTACCTGATTATCTCAGCCACAGGCGTTGCAAGCAAACTCGCCTGACTATTGAGGCTCCGGTGATTTATAACTAGCCTGCCTCCCTGTCTGACGCCAGTAATGGCTGCTCTCCGGGCATTCAGCCTTATTACTCATCAACTCACGGTTCCCAAACTTGACAAACTTCCAGGATGCCTCTGTCAGCGCAACGCGCTCGACAGTAAGTAAGTATGTCCCCTGCTTCCACAGCTTAAACAGTAAATATTGGCATTCGCTGTTGTTTTGTTGCCTAATGCTTAATTAGTCTTTTTGTAGTAGCAGCTTGGGTAAGCCAGTAAAAGGAAAATATAAATGCATGCAAATACCTTGTTGAAGCATTGATTGTGTTTAATCTTATTCTTAATCAGTGTATTTGCAATCATAATTAATCTATTTTACTTGAGCTTAAGGTCAAAAAACATATGTTTTTCTTTCAAGATGTTAATGTAGAAAGCAAAGTATATGGTACCTAAAACCATTTCAGTTCCACTTTTTTCCCACCAGTCTACCATGTCCCAAACTTCTCAGGGATGTTAAAGATTTAGGGGATAGGCCTTTTTGTTCTGCAATGGTTTCCGTCTGGAACCTCTCACGGATGCCGATATTGGCTATTCTCTTGGAACCACAAACACTGACCTTAACCAAGTTAAATGAGACCTGCAGTTCTTTAAATGCTGATCTAGCTTCTTGTGTTACTTTCTGGACTTGTCATTGATGCTTTCTTGGAGTAATTTTGGTAGATTGGACAGTTCTGTGAAGGTTTGGCTGTTACTGGAGTTCATTAGACTGCCATTGACTTTTTTCTAATCTGTTCTTTGATTTCTCTGAGTCAGTGCCAGGCGCCTTCCTGTTTTAGGTCTTACTTATATTGTCAGACAGTTTTTATTTAAATTATTTGTAATTCTACAGGTAAGACAGTAATTCGGCCTGTGTTTGTAGATAACTCAAAGACATCTGATTAATATCAGTTGGTGTATTATTCAAAAAAAGAGTAGATAGTATTTTCACATATGTCCAGATTGGGCTGGTTAGTTTTTTGTTTGTTTTTGTTCTTGTTTTTTCATAAATTAACTCATTATTTAAAAACAAAATTTTGTATTTACAACAGAATATAACAGAAACCACTGAATGGTTTTTATAATACATATTCAGGTTATTCTTGTCAGATTGTGAAATTTGAGGATCTGAACCATCTAAGTGTGTACTTTAAAGCTTTAAATCCCTAATCCTTAATCCTTTTTCATGCTACTGCTTACTTTTGCAAATTTGTATATTTGTTTATGTCTTTCCAGGTTAACCAGATAACAAAAACTTGAATATAAATACTTTACAATAGTAATCGTTTCAGTTGCCTTCTTATTCTTTGTCTTGTGAACCTTCACCAGCAAAAACAGCAAGACAGCGTTATAAGCAGGTCAGAAAAAAATAAAATAAAATCCTCCTCCCCGAGCGTCATGTGGTTCCTTGTTTATGTTGGTTCCTGCTTTAAGCAATATTCCGACTGTAAAGTCTCAATCATGTGTCTGCGGTGGGATCATCCTCCTTTTGTGTGATTGTGTGTGTGTGTGTGCATGCGTGTGTGTTTCCAGGCAGTGTTGAGGTGCTGTCACAGCATTTAAATTAGAATTTTGCTTCGCTAAGAATGAAGAGTTTTTGTCAGCCTCCACTCATCGAGGATGATTAGAGAAAAATGTCTACCCATCTTGACTGGAGATCGCCACAGCTCCAGATTACATGCCCCGTGATTGAAGGTCGCAATATTTTGAATTCTAATGGGCCTGCAAGATGAATTGCCTGAAATAGACTGTAGAATCTCCTTCCTTCCTCTTCACAGCCCCCCTCCGCCTGTCCGCTGTGAAAAGAGCCACTGGGAATGGCGAGGCCCGATGATCATAGAATTATTGGACGGTGATTCTACACCCTTCAAAAGGGAGTTGCTATGGAGATCCTGCTCCAAACTGCGAAATGATTCACCTTTGAAAGACTGGAGGGCTTGAAAGCCGAACACATCATTGTTCAGGTGGCAGTTGGTTAGGAAATTGCCGGTGTCTGTGCAATCAGCAAAAGCGTAGTAGTTAGGGATCTGAAAAGGTTTGTTCTCTGGACGATGTGGGACAACAGGTGTCTGCATATGACTGTTCCTTTCAATCAATGTTTACAGTTTTAACAAAATAAATGGTTAAGCTAATGGGAAGGGAAAAAAATATATCTTTGTTTTTTTCTTCTCTTCAGTCAAGGAAAACCACAGACTTCCTTGGACTTTCAGCTGCACTTAGGTCAGACATGCCTAAACAAGTTACCCAAACCAAATCTTTTTCTCTGTCCATTCCTAATATTGTATCTACCACAGCAGCATAATATACCTTCAAAAATCTAGTTATGTATAAGAAATTAGATAAATAATTTGTTAGTAGTTGATTATAGGTGTAACACGGGGTGCAAGCGGACTAAATAAATACATTTTTAGTTTACTTTAAAAAAGTAAAGCTGCCATTGAGGCTTCATAAAGGCTGTTTGACAAATAAGACAACCAGATAAAACAGAAAAAGATAAGTTGCTATGAGTTTTACTTCCCACGGTAGTTACTAACAGAAAAACCATCCATCCATTTTCTGTACACCCTTGTCCCTATTGGAGTCGGGTGGGTCTGCTGGTGCCTATTTCCAGCTTACAACGGGCGGGAGGTAGGGGTACACCCTGTACAGGTCGCCAGTCCATCGCAGACTAACAGAAAAGTCCTGTTTAAGCTGAAGAAAAATTCACTGTCATCAATTCCTTTATCCTTAAAATTGTTTAACTACATATAAGTGGCCCAGGGTCATCTGTACAAATGGCATGATTGAGCTGTGTGACATAAGCATGTCTCTGTGAATTGTCAAACTTTTTCCTGATGTAATCCTCAAAGAAAATGTATAAAATGTGATAATAAACGTTGAGCTACTTTATAGTTATTGATACTCTGGGATAGAAATAGAGCTTAAGCAGCAGTTAGATGTAATATTTCTCTAGGTGTGAAATCTAATTTGATGTCCCCAGATTAAACCACGTAGTGATACCATGTATAAATTAAAACCTGTAGTAGCTAAAAGTGAGCCTTTGGGTACTCCAAAGTTTATTCCTTTACCACACATTAAAGAATTTCCTAAATTTAGAAAGAATCTGCAGTCAGTTGAACTACTTAAGGAGAGATTTCAAAATGTCTGCAACTGTATTACACTTTGACCTGCCAGGTTTGCTTTAATCTATATGAAACAATAGGATTACATCTTTAAACCTGGTTGGTTTTCTGGAGAGTTTTAAAAGTTTCAAGAGCTCTAAAGCTTTACATTAAAAAGGCAAACTACATGTTCGTCTACTTAGATTTACCAAAGAGACACTCACTTTTTTTATTTTTACTTTTTAAGGGATATATAAAAAACAGCTGAAGAGAATAGCTAACAACACTAAGGGAACATAACTCCCAATTAACTGAAGACAATGTTAAAAATGGATGTGGGCAGTGGGGCTAAAATCGAGCTCTTCTGTCAGAATAATGAAATAAGATTACAGTTAAATTTGTATTCACTGCTGCAATTCCAAAGTGATCAGATTTGAGAGATGGGGTGATTAAGACATCAGTGTACCGCTGATAGGGTAACACCATCTTTTGATGTTGAAGAGCTTTTTAGTAGCCAATGTAGTTCCCATAATTAACATTTGCCGTGACACAAGACTAAATCCTTCACAAACTAAGTTAAAGAAGCCAAATTGCTCACAAATTCATGAATCTAAATAAAACTGAATAGAGGAGGTTTACTGAATAAGCGTAAATACCCTCATGTATATTGCTTGTGTTTTTTCATGCTTGGAAGTCGTCCATAATGTGCTTTCCCCCGCCAGACTCGTAAAATAGCTTTTACTGCCCTGAATGCCAGGAGGATTGCAGCGCTGAGTTTGCATGAACATTTTTAAAAGGCGGCGTCAGGAATGCAACCCCTTTAGATGTGCTCTCACACATCTTGCATGTGAAAACACGCACAGGAAGTAAGAAGTCAATGAATACTGTAATTTACCTGAATTATGTTGACCACATATCCTCCCAATGCAAGTAAGCGCTTCAGAGGAGGCACCTCAGTCGGTATTGATCTTCCCTTTGCATGGATAAATGCCCGGTCTGTGTGCCTTACAGAAGAGCAATGATTTAAGATAACTTAAGATTACCTTGTGTTTTGTTATTGCGAAACTCATGCACACTCTAAATGAGAAGATGTTTCCCAGAAACCCGGTTTGCAGAGAACATAATGGAGTTAATGTAAAAATCATGAGCCTTCTTTTGTTGTTTTGTTTTTCCTTCTTGGAAATCACTCTAATTTTGTAAATGTCAGAATAAGTTATTTCTTCTTGGGCTACATCTGCCATGGGTGCTGCTGTAATTTTGAGCAGCTTAGCCTGATCCCTAATCAGCCCATTGAACACACCTCGCTCTCCAGAGAATAATCCCATTGTTCTGTCAGCAGAGGAGCACCTGTTAATAGTGTCTTTATACATGTCTGCATACACTGCTTGAACCGAGCCAGTAGAAATTGAATCGTGGGACGGCACTGACTCCTGAAAAAGACCTCCTTTCAATGTCTTTCTTCGTTCTCCAGTGTTTTTTTTATTGTCTTACAAGCTTCTTTGTGTGGTGGCACCATTTCATAATGCCTGTCTTCGCTGCCATGACCCAGTTGTTAAAGGACTAATTGTGGAGATTGGCCCATCAGATTTTCCTTTTCCTTCATGCATTTGTTGTGCAGCTCTAAGCCCTGAACGGGAAGGTGGTTAAAGTGTATGTGAATGTTAAATTAGGCGAAATGAATTGAGGAAAATTACTCTGGAATTAGAGGCCAAAATATTGAGTGGTCAGCAGCGCTTGCTCTTTAAAAGCCTGTTTGAATTTTTTTTTTATTTTTTTATCAAAATGTTCATGAATTGCTGATTTTCTAAGGCATTATTGTAAAAATAATCATGTTTATCTTCATTGTATAAAATATATTTTTATATACTTCCATGTTTGTTATAAAACCTTTTAACACTAGTCAAGATTCAGTGAGCGGATAATTTTTCAGTCTGTAAAACTGTACATCTTAATTCTTGATAATGTATGTATATTCTTGAAGCTATCAAAATGATTACTTTGCGTTATATTTCCAGAGTTCATGCAGACACAATGGCAAATTTTTATTCCAATCAGTGCTAAACAGCGAGCTTCTAAATTGGAGCGGCAAAACAATAATTCCACTGATTAGCCCCTTTCTGTGTGGCGTAAGTGAACTGTTTGTACTGTGGAGTACCTCTGCAAGAAGAGAGGAACCAAAACAGCCTGATTAGGCAAAGAGTAATTGAATAAGTTCATTTCACCATGAGGACAGCGCACAGAATGGCAGCTTGCACCAAAGTCTGCAGCTTCTGTTGACTCGCATGAGTAATAAGGTGTTGCATTTTTCCTTTGATTGTAAATGGTGTGGAGGGTTTTTATGATGAAATCAGGTGTTTATCACTGCTTCAACCAGTGAAATGGATCATTTTGGTATCTGCGTATTTGAAAAAGATATAAAAATGAATTGATGCTGAACCCTTGATGCCAAATAAAAGTGATGCAGTTGGCTAATTATATTTTCCTCTATATAATATTGAAACACAACTGCAAATTGTTACAACTGAAACAATTTTTGTGCATTAAACTGGGAACACTGGTTGTTTTTATTTTATGGAATAGATTTAATATCATTAACAAGTAAACGGGTGATATTTGTGTTAAAACAATGATGACTACTATTAACTTAGCTCTCCACTACAAAAAATCAAAACACAAAATAGACAAAAACTTTATAGTTACAGTTTTAAGCTGACACATTATGATCCTACTTCATATAAAGTAAAACTATGACACATTAATAAATTATTCAGATTATTTGTTTGTATCTAACACATCATAAAAATAAAATAATAAAGAAAAAACATAAAGCTTAAAACTTACACATGAAATTAAATAGTATTAATAAAAGAAAATAAATATGGAGGAATTTGTTTTACCATTATTTTCTGTAAATATAAAGTTATTCACCTAGTTTTATGCTGTTGCCTCAAAAGGGCAATTTTCCAGATAGATGTGACAATAAAAAATACTTCATAGTTGTTAATTTTCATCCCATGGAAACTATTTAAGCAAATTTAAATGTTATATTAATGTTTCTTTAGAGCTGAGAAACTCCAGTACCCTCCATGGGAGCCAAATATTGACTATTTCCTACGTGTGTCACAGCTAAATCCTGCACAGATGTAATCTCTTTTAAGCACCTCTGCACAAACGCAATCGTCAACACCATGAATATGGATCCAGTGGCTCGGCACGCACATTTCAAACATCATGTCCCTCAACACTACAGCAGCTTAAAAAAAGCCATCATTCAACCTGACATCCACGTTGTTGACTGAGACACGGCACTGTAAAACTTTACTAGATCCTATTGTTTTCTGTTTTAAAAAATCAAGATGCAAGTGGAGGAAGAATGTTGTGCACGCCCTGATTTTCAGTTATTTATTTAAAAAAAATCCAAATCCAATATTCAAAAAATTTCGTTCCACTTCACAGTTGTGTCAAACCTCCTGTTTTTCACAAAAAAAATGACAATTTCATATTGTTATGTTTAAAGCCTGAAATGTGGCGAAAGTTTGAAAAGTTCAAGGGGGCCAAATATATATATATATATATATATATATATATATTTTTTTTTTTTTAATATTTTTTTTAAAATATTTTTTTTATTTAACTATAGATTTTTATGAATCTCATCAATGAAAAAAACAATCACAAACTCTAGATAGATAGATACATTGATAGATAGATAGATAGGTAGATAGATAGATAGATAGATAGATAGATAGATAGATAGATAGATAGATAGATAGATAGATAGATAGATAGATAGATAGATAGATAGATAGATAGATAGATAGATAGATAGATTAGATAGATTAGATAGATAGATAGATAGATAGATAGATAGATAGATAGATAGATAGATAGATAGATAGATAGATAGATAGATAGATAGATAGATAGATAGATAGAGGCTATCATGAGGCAGATGTACCTCTGATCACCTGCTCCCACCCCTGCCAGGGATTCAGGAGTCCTGAGAGTGCGCTGCTGGCTAAACGGTCCGCTTCAGAGCCTCTTTACCTAATCACCAGCAACGCCACTGTTAGGAGGCACATGATTAGGAGATTAGGACTCTACTCATTTATTTAAGAATGATGAAATTCTTTTTCTTTAATTAAGCTAAATTTTATACTTTTTCGAACTGGGTGGGCAGTTTTTTATTTTATTTTATATAAATAACGAGTCTCTGTTGTTACACTTATGGCCAGTGTTGAAAATATTATACCGTGATGCCTGAATTTGGTTTTTTACTATTACTCACTTTTAAAGGCAGAAAAGAAAGACGTAGTGGCTGCATTTCTAAAATCCTGTTTGTGTTTGGTATAACTTTCCTAAAACTCCCACAGGGCTTTATATCTGCCTTGCTGTGTATTTTTCCCACATTCTCTGTATCAACTAATGATTTTTTTTTCTCCTTCTGAGCTGAATCACATCACTGTTTCACATTTGATCCCAGAAAGTCAATGTCATTGATTTTGCAGTTCTGATCCGCTGCTCTGTATTACATGTTATTCACATAAATCAGACTAATTGTTGTACAGATACAGGGACATTTCTTTTTTTTTTCTTCTTTTTTTACGTATGTGCATTCGTTTGTTTGCGTTTGCGTGTGTGTCCTATCCCTGCAGGCGTTTTTGAGGATGAGGATATCATCCATGTTGAGGGGACGGTGGACCCAGTTCGAGATATGGAGATCATCCACGAGGAGCTAAGGCTGAAAGATGTGGAGATGATCGTCCCCATTATCGACAAGCTGGAGAAGACGGCTGTCAGAGGCGGTGACAAGAAACTTAAACCAGAATATGTGAGTCAATGTCCCAGCAGGCCCCTTGCTCGCCCTCACAGCAAGGCACAAATAATAACCCTCCCACACACATGGCAGCGGAGAAAAAAAAGTATGTTTTTTTTAATTTCCCTCCAATAGGTCCTTCCCCTCCCCCTGCCCCATTTTTTTCTTTCTCTCCGAGATTGAAAGTGATCAGGGGTCAGGGGTTTTTGTGCTGTAGAAATCATTAATAGAGTGTTACTTATTCAGCTGCCGACCCCGGGTCACAGCACTGGGCTAATGAAAGTGTTTCCACACAGCTCTTTTCATCTAAAGTAATACTCAAATCATGGCACAGCTCTTGCTTGTGCTTATCCTCCTAGCAGCAGCTCAGGAAATTGTTTAAGGCCATACGGTGGCTGACACGTATACACCATACCCGGTTACAAATACTGTCAATGTTTAGAATAATCCTTGACAGTTTATTTGAGGTTTGGGGTTAAAAACACAAAAACAGATCAACAAAAAAACTGCAGGTCAGGCCAAAGAGGATCAATACCGCATCCTGGATGTCGGATCGAGTCGAACGAGAATCCACGTGCGCTGGGATTGTTATATTGTTGCGGTAATGAGGCCGGGAGGGCAACCTCTGTGATGATTTGATGCTAACCCGTCATTGGACCAGGAGGAAACAGACCAGCACGTCAGGAATATATATTTGGCCTTTCAGTCGTAGAGGAGCAGCCCAATTCCAGATCTGACCACTCATTACACTAACGAGGGGAGCTATTTCACCTGCTGCAGACCCCCCTCCCCATCACCAGTTGGTTTGCCTCACACAACATACCCCTGATACCCCCCCCCACACACACACCCCCCTCCTATTGCCCACAACTAACATCCTTCCCCTTTTCTGCCAGAAAATCTCCCCAACACCCCACAGACAGGAGCCATTCAGGCTAGGCAGGTGGCCGCTTACTGCCGTAATTGCTAACAATTTTAGTCAATGAATAAAAATAATCTAAATTACTTGTCAAAGGTGGCGCACGCGTCAGCAAGTGAGAATCTATAGAAGGACCTCTCTAGATGGTCTGAAGAATGGCGACCATCAAAGGGCTGCAGCGAGCTCCCAGGGGGGTGGGGGGGTTGATGGTGGTGGTGGCGTAAAGGCTGAGCCCGCGGTTTGATGTGCTCAGCTGCTTGCGGGCTAACGCGTACGTGTCTGTGTCACCGTACATGTGCGGAGCATCAAGACTCAGCAAGAAAAAGTGGAAAAAGGAGTACAGTTATTTAAATTATCCTCGTTGTAACGTAATTCAAAAAACAAACCTTTCAAATAGAGTTTTTTTGAGATTTCACGAGAAAAAAAATTCAACTAGAAAATGCTAAAGGAATTTTTTATGACATTTACAGTGCCTTGCAAAACTATTCATTTATATGCTTTGAACTTTTTTAAAGTTAAAACCAAACACCTTGGTGTATTTTTTGGGAAGAACAACAAATATGGGATGAATGTGAAGTGGAAGAAAATGTATACATGTTTTTTAAAATGGATTCATAGTTATTACCCTAACCCCAACAAATCCATATTTTGTAGATCCACCTTCCACTGTAATTGCAGCTGCCACGTTTTCATGCCACCTTTGTACACCTAGTATGGAATTTCTTCCTGTTATTATGTGCACAAGTATTCAATCTTAGTCAGATGGAGAGATGCAGAACAGTAAGATTTTGAATTAGATTTAGTTCTGACTTTGACTAGGCTCATTCTAACACATCAATATTCTTTGATCTTTATTATTCCATTGCAGTTCTAGCTGTATGCTGATTTGCTATAGGCAAAGCAAAATTACTTTAGGACTTGACATAATTTTTTTTTAAAACTGCATTAAAAACCTACAATTTACGATCATAAATTTAATAAAGGGGAAAAATGCAATAAAAAGTTAAATCACAAATAAAGGTGATAATACTTATATCAGTTACTTTGTTGCATATTTGCATCCCCTTCTAGTTAAGGCTATTCTTTTTAGGTTTTTATTCCTATTTTATAACAGCTACAACACAATTCAACACTTTGAATATCATTCTGCTGTATGTTTCCTTATTATGGACAAAAGTCACTCAGGGTTTCCATTTCCTGTTCCCCACACACTAATATTATTCCCAAAACCTACTGTAGGGGATGTTTTCCTGCCTGAAGTTGAATCTCTGCCACAGTTTTCCTGCCTTTTAAAAGGTTTTCTCACAGAATAACCCAACATTTAGCATCAACTTCTTTTTTTATTAACTCTGACCCCTTTCCCCTGTAACAGCTGTAGAACAAAAGCCCCAGAGCATGATGCTGCCACCACCATGTTTAATTTTTGGGATAGAGTTTAAAGCGTAAATTGTAAATTTTAAGTAAATTAGGACCTCATCTGAGCAGAGAAATTGTTTCCACGTTTCTTCTTCCAGCTTTGTGGCGTGAACACCTATTAACTGATGTGTCATTAGTATTGCGGCTTCTCACTGTGGGCCACTTGGCTGCTGCTCTTTTTATGGCTATGGCCTTGACCCCCCTTTGAGTTAAATTGATAACGATGTCCTGGTATGTTTGCAGTTACACCATTTAGTGTTTTTTTCTTATTATTATTATTTTGGGATGAGAGTCTGAGATATCTGGCACTCGGTGTCCTGTGCTT
>JAVLVB010001001.1:4291541-4330942 GCA_032876305.1 Orestias chungarensis
ATATATATATATATATATATATATATATATATATATATATATATATATATATATATATATATATATATATATATATATATATATATATATATATATGGATAATTTCTTTCTGATTAATATTTACAACTGGATAGTGCAATGGCTGATGAAGAAATTAGGAAATGTTCTTGTATAGAAGATTCATTCATTGAATTATATCTTTTACATTTAACTTAGATTTGATATGAAATGCTTCATGCAAAGATTCTATATGCTAGACAGAATTGTAATAATTTAAAGAAAACATTTTGATTTTGTTTTATAAAGTCCTCATACATTAATTTCTGGACTAGGGTAAAAAAGAAAGAAAGAAAAAAAGACAGATATTTTTCAACTGTGAGTCGTTGATAAATGTGCATGCATGAAGGAGCACAAAGCTCAAATGTATGCATCGTTGTAAATCCACTTTTGCCAGCCCTGTGTTTACAAAAGAAACAATGTTCCATCACTTTCAGTCCGCACGGATCCTCAAAAATCCCTCTCCTCGGCAAAACAATAATAAGAAACCAGCCCACCAGCCGCGCTCCACGGTGGCAAGCGTATGTGTTTGACCCCTGTGGGACCTATATGCCTTTTATTAACACCTGCCTGTTAGAGGAGCGCTGCAAGGCGGCTGCGAGCTGATGAGGGAAACCTGGAGCGGGTTCAGCCCGTGTCACCGGCCGTTTGCTGTTTCCATTTCACAGATGATTAATCTCTCTGTGAAGACTTGGGCCGGCGCGGGCGGAGTGTATGCAGCTCTTCCTGCGCTCTCTCCCGCTGGCTGCACTCTGGCTGTCTGACTAAAAGGCCTTTAGAATTCCTGCGGAGAGAGATGTGCAGAGAGTGAATGCAGCTGGCTGGGGGTCAGTGTGTGGAGCTTTTTCTGCCATTGTGTAATTGAGGCTCTGGCAGGATTTTTTTCCTCAGTTTTTTCAAAAGAGAGTATGATTGTGAAGTGCTGCAAGGGTTCGGGAGGGAAAGAGGAGGCAGGGAGAGTGTTGCAGGGGGTGGGAGAGTTTTTATATGAAGGGGGAGGTCAAGTTGACAGGAACAAAAAGAGTGTGTTCCGCTAATTTCTGCGGGGCTGGATCAACAATAATAGGCTCAATTTCTTTATTACAAATTTTATAACTACCCCCCCTCCCATTTTCCCGCCCTTTTCCGCTTCCAGATCCTGTCAAGGCCCAGTCTCGCCTGTGGACTCAGCCCACAATTGCGTCAATAATGAATGCGGCGTACGTGTCAGTAAATGCTCAATATTTTCAGAAACAGCGAATAATTAGCGCCGTACCTCTCAAGTGCTTATTCACTATGACTGCGCTGTGTAAAGTGCCCGAGGAAGGACCAATAATTTACACTTTTACTAACCAACTTCCAATTAGTTCCCCTGCTCTTTCCAATTTTGTCTATCCTTTTCATTACAAGGTCCCGGTGGAGCTGAGAGACACCCCAGAAGGCATTTTGTCAGGGCTTAAAGGAAGGGGTCTTGTTCTTGCCTTCCCCTGTCGAAGCGGGGCCACTCCTGCCTGAATGCGAGCTCGAGCCATTGTTCCCTTTGGCATCAGGATGCCATGCATTTAGGAAATAATTACCCCATACCCTGCTGGGTTTATTCTGTTTCATCTCCTTTAATGGCTTCTTGTTCATTCTGTTTCAACCTCAAACAGGACGTTATGTGCAAAATAAAGAACTGGGTCGTGGATGAAAAGAGGCACGTCCGCTACTATCATGACTGGAACGACAAGGAGGTGAGACTTTGATGCGAAGGAAATTTATGAAAGGGATTTATCTTGACGATCTTCTGATGTGACCTGAAAGCAAATCTGCCTCGTTCGTGTCCTCATTCTATCCTGGTAAATCTAACTTTTGTACAAGTTAATGACATCTGGCCAGTCTGATCTTGATTTAGGCTCTTCCTAGCTACCCCCCAACCCACCCGCAGAGCTCTTAATTTTGCTTGGCCTCATTTGTCGCTGTCTTTGCTATCCTCAAAGGCTACTTTTGGAAAGTTTTCGGATTCTCAGAACTCGTCTCTCTTTTCTCCACAGATCGATGTGCTGAACAAATACTTGTTTTTGACATCTAAACCAATGATCTACCTCGTTAATCTGTCCGAGAAAGACTACATAAGAAGGAAGAACAAATGGTAAGTGCTTAGAAGAAGGGCGTGGGAAGACCCGCCGCACTCACTGATCACCACCAAAGAGCTTTTGCGCTCTTCTTATTTAAGGAGTTGGCTTTATTTAAACTAACTTTCCACTGATGCTGCAATCAGCTACAAAACATGCATGTGCCTCCCTCTGCGTTTGTGCATTTGCAGGCACAAGGCCGACTGTAGTCTCCTGCTGGTGCAAACGGTCACGTCTTTGAGATAGAGTCTGCCTGGAGGTGACAATGAGTAAAAACTCCCAACACAACATCCAGATCTGCAAACTCTAACCACAGCCCCCAGACTGCGCACTTCATTAAGCGCACACAGGCCACATGGTCCTCATTTCGCATAGAGATTTTTCATTTCCATGAGATATCAAAGCAGGAGGAGGTGCTTCCAGTGACAAAACAGGCATGTGTACATTAAAGCCAAAGCAAGTGATTAATATCATCTGGAGGCAAGTCGATGAATCACAGTGACACAAAACTCACTGATTGGTTTTTGCTCCAAATAGTTGGGTTTGTCTTTACATGTTGTCGGTCTTGCTTTACAAGCATTTTTTTCTTCTTACAGCTAAGAAACTCCCACGGCTCAACACTATGATTCAGGCAGCCATTAGAGCAGACACACACATATGTTTATTACTAATACAAATTTACCAAACTTTAAATAAACAGAACTTTGTGCAATTGGCTTTGCTAAACCCTAGTAGTTAACAGAGTGATGATAAGGATGACAAGGGCACTGTAAAGTAAAACTATAGTCTACCAAAAAAAGTTTTTTACACATCTTCCCATGTTTTACTAGTTATGTCTAGCTAAGCGTGTTTTTGTTGTATATTGTTGCACAGAAGCATGGGCTGCTAAATTTTCAGTTTGAAAACCTAAAGAACTTCCCATCATGCAGTTTCTTTGTTTTATGGTCTTGTGATTAAGGAGATCAGAATCACTTCCCAATCTTTTTGAAGAGTATTTGAATGGCTGCTGCTCAATGCTGGCTAACTGACTGTAACGGAGGTAATTTTGCTATTTGGAAATATGTGCAGTCAATTTAAATATGGACTGCAATGTTGTAGTTACTAAAGCAGCATCACCCATAACTTGTTATAGGACAACTGCTTTAAAACTTCAGTCGGCAAGCATTGAGTCTGAAACCTGACAGATATACTAATCAGCTAATATAAGTTTTCTCACCTGCAGAATTACATTGAAAAGGGCAGATGAGCAAAAAATGTTAACATTCTGTACAATAAGCATCTTACAAACTAGTTAGCTGTTGTTTAATCCATAGGTCCACAGTTTATCATACCTACACATCCTACATCAGTCCATGCTTTTACAATAATAAACATTGACTTTGTGGTTTGCAAGGATTTGCTTTAAATATGAGCCAACTTTTTGGAGTTTAGAAAAAGGAAAAGCAAACTTTGAGGAATAATTAAACAAAAGGTATCATAAGGATGTGGAGAAAATATTAAGTCTTCACGACAGTTCTGAATCGAGTTAACAGTTCGCTCTTATTTAATTGATTTTTCCCTGGTAGTTTTTACTTGTCAGTGTAAGACTCAGCAGTTTTCTTTAATGTGCTTTTGATACAGAACAAAAACTTTTAGATCACATAAGTTGGGAGGAATTTAAAGGGTTCTTTTGTTTTTAATATTTTGCGCATTAAAACAGTTACATCCAACTCTCAACCTCCAAACATTAGAAATTGACTCAATAACTCAAAACACCTCTGTCGAAGCAGATTGTTTTTATTGGAAATAGTTATTTTTTTGTTGTTTTATTTACATTGTATTTTTGTACAGTGTTCTTGGATGTCTTAAAATGGTGCTAAGAATAAAATACATTATTATTAATATTATTATTATTATTATTACATTGCTATTATTAGACTCTTTTGCAGAGAAAAACAGCACAAGGTAACAAAAGCTACTCTAGATATAATAAAAACCTTGCTGTGTCTTGACAAAAAGCATTCAGGACCTTGCAAAATCTTTTTGAGATAACAGAAAGAGAAACTGACAACTACATAAACCTTTGGCAAATATTGTTAAATTAAATCTTTGACAGGGTCTCTGGAAAAGTCAATAAGAATCTTACAAGGTTTGGAGAATTTACAAAAGTTATCCAGGATTTAGCCAATTCATGTTAAACTTAACAAAGCCAGTGTAGTGTATTGCAAAAGCACTTCTGCATCAAAGAGAACTTGTTCCATCTCTGTAAAAGCTTTTGTGAACATTGCAAAGGTTTTGAGGAAAATCCCCAAGTTATGTTAAAACACAATTTGCACTCTTGTAATTCTTCTGTGTTCTCTCACAAAAGCAATAATCTTAAATCTTTGTCTCCTGCTCGGCTCAAAGCATGTATAGCATTAGCGTGCAGAGTATCACACTTTTCCCACTTGCCCAGCTTCTTTTGGATTGATGTAGCGGAGAGATTCTCCTCCCTCCTCTACAGCTAGATACTATTGCAGAAAGCCACAGAAAACTCCAAAAACATGTCCAAGAGTTATGCAAAACCTTTTGTTGATCTTGTCAGACATAGAATGGGATCTTGCAAAATTTTCACCAGAAATTGAAAAAGGTTATTTGGGATTTTTTTTTAACAATAAAACAAAAAGTAATCCTGCACAACTTCTTCAGCATCCGGAAAACAAAGCATAACAACAACAACACATAACTCAGGAACCTGTGAATGATTCACCAAAAGTAATCTTTCATCTTGAAAGACTTATGTGCCATCTTGCGAAAGTAATAATCCTAAATGATTAATGTAAAAATAGAGGGTTACCTTCCTCCACACCAGCTGTTTTTGTCCACAGAACCAATTTTTATTGCACTTTTCTCCAACTGGCCTCCGGGCTTGTTGTTCCAGGTTTTACAAACGAAGCCAAAATGAATTTTATGAACTTTTGCTCGGTGGCATTGTAATGCAAGATAAGTTGTTTATCTATGACTGTTTGTTAAAATGTTCCTGTCACAAATGTAAAACTGTCAGAAAAGGGGGATGAGGAGAAGCTCATAAATCAAATGATTCATGACAGGAGGAACATCCGTCGTCAGAGGGAAAATATTTTTTTTTTTCATTTTGTATGAGTGTGTGTGAGGTGTGAGATGCCATAAATCTTTGAGCGCTTTAAACAGGCAAACAGTAGTGCTCCCCGAGGGCACTGCTATGAACAATGCGGACATCAAAGTGTTGACGTTTGACAAGTGATGAGTCACTTCCCTTGTCCAGAGAGGAGCTCACACCTGTATGGAGATGATTACAGGTAGATCTCGCTGGCCCTAATTGTAGAATAAATGCTGCTCTCAGCCCTAATGGCAGCTAGTCTGCAGCAGAGACGCCAGACTGTCATTTGGCTGTCGCCATGCTCCCGTGTTTTTCCACTGCCGCAGTTGAGATGATGATACGGTGAAGAACTATTCAAAGCAAACAGCAAGACAAATTGCGTTCTCGGCTTTAATGTGCCGAGGCAAAAGACGGTGGATCGTAGAATTAGGCAAATGTCATCTGTGACTTTTTGGGACGCCCATTCAGGCCATTCCACAGGTTCGCTTCTGTCTTCAAGAGCTGTTTTTATTTGAAGTGTGCCTTTGAGTGCATGCTTTCCCAGGGAGATTTAGGTCACTTTTAGCAACATATCCCAGAAAACATGGTTTCGGCTCATGTCGTTGCCTCCACCGACCATTTAACCATGTTTTAAAGGACGCATTTGCCTATTTAACAACTTCGTTGCAAGAACCGAGTTAGATCATCTCATTTGGAGTATGGGAACCACATACCAAGTTGGCCTTGTTTAAACAAGAATACACAGTATTAGCTTAAGCAAGGCATCATTAATGGAGGGATCAGACGAGTACCAAGGCCTCCTTTCATCCTCAGGTTCTCTGCTGGAGACAGAACATCATTTACTGTCGAGAGGAGCACATGGCTCCAATCCTATACAGTTCATGTGTATGAGAATGCGTACATGCGCATGTTTGAAGTCTGTTTCAGAGGCGACTCCACGCTCATTTGGATGCTGGCGTAATTGCGGAGCGTAGATCAAAGGCGCGCTGGCCGAGTGATGTTCCAGAGGAGACTTTACCACACAGCCCTCTCCTCCGTGCAGAGGGGGCCACCTGCTGATCATCGCTCCCCTCTCCCCTCCAGCCATGCGCTGCCCCCTGCACATCCCAGCTCGTAAAAAATGATTAAGGCTGCATTTGTCATGTGTTTATGACTGAGAGGCATTGCGTGATAGGGAGTGTTATCTACAAGAGACTCTATCAAGAGACCTTCTCTTCTTTCCCGTACTGTCACTGAGCTGTTTGGAAGGCTATTTCTCCACTTTCCTTCCTGAGGTTTGTTGTGTAGAGGAAGGTCATTAGAGCACTGCCGACTATGAGGTTGGCCGCACTTTGCACCGTCATCTAACACACTGTTAATTTTAAAACCATGTTATTATTATCAGTCCTTATTTCTTTTTTTTAATCTATCAGATATTTATCCAATAATCCTCTAAGAAGAAAGAACAGGCGTACTTGGGAGAGAAAAAGACCCGCTTGAGAATCTTCCGGCTATATGCTGTGATGTTTTTCGTTCTTGTCATTTCCTCGTCTTTCCGCTTTTATTTTTTTCTTCCTTTGGACAATGTGCATTAAAGTAAATTGGAGCCTCTTAAGTAGATGAGTTGACCTTTAAGGAAACCAGCAAGCGTGACCTGTCTGTGAGTGCCTCTGCCAAGTGGTTTCTCCCCGGTGAGTGGAAGAACTGCAGGGTACCATCGCAAGGAGCTTTTATTAACTCTGTTAGTCCGGCTCTGTTTCCCTTCTCTATGTCTATATGCCAGTCTTTATGTGTGTGTGTGTGTGTGTGTGTGGCAGATAAAAGCATTTGTAATTCTTTCTTTAGTTTAACACTTCCTACTTTGCCCCAAACCTATGTGTTAATGTATTTTGTGAACAGTCTTCGCCGCTCAGTCTGCGTTGAATTAAATACGTGTTTTTATTATGCCACGAAGCCACAAGAGTCACTTAGAATAGTTTCTCATCGACTCTGTCATTTTTTAATCAGGCACAAATACTTTTGTGTTCATTTCACCGTGATTATTCGGTTATGGAGTAATTCCTCTATGTGAATTGCATTCATCTTAAAATCAATATGTTTAAAAAGATGGGAAACAAGTAGACAGAAGCTTTGACTCCAGTCGCCTCAGTTGGACTTTAATATCTAACTCAATAACTTTAGAGGTAACTTGATGAAAAGTTTAAACTCAGACCTAGACAATCACACAAAGGCGTCATGAAACTTGATATTCGACAGTAAACAAAAGCTTTACAGGAAAAAAATAATCTCTGGCTTATAAATTTCATTTATGGTTTACACCCACACTCAGGTTACAGAACAGACATATGAAGAACAATAGTGAGCCTACTCATTGCCAGTTGTTGAAAAACGATCCATCCATTATCTAAACCTCTTATCCTTGCAGGGTCACACAGGTGCTTAAATCCATTAATCGTCGGGTGAGAGGTGGTGTACAGGCGTGGACAGGTCGACAGTCCTTCACAGGGCAACACAGAGACACGCAGGACATACGAAAACACACGCACACACTTACAGCTAGGGGCAGCACAGAGAGACTCTTTTACCTAATGGTCATGTTTATAGGGTGTGGGAGGAAGATGGAGTACCTGGAGTTCATGTAAACTACATTTAGAAAGAACCTATGCTGGGATCTGACCAGTGATACTGTGTGAATGTGCAGCCCACTAAAAACGATGCGCAGGTATTTTTGTTTCTTTACAGAAACGTTCAAATGTTGAACCAGAAACAATCTGCAATATGTAAGGTGTGTAAAGCATTGACTTTCATATTGTCATGCTTTTCAGTCACATTTAAATGGTATAGATAAAAAAACAAGCAACTATAACTTCAATAAATATATGACACACATTTCAAATTACTGCATTTATAAGCAACCTGTCCATATGTGAAAATGTAATTAACCTCTAAGCCTTATTTTGGGTAGAACACAGTGTTGGAGGATTTGGTGCCACTTATTGTTGCAGGAATATTTCAATTCAGCTACATGATGGGGACGTTGAGCATTAACTACCTGCTTGAGGTCACGCTTCACTGTCTCCATCAAATTTAAGTTCAGACTTTGACTAGGCACCTTGAAAACCTCCATTTTTTCTCAGCCAATCATAATCAGACTTGCTGCTGTGCTCCAGATCATTGTCATGCTGCGGCACTCAAGTATATCAGAAATTACGGTCAAAAGTGTAGTCTTCTTTAGCATTCATGAAGCAAATGTTAATGTCTGTCACATAACAATCGCCATGTTATTTTTATGGATTTTGGTCAATTTCACGTCAGATGAAAATGTAGGCAGACCTTTAAACAAGTTTTAACTTATGTATCGCAGTTGAAAGAACATTTCCCATAACTTTTGATGTTCTTCTATAGCTTCGGGACGGGTGTTTGTGTTTTTTCCATTGAAGGAGTAGTTATCTCCTTGGACATTTCTCTTATGAATGCAATGTTTGTGCGTTGAAGTGATACAAGCATGAAGTGAGGCAGGTGAGGCTTCTGGTGCTTTAGATACTGTTGAGGGCCCTTTTGTAATCTCTTTAGATTAATGTTTAGTGATCTCTTGGTGTAGTTTTGGCAGGTTACCACAAGAAGGTTCCCCACCAGTTTCATATTTTTCTTAATTTGAGAATAATTAGTAGTTTACTTGAGTCCCCAAGCCCTTAACTCTCAAAAATTGGCTTTATAACCCTTTTCAGTTAGAAAGGTGCCTTATATATTTGCCCACTTAATGCAGCTAGAAAGGTTCTGTTAAAATGGAATTTACTTATATGCCACTTTTCTAATCAAACTGACCACTCAAAGCGCTTTACGCTGAAGAAACATTCAGACTAGTCTACCCACTTTGCCATCCCCATTTAAGTACTTTAAGTACACAGGCTTGTTGTTGGCAAATGAAAATAATTCAAGGGAAAAGTGGTTCATTATGGTTGTTACATGTTTTCCACATAAAGCCAGGCCAGTTTGCACTGATTGCCTTCTTCATTATATCTAGTCATGTTTAGAAATTTGTACTTTGTATTTCCTCAGGCTATCTTTGTCTCATACTAAAGTTCTTTTAAGGTTTACAAAAAAATATAACAAAAGAAAGGCCTAACATTTTTCAGAGTGCTGTATCGTCTGATTTTGCTCATGTATCATAAAAAAAGTAAAAAAAAAAGTAGGTTTGTGCTATTGCGCGTATAGGACAAAGTTGTTTTAATTATGGATCAATATTTGTAATGATTTTTAATTTTTTTTACATTTGTTGGCTGTTAACAAATCCTATAACGACAAAGAAATGCATGTTTTGTCTAAAAAACAATGTGAATCTTCAAACATTTTAGACAAGTTGCTAAGTTGAAACAGACCAAAACTTTACATATTTTAATTTTATACTATAATTCAATTTATTGTAATGTTTTTCAACAGGGGTTACTAAAATGTAATTGGCGGAAATATTTCCATAGTATTGTTTTACTCCTCTATACACTCAGCATGAATCATATTATGTGGTTTGGAAAGTATCTAATTGCAATTATGTATTGTAGACATAAAACATGCAGCTACATGTTGAGTCAGTTTAATATAACAACTTTTCAGGAGAAATTTTTTTTGTCTCAAATGCATTGCTAAAAAGTTACAAGTAGGGTTTTGCACCAAAACAATTGTGTTAAAGTGTTGGGTTAAATTAGATAAATAAATAAAAAAAGGAAAAGTTTATTACTTAGGATTTGACCAAGGACTTTCATGTCAAAACAGTTCAGACAGAGACATTGTAGCTTCGTAGCAGACTAATGACATCAACTGGATTGTTTAATATGATACAATTGGACTAGACAAAGCTTAAATATAATGTTTTTTGTCAAGAATCAACAAAATCCACTGTAGTTCTAAGATTTTGGCACATTTTTCCTTCATTCCAAAGATTAAACACGTGTGCTACTTTATATAAAAGGCTTATAAATGATAAGTAATTATGATATTTAACTTAGTAAAAACAGGTGTAAGTCACTTATAGGGGACATTTCATACATTGATGCAGACATTTGGTCAGGCAGTGGTTACTTGAACCTCTAGCACCCTCTAAGAACATCATTATACTTTTTTAATAAATGGTGCTGATATGTTTACACGTTTATAGATTTTTTAGTAATTTAAAAGGAAATCCTTAATATAAAGTCAGATACCACAAAAATGTTGTTTATCTACTTCATGCCATCCCAATAATAATAATTTCTTACTTTTTCTTAAGTGTTTTTCAATATTTAAATATTGATGTTTAAAAAATTATAATTACATAAAAGGCAGTTTGACTTAACTTTAAATGTCTTAGCAGTTAATAGTGTTTCAAGATGACTAGAAGCAGTGTTTTATTTGAGTCTACAACTTGATTAAAATTAAAGACCAAAACAACATCAGTATTTAGTGATTCTTCTGCCTTACTTGGATCTGATTCTCAGGTCTGCCTGTAGGAGGAGCTTGAACAATTAAAGTGAAGGAAGCCAGAGGAGCTGCAGCAATCCAGAACAGATCATCTTTTTAATGTAACAGCATTTTGCATTTGTTACTTTCACTTTAAAACAATATTGTGAGATAATTACATTTTATTTCAAAGTTTGTTCTTTGACAGTTTCACAGAAAAACTGAGGAAATTACTAAAGATTATTTGCAGTATAAAGAGAACCCCCTGTATTAAAATAAAACCTATATTAAAACTACAACTGTCTGGAGTCATGACACTATTGTTGAGCCTGAAAAGGTCTTGATCAATATTTTAAGAGTTTTCAGAAGATTTTTTATGTTTTTTTTCTGTTTTCTGCTCAGTGCACTTCACTAGTTTTAAACACATTTATTGTTTGCCATGTAACCTAAATATGACTTCTAAATCATTCAAACATGAAGAGCCTGTTTACTTAAAAGTGATGATCTATTGCTATGTGTAAACATAACATAATACTTAAAAAGGAAAAAAGTTTTACCCTTTCTCCAATTTTCTTCTCCTTCACTTCTTCCGTTTTTATGATAGTTGGTAATTTTGTATGATGCAGATACATACTCAGTTAAATGCTGTAATCCTATTTTAAACCATATTTCACTACAATTACAGCTGCAAGTCTTTTAGGGGGCTAATCTCTAGATGGATTCTTTTTTTGTATTTAATCTCCCAAAAAAATTATAGATTATAACTACTGATCTATTTGAAATGCCTTAAAAAATTATCGGGGAAATGATTGAAATCACTTTCAACCATCATTTGTCGAAGTGGGTTAAGAACTTTGTTATGATGGATATTTGTGTGTATTTTTGGTACATAAACATAATATGGAAGAAAGTATCCAGAAAAAAATAGACAAAAGGTTAAAACAGGTGATTGCCTAACATCTTTTGAAGTATCTTTGTCTAAATCTATAGAAAATACCTAGGATAACAGAGATTGGCACATAAAACAGTGATTTTGGACCAGAGGCAAAAGACTCCATAAAAAAAATGGTAGATCATTCCGAAATCCTTGAGAACTATTGTTAAACTCATTTTTAACTAAACAGTTTGTCTTTAAAAGCAAAGAAGGAAAACTTTAGAAGGTTTTAAACTTCATTGGCATACTGTAAATGATCTGTCATGTTTTTTAGTTTGTAGCTTACCACCATGTGGGGCAGAATCTACGGTGCTCAACAATTGCTTGTGTAAAAATAAATTCTATAATAATATTTTTTCTTAATGGGAAATTTATCTTTAAATAATTTCGTTTTACTTCAGTTTTGGGTCGTACAGTGTTCGAGGTAACAGGCTTTCTTGTAAATAAGCAGCTCTCTGTAACTATGAACGTAAACGTGACACTAAGACTTTTGGTTTCCAGATGTCAGTTTGTAAAAGAAAAAAAAAAAAAAACAGACACTCGGAATACTATCCATTTAATTAAACCCAAATGTAAAGGAAGACAGAGGGAGCCCCTGTAGTTTATAATGCGTTTAGACACCTGTGGAACGAAACAGCATCCCTAATCTATTTTGAAGGCACCCTGGGAACCGATCACCTGTAAAGCCTAAGGTTTGACATTTTGCAGACAAAAGAAATGTTTTTGAGAGTCAACTTTGCCTAATGGTGGATTTCCTATTGCTTCTGCTTTGTTGCATAGTGATTCATACTTTGTTTTTCATTATTCATTTTTTTTTTCTGATAAAATTAAGAGCAAGCAGGCTTGCCACAGAGAGTCCCCTACAGCCTCGGTCGCCTTAATGAGACAAATAAATGAATTTGGTGTTGCCACATAGAGCTCCTGAAAGCTTATTATCAGGATTATTATTGAACTGTTATGAATGGTGGAGAGAAAAAAATAAGATGTTGGACTGTAAAAAGGGAGGGGTATGATGGGCTGATGCTACATATGTCCTTGATTACCTTCCTCCGGCTTTTATTCTAATAAGTGGCATTCTTTGTACTCCCTGGGACAGCTAGACAGTCTGACACACGATGAGAATAAATATTGCATGTGGTAGACATTAAGCTGTCATCCTGAAGAAGGAGGAGAAAAAAAAGGAGACGAGATGGAGAAATCTGTGTGGTGCTCGTCGGCGCTACACTTTGCCTGCTCTTGTCACCATTGTCACATCTTGATGACTCCCCCCTCTCTACCCCAGCCCCGTTATTTTCTCTCGCCCAGTCAACTGCCATAAATGACAGCATGGATACCCCATATAGAGAAAAATGTTGGTGATGCAGATTGTACTCTTTCGGTTTTGAATTCATAATGTTTGCCTCCTTCTTATCCTCGCTCGCTCGTGGATACCCCTGAACGCTGATCCAGTTTTGAAGACGTCGCCAAACGTCAAGAAAAATAAATACTGCGACCAGTAGTTTGCTAAGCTCCCATGGTGCGTGTAGATATTTACAGTTGGGAGATTAATGGGTGCAAATATCAAAGAAAATAAACTTGCTTCTGAAAAGCTTGTTACCAGAACACCCCCCAGGTTTGTTAGAGATACGATGCTATTAATTAAAGCTGCTCCTATTGTGCATGTACCATGTTCTGCATCCCTCCAGCCTGTGATTGCTTTGAAGGCTAAAAAAAGTTGATAATGTGTGTGTGTGTGTGTGTGTGTGTGTGTGTGTGTGTGTGTGTGTGTGTGTGTGTGTGTGTGTGTGTGTGTGTGTGTGTGTGTGTGTGTGTGTGTGTGTGTGTGTGTGTGTGTGTGTGTGTGTGTGTGTGTGTGTGTGTGTGTGTGTGTGTGTGTGTGTGTGTGTGTGTGTGCGCGCAGAGGCTGATGTGTAATTCTTTTCTGTGCAGCCATGGCACAGAAAGCGTCTGCACTCTTGTCGCTCAGGAGCTCACCACTGGAAGGATGAAAAGCATCCCACAGAGACCCTGACTTCCTAGCCTCAAAAGCCACCATGAGCTCATACCTCTCATTTCTCTCTTCCTAAACAGAACAAGCAGAGGAGGGGATAGTGTGCTGCTGCAGCATCACACCATCACAAATAACTGATCTACACCGGCCTAGGAGCTGCAGAACATATAAGACCGTTGGTTTATGTTGTGAAGCAGCTCCTTTACAGGTGCTGGAGCCTTTACCTGTGGGCGTGGAGCAGATTACTCTTTCTCCTTCTCAGGATTTAGTTGAATCTGAAAGGAGAACCTAAACTGGAGGTGGTGACCTACCTTTTACTGGCTTAAGTGCTCCCCTTCGTTAATAAAGTCTACCTGCGTCTGGTGCAGGTCATTGTCTCAGGTGGAGCTGTCCCTGTGCTTTAAAACAAGAGTTCCATTGTGTTCCCCCCTCCTGGGTTGTTTAAGCAGATCAAAGCTGGACAAAGCCCAGGAAAGCCCCAGGCTCACTGAAAGACAGGGAATTATCACCCCTCAGGATTGAGCACAAAAAAGGACAAATAAGCTGCTTGTGGGACGTCACTTTTGGAGACAATCTGTTGAGGATCAATTGTTCTTTCACTCATTATTTGCAAAGTGAGGTTTAAAACATTGGCTGGCAGGCTGTCAATAAAAAGCTGATTTTGTTGATATAAAGAGCCTTGTACAAATATTATTTTAATTTTTACACCTTTCCATTTCCATATACTTTATTGGTGTTTATTTTGACAGAATGCTGAAGAGTGTAAAGAAATTTCTTCTTAGTTTTCTTCATGGGATTCTTTTTTTTTATATACATTTTTCATATTTGTGTTTGTTTTTATAATTTTATCGAGTTTCCCCAGGGATTTTAAAATGCTTCTATACAATCTCAGTGATTTGATTTAGGTCTCAAATTTGATTGGACGATACTAATTAACCTTGAAAGCTTTGGTTGTATACATTCTTCCTGCCTGAATATAAACCTTCACCCTAGTGCAGCTTTAATTGTATAATCATAAGGGCTAAAAACAGAACAATATTGTAAGGAAACTGCACCATCAACTGGTTTCTGCATCTACAATTTTACTTTTAAAGCTGCAGTAGATAACTTAAAAAAATGTTTTGTTAAAAATATTTGTTAACACTCTCAGTTCAGTGTGACAGTATGAGACTGATAATCTGTCAAAATGAAGCTCCTTTGGATTGCCCTATTGCTGTATGCAGAAAAAACACGGCATCTGGTCAGCCAATGAGAGCAAGCAGGAATGTGTTACTACTGCCAGTCACGCTTGTTTATGTCCAGCTCAAAATTGTGAGTTTGCTGCAGTTGTGCAAATGTCTGAGAAAAAACTAAACGTTACAGGAAAACAATTTTAACTGCTGTCTGTCACCAGTGGCCACGCTTATGTAGGGAAGCAGCTAGCACAGGATGTGAGTGTTACACGGATGAGCGTGCTGGGCGGTGCTAAGACCTTCCTTCTGGCTCCGTTTGGCTGTTTCTGACTGGGAACAGTGAAGTTTGGCTATCTACAGTAGAACTACATAGATGGGAAAAGGAAGCTATGTTTTTCTACATATCATCTGTCTTAAATTCTGCTGTCAGGACAACATCACATGTAACAAGCATATTTTTATAAAAGTTATCTAAAGTAACTCTAAGCATTTATCCTGTCTCTGCTGAATTTAGGCCTCCCCCCAGCATCATGCTGTCACCAGCGTGCTTCAAAACTGTGATGTGCGGATTTTGTATCTATTTGTTCAGAGGAGCTTCTTTCACAAGTATACACACTACATGACTTGGACCAAAGTGCAGATAGGACTTCATGCGTGCTTCTTTCAATAATAGCTTTCTTGATACCACCATGCTAGATTTGACAAATAATAGTTGATCGCTCACTTGAGCTGTAGATCTCTGCAGCTCATCAAGAGTATCAGTTCTGCTGCTTCCTGTGCTCTGTTGTTTTTATGATGTTTGTCCATTTATGCTCCCCAGCAAACCTCCAAGGCCTTCCCAGAACAGCTGCATTTAACTCTAAGATTTTAGCATTATATTAACAGATATCAGAACATAGCTTGCTAATTACAAATTACAAACCCTATATCTCAGATTTTTCCTTGCTCTTCTTAATTATGTATTGTTGTTCGATGGATCTTTTACAAAACTTTGTGTGTAAACGTTTATGTATGAGTGTTTGTGCAACTTCAAGATGAACTCAATCGCTTTGTGTCGACATGTTTTACAACTTTAAACAAAAACTATGCATGCATGGTGTATGTATGTGTATATCTTAAAAAGTTTGATTAAACCGTAACAACTAGTATTTTCTCTTTGATGTAAGAGTAAAAAGCAGCAAACATGGCACGCGCCTTCGCCTTGTTTGAAGCCTTCATGCTGCTGAATGATTAGCAGAAATAATGTCCCTGTCACCCTTAATCACATTAAAACGTGGTTAACATTTAATTTTTCCCACTTGATATGCAAAAATTTCCACTTGATTTGCAGCCGAGGCCATTGAAGTTCCATTATAAAGAGAATAAAAATTTCAGGCATCATTTGTTCAGAGGGGGATATCAGGACCAGAAAGTGCTGAATCTGTCTATTAGCAGAGCAGTGAGAGATGGCACTCAGCATTGGGACATAATGGGAGACTAACAAGAGACACTTACACTCAAACAGTCTTTCTTCAGAATTGCAAAAGCTTTCAAAAGTGAATCTAACTATAGGAATCCGTTATTTATAGTGTTTATTGTTGGATTTTTATTAAATCTTACTAAAAGGGTAGAAATTAGATTGTAAATCTGCACAAAAACATGCGACGGATGAGCTGAAGGAAGGTATAAATATTTCATCAAATTTCAACATCCACATACATAATTGGAAGCTGAATAAATACACAGAGCAAAGTGAGACCTGGACACGGTGGTGATGCCGAAAGAATTGGTTCTGGGCGCCGTGTTGACGGTGCATCAAAGCTCTTAATTGACAGCGCTTTGTTTCTGGAGTTGAGGCAAGGGGGTGTTTCATGTTCTCTCGTGGCAATGTGTTTGTCTGCTCCTATGTCAGTCAGTGCGAGGACCCAGAGACCCCCAGTGCTCATTTGCGGCTCACATTCTCTGTCTCGGGTTCACATTATTAAAATCATCCCTCAGCCCTTCACCAATAGCCTCTTTGTTACCCGGCCAGCTCGGCTCGGCTCTGTCAAAGTCTTCACCAATTACAGTCCCAGGTACAATGGTCTATTCAAAGGATCACAGCCCTTGACTGGTGTGGAGAGAGTGATTTGTGAATCATTATTCAAGCCGCCTGTAGAGAACGCAATACCTGAGGAATGCAAATAATGTGCCACCAAATAGACAGCTGTGCGGCTAAAAGTGACAAACTACAGCTGTTATTATCTCAGATTGGATTTTCCCCCCCTCTCTGAGCACCCCTCCGTCTCCTGTGTTTTGAGGCTTTCTGGCGTCTTTCTTATTTTCCCGTGAGGCTCTGGTTGCCACCTTTATTTAAAATGCAGAAAGAAAAGGGAAATATGAGGTTATAGCTCTTAATAGCTGCGCATGTAAACTGAGAAACAAACTGACACTTAACCAGGGTTTGTTCAAATCAAACGCCGTTGTCTTGTGTTTGTTGCCCTGTCATGTGTTGTATATTGATAATCATTAGGTAGAGAGCGGTGAGCTGGTGCTGTGGGCGATAACGCGGAGGACATTGTTATTGGAACGGATCTGATATTGAGACGCTCCAGGTTCCTTCCAGTCTTTGATTCTTTATGGGGCCTTTAAACAGGAAGCCAGAATTACACATAATGACAGGGACCCCTCAGAATCAATTTGGGGCCCAGGAGCCGACGTGTGAAAATGGATTTGTGCAATTCTGCTCTTTGCGATCCGTCCAATCCCAGCCTCGGAGCTTGTGAAGCTAATCTCATAATTGCCCTAACCCCCCTGTATTGTTCAGGCTGAGGGTTGCCATTAAGTGCGAGGATATCTTTGTCCTACAATGTCAGGTGTCCTGCTGGAACAAGGAGACACACAAAAAAAGAAGTGACAAAGACATTTAAAAGTAAAGAAACTCTTATTTAGTGCTTATTTATTCTTTTCTCTTCGGTCTCTAGGCTAAATGTTTGTTTAAAACCCTGCAGGTAAATTAAATGTCCCCCATAGTAAAACATTTGGCAAAACAGCTATAGGTTTAGTTTTTATGTTATCTTTGGAGATATATTTTTAGCTGAATTTCAGAGGAACACACCTTGCTCTTAACTTATGTAGTTTAATTTTTCTGTTTTGTTTTATTTTTTCAACCATTAAAGTGCATTCTTAAGCAACCTCCCATTACATTCTCTGTTCACGTTGGCAAGAGCAACTTGCTTTCTCGCCACGCCTTGTTTTTCTCACAGCTCCAGCCGTTTTAAGCTGTTTAGATATTGTTCTGTTATTATGTTATAAGAGTGGGTTTAGGCCAGTCGCTCTTTTCTGGCAGCACTTTTTCAGACTTCTTAACATCAACATACATCTATTTTCTTAAACCATATGTGGCTATCTAACATTTTCCAATTAAGTAAATGAATATGCAGCAACACTGCACCTACGATCCTTGTTTCATCCATTTTTTATACTTGATGGAATCACTAAACATCTTTGGTTGCTCAAAATAATGACGTGGGTCAAAGTTTACAGATGAAATAGTCAAATGTAAGGGAAAATAAATGTTCAGACGGATATTATATCAGAGCATTTTGGCATCTGATTCAGAATCACACATAAAGGTTGTCTGGGTCTGATTGAAATCTGAAAAGAAATGTGTTTTGTTTAGTGTCCTTAAAAATATAATATAGACAAAAGAGGAATATTTTATCTCCATATGCCTGCAGTGTAAATGTCCATTGTTTTGATATGAGCTCACATTTATGGTACACATTTAGGGTCTACTCTTGGCAACTTGGACAACACTGCTACTACTTTTACAAGGTGATAAAATTGTATTTCTACTTATTTTATGTAGTCTTGGAGCAAATAGGTACTAACTGTATTGTGGATTGTGCCATCAGTTTAAGGAGAACTACACAATCAGAAGTGCTAATAAATAAAGTTTCATTCAACTAATCAAAGGAAATTTATATCTTTGATGCATTTATAGTGAATCTATTTAATGTTTTATTTTCTGCTAATGATTCATTTTAAGAAAACCCCAAAATGCAATTCAGTTTATTTGAAATTTGAAATATACCAAAACATTTTCTTTTTAAAACTTGGTGTGTCCTAGAAATTCTTTATGCTGTGTCCAAGCAATCCTTTAGAAAGTTGAGTGGAAGGAAAATTTGCAGTGCCTCATGATTGCGTAGATGATGGCATGTCCAAAATGAGGTATTTCCACATTGAAAAAAATTTTTTTTAATGTACTATTCTTATATAGTAAAAGAGAGATTGTTTAATTTTCCTTAGCTGTAATCATTAACAAGAATGAAAGTATTTCATTTAGATAAGCCGCTGAGAAAAAGTCACTTTTTAAAGAAATCCTAATTCAATGTGATTTCCAAGCTTAGATTGTCCTAAATCCAACTTTTGATTGAGAGAGGCCATAAAAAAAAAGTGAAATGTTTGTTTTTCATTGAAATAGGAAAACAGCTAATTTTATTTTATTTTAGAGAGGACAAAATATAATGGAAATATACAATAAATAAACATAATAACACAATTTTAAAATATATATTTTTATCGCTTCCTCATATTAAAACCGTCAGAATAAATATAATTTCATACCAAGTTAAACATTTTGGGGAGTTGTCTGTGTCACAAACATTAAGAATATTTAGAAATTTGGAGAGCCACTTCTTTCTAAGCCAAACTTTGTAAACTAAAACCTTGTAAAAACGATCAACTAATGATGAGAAAATCAGCTTTAGGTCTAACAAATCTGGTGCAAAGAAAGAAGAAAAGCCAATATTGAGTCCTATTTAAGTTTTTGCATGTGGAGGGACCATATTTCCTGTTTGTTCAGAAACTATCAGTCAAAATAATCACTAATAATGTTTGTTTACTTCTGGTTCTCTACACACAGAAAAATAACTTTTAGTCCTTTCCTTCAAAAGAAACCGTCTCTCTCTCTAAAAGAGGACCTCCTAAAAAACATACATATTCTTACTCTCTCCTGCTCTCATTAATATTCATTTCCAAGCCAACGACTGATTCTTCCTTCTCAATCAAATCTTCTTGTCGTCGCTGTTTCTCCAGGCTGATGAAAATCAAGGAGTGGGTGGACAGTCATGACACCGGAGCCTTGGTCATCCCATTCAGCGGCAACCTGGAGAGTCGGCTGCAGGACATGAGCGAAGAGGAGAGACAGCAGTGCTGCAAAGAGCACAAGACGCAGAGGTTAATTAGCATTCAGTCTCCCCACACTTTATTATCTGCTGTGTCCTCCATGCACTCCTTTAATTGCATGTGCTGATAGAATAATAAATGGCAGAGTAATTACCATTATAAAGCAAAGGATCCCTCTTCTTACTGAACAACTCAGTCAAAGGGTTTTTCTCCAAATTAAGTTTTTAACTGTCATCTGTCATCTGTAGGTATAATTATAACTTGGTGCATTTTGGGTTTATTGTTCTCATCTGAAAACCTCTATGGAGAGAAAAATTGTGACAACAGAAACACTTTTTTTCTTCTCTTCTCTTTTTATTTTTTATTTTCTCACCAAAGACCAAGGCGTCGAGTTGAATTCGTAAAAAATGTTAAATGGAACTACAAGCATTCTAATTAATCATGCAAACCTTTGGAGAGTTGAATGTCTCGTGTGAAATGAAGTGACCCATCTTCCTCACTTAATGAGTTTGTGCTGAAATAAACGTCGCCTTGCTGCTTGAAGGGAACTTTTCCTCGACGTCGGTGTCAGTGAAGTACAATAAAACAACTCAGATCCTTTAATTCATGCTGAAACTTCTCTCCACCCAGCGCCCTGAGCAAGATCATCAAGGTGGGCTATGGCGCCCTGCAGCTGGAGTATTTCTTCACCGCCGGCCCAGATGAGGTCCGCGCCTGGACTATCCGGGTAAGAGCCTGGACTCTGAGTGCACACCGCATCCCATGTTCCACCCTGCTGGCACCTTCACTGATATCACACACTCCTAACTTTGTCATGGCCATGCTCTAGCTAGTCATTACAGGCTGGGGATAACTTCAATTACTGGTGAGCTGCTGAACAGTGAAAGTGGGGGCCCACATTGATTGAGGATGACAACAATTGATTTTGCCCATTACGTCCGTAAGAATGTTTCCATCCTGCGCAGATCAGCCTGCCCTCCTCCTGCCGCTGGAGATAAGGAGGCCGTGCATTGTGCCTGCCTAATCTGTGTGACGGAGGGTGTCTGTGCCAAAATTGATGTCGCTTTTTATCCGACTGTTTGTGGGCCTTGCTTGGGGCTCCTCCTCCGTGTGTGTCTCAGTTTACAGAGCCCTGCCCGCCAAGAGCACCGTGCAATGGGATCACAGGATTTACATCCATACAGATGTCGGCTTTGCATGTTTGTATTGTGTGTTTTCTCTCCTTTTTTTTCTTTTAGTGGACGGAAGTGCAGATTTTGAAAAGGTTGCATTTTAAAATTTAAATGGAAGATATTTTTTCCTGCCAGCTGCTTTGAATCACATTGTTGCTGTGCAGAATTATTTCCAATTATTTAAAGATTAATGCAAACTGTGAAAAATTGTCCTATTCTTCCACAAAGAAATTGCTACTTCAAGATAAGAATAGAATTGTTTTTATAATTATCATTCTTTTTTCTTTGCAGACATTTTTGAAATCTGCAGGTTTACAAACTGTTGTAAATCAATTGGTTTTAGGATTTGGAGTTTAAAAAAATACATTGCATTTTAAGCCAGAGCAAAGGTTGTGTTGGTTTACATTTTAAACTATAAGTTCAACAAAACAGGTTGTTTCACACATTTGCACATATTTTCCTCTCAAGCCATTTATAACCTCTCATCACTATAACCACCACCAAGTGAACTTACACTCAAATTTTGCTTTATGTGTTAAAAGGTTTAAGAAAGATTGCCACTACCATGTTTCACAGGAGGTATTGCAGGGGAATTTGCAGTGTTTATTTTCCACAACTGATTCCCACAGGGAACCTTATTTAAAGCTCATCAACTGCACTTTTTTATGTTTCAAAAAAGCAGATCTACAACTGATGATGACAAAAGTCTATTCAAGAGATTCTCTTTTTATCAGCAATATGCTAAGCTAAAGCTATAATAAGTTTGAATTTAAATGTAAACCAAACAAAATCTCTCTAAACAAGTTTGACACAAAATCTTTTTAACACAATCGACTTATGTAATGTTTCTAGGATGCTTTAACTTTGATTCATGTAATTTACTGAACAATTTAACACGGTGCACAGGCCTGGGGTAAAGGTGAGCTCACTTCTTGTTCTTGCACACAAAATGTGTTATGTCTCAGTTGGATGACATCACCGGATTTATCTCCTGATGACTGATGTCCCTGTTATTAACAATAAAAGCCCCCCTGATGCTTTGAATATATCCTTAAAAAACAGTCTCGCGTCTCCTCTGTGTAAGTGATTAAAGCCAGCCTTGATTTGTGTGCGAGGGGCATTTAGTCAGGTAAGCATCAGTGACTAACTATATTAAGCCAATACATCTTGCATTGTAAAAACTACGCTCAGTAATGTCATGTTCCTAAGTTCTTTAACATGCTTTATTAGGCAGCCTCGAGGTGACCATTATCTATCAGCCTGTTCTGCATAGCTCTTAACTAGGACAATGTGGCTCTCCTGTAAATCACTGGATAAAAAAATAAAAAAAACATATCTATTTTTTTTTTTATCCACATAGGCAAACCTTGATGCTGATTGATGGTAGTTAAACACACAAGTACTCCGTCAGTGAGATTGTAAATAAATGGTAATGTATTAGAGTCATTAAATACGCATCATTCTTGTGGCATGAAATATGTTGACCCCAACCTGATTATATACATAATTAAAACTGCTCAGCAGTCTCCGAGCAGGAAGCTGCGGAGCGGCGCGACAAGCGGGAGTCACGATGATGCACAGCAGACACGTCACTTATTTGCCTCATTTGTCATTTCCGCGCATCATTTTGGTGCATATAAATTACACATTTCATCATTCAACACTTGTGTTCTTAAAGTGCTTCGGAGCAATTTTGCTAAACTAATTTAAGTAATACAAAATATGTCCAGAAATATGTTCCTTAGAATGAACCCACCTTCACATTATGACCTTTTAGCTTCAGAGAGTCTCTGCACTTTTGCCAGCCAGTTGCCTAGTGAAAATAATCTGTTTCATGAACTTTAAATACTAATACTTCCCTCCTGTATGTAGTTAACCATTGCATTTTTTAAATAAAGAACAAAATACATAATTGATCATTAATAAATGCAGAATTGTTTGATGGTGCTTGTATCTTGAGAAATTAGCAAAAACACATTGAACGGGGTGAACAGGTTCAGGCAGACAGTTTGATATTTAAAAAGAACATTGATTGTATAACTTTAAACTCCTTTCAGCTAATTTGTTGTATATGACAGTTGTATCAATCATTAAAAATCTGTTATTTCCACTGGTATTTTTGTGTGTGTGTGTGTGTATTTATCTTAAAGACCCTGTCTGTAGCTTCTTTACTCTTTGTGAAAGACTAATAAAAACAAAACCTTTGTTTCGCCGTTTCAAAATAGTAATACAAAATTCAATTCAAATACAAAAATTATTTATTCATCCTAAAGCAAAATTAAATGTTGTTATAACTCGTTGTGAAATATACTTTTGTAGAAATCAGACTGAAGAACATTAGTTGTTAATCTATCTCATTTGCTTTTGTTGCTCCTCTTTAAATCTCTGTCTGGCCATAGACGTAGGTATTACTTGGGCTTTTAAAATGCTAATAGTAGTGGAAAGTAACAAGAAGAAACATGTAGGTTAAAATTAATTACTTTAACCTACATTTTGCAGAGAGTAAGAATAATTAAAGAATAAAGGAGTCTATTTGACCAACAGGTTATTATTATTATAATTATTTACAGACAGTTGTTGAAGAACATTTCTAAAATGCTGTAACATCTCGGAAAGGTAAACATGAATTTGAATTACCAAACTCATGTGTCTCACAGAAGTCTGACCTGACAGAGCGAGCTCTATACCGCCTTAGCCTCTCACTGCAACACTGGGTCTTGTTGCTGTCATGACCAGAGAGCTGAGCAGCGACCCACAATGTGAAAAGATTGCTCGGACAGAAATCAATACAGCAAAGGAATGAGAGTCAGGAGGACATTGATAGCAGCGCTAGGTCCTTATCGGTGTCCAGGTTGCCCTAGCAGGCCACAGCCGAGTGGAAAGCTATCCAGAAATCTGGGCAGAGGCAAGAATACCGGTGACTGAAAAAACACCCCTGGAGTCATTACGCCACTATCACCCTATCAAATGCCATGTCGCTCGCATGCTGTAATCCATCTTCTCCAAAACAATTCATTTGTCCTCTCCTCTTCTTCCTCTGTGACAGAAAGGAACTAAGGCTCCACAGGCTGCGGGGAAAATCCACACGGACTTCGAGAGGGGCTTCATTATGGCAGAAGTAATGAAATTTCAGGATTTTAAAGAAGAAGGCAGCGAGAGCACTGTCAAGGTGAGCAGTTAGTGTGCCGGAGGAGATGAGGGGGAAAGTCTCCTGTGATCAGTGGAGCTGACAGTCGCCAACACAGCTCCGACTGAAAACTCCTCTTCACCTTTGCTCGGGGGAAGAAATTACTGCACACACTCAGGCTCCACTAGTGACAAGGCAGCTGATTCTGGCTCTAAACACTGCCATTGTGCTCCAGCTGTGCATATCTTTATCACAATGTGTTCTAACTGGCTGATGCTGGCTCTTGCTTCTGCCTTGGCACAGACACTTGGAGGAAGCACTCCTTCAGCTCACCCGGCGTTTATCAGATCTGTACGGCGTGCCGTTAGCTGTCCCGGATGTAAGCATGTGACAGTGATGTAAAGGGACGAGTTAAATAAAGTGTAAAATTCCTCCAGTAATGACTGCTGCATGGATGGGTAACGCTGGACAATGACTTGCATGTCTTCGTTACAATCATGCCAGCATTTGTTTTACTCTTTAACTGTTCATGTGCAGCTTCATGTTAAATGCTATAACATACAGGGCTTTGCAAAATCCCCCTCACCTACTGATATATTTCGCTCTGTTGTCACATTATCATCAACATGCTATGGTGGGATTTTTTTTGATAGACCCGTGCAAGATAGTGCATACTTGTAATGTGGAAGGGAGACAGTTTTTACTAATAAAAACATGTGGGAAATGTGTGTCGTTGTGTTAGTCTCAAAAATTCAATGCAGCCAACTGAAAATAAATGTTTAGGTTTCAATTGAATTTAGGTCTGGGCTTTGACTGGGCCAATGTAATTGTGATCAAAACCAATTTCATCATAGCTTTAGAGCTGTTTTGCTGTATTGTGCTGCTTTTTTTCCACTTCTTCCCATCTTACATCCTTTACTATATTTATTAACAACAATCTTCAGAACAACTCTGACCCTGTAGAAAAACCATCCCCACAGCATGACACTGCCACCATATTTCACCACGAGAATGATGTGTGGAATGTTAGGATAGATTTGAACATATGACATTGTTTCGCCACAATTAGATTCATTATCTTGTTGCTATTCATCCTTCACACGGTCACTGGAAACAGTAATGTACTTCAATCCAACCGCAGGAAACTGGGAGATCAGGATTTTATGACGCTGAGTTCTGATGCTCACCGGAAATGCAGTCTTCTTCAGGCAAAACACTAGTGCTGTTGTCCACACTGCCAAAATCAACCAAAACTGAAACTTCTTTAGTGTTGGTTTAAACTTGTCTGCAACATTATTCCTGAGCTGTCTGCTACTGTTTCCCTTTTTTTTCTGCACTGTTCTCTAACAAACATCTAGGACTTCACACAAAAACTGGATTCATATGTAGGTTAAATAACTTGCAGACTGACATGTAATCAGGTGACTTTTGAAGGCAGTTGGTTGATCCCTGGATTTTTGTTTAAAAGGGTATCACAGGAAAGTGGATTAAATTCCACATCTTTTATTGATTTATAAGCTTTTAAAATATTGTTTTGTTCCACTTCACAATATCATGTTATTTTAAAGCGCCTAAAGGGTTTGTGATAATTGTAAAAGACACTGTATGTTATGGTGTTTTTAAAATTATATCTATAAATTTATCCACAAAAACAAACGAAGAATTCTAAAATTAAGGCCAAGCATGAGCTTCTGCACAGCAAGCTAAAAGTATAGATTAACAAATTAACCGTTCAATGCCCTAAAATCTTTTTCCTGACTAATCAAACCGTTATTAAATTGCGGGTTGCTTAAACTAAATTAAAAGTGACTAACTTTGTACCGCATAAACCTTGTGATCAGGCGCTGTAAGCCATGCTGTTGAAACCTCTTTATCAGCAGCATCAACTCCTTATGGCCACTTACAGACTCAGCTAATGTAATTATGGTGGCACAAAGGGCCCATGGAGACCAGTAAGGAAGCAAGCACTAAAAAAACATTAAAACCTCTTTAAAATTCAAGCCCTCTATTTTTAAATTATTATTTTTTTTACATTTAATGCAGTGGCAGTGTATTGTTCACACCCCCAATAAGCTGCTAACAGAGAATGAATCGTGCTGGTCTCTGGGGGGGGAGTAGGGGGTTTACCATTGTTATCCGGGGTTGAGATCTGAGTGTCAGGTCCTCACTGCTTGCTCTCCCTTTAATCCGTTTTTGAGCCTCAGAAGAACATGCAGCGTCTCTGACTGCGGCATTACGGTCTGTGCTATTTAAAGCCAGTTGTGGGAATAGGCTTCATGAATAGCGCCCGAGTATGGGGATATCACATTATTAGTAATCATATCTGCTTAAGCCAAGCTTGCTGCTCCAGATGGCTGCTTTCAAGTGCAAATGAACCAGTTAGATGTGTCGGGTTTAATACGTACTCAGGAATCACAAATAGCCATTGATTTTTTTTTTTTCCTGTCTGCCTCTCCATCCTGTGTTTCTGATCGTATTGAGCTTGGATTAAATGGTCTCCTGAGCCTTTTAAAGGGACATTGATTCCTCTAATTAATTGTGCGCTGTGCAGAACCAGAATGGATAAACCTGTCTCTGTTAGCACTTCAAGTCAATTATTTTTGAGTTTGCTGGGAAGGAGAACAAACACTTACAGTACACAAAAGAAATGTTAGAACTTATTTAGTTTCCTTGAGAAGTTTCATGTCACAGTAATCAAAGACTTATTAACATTTTGGTGCCAGTGCACACGAAGTGCAAACGGGCAGCCAAGAGGATTACTCGCTCAGTGGGAATTCAGGCACCCCCATGGGCAAAGCAAGAATGCTTTTCTGTGCCTCTGATTCGGTGTGTGTTTTTTTGCTCAAATGATATACGCAAATGACAGTAGTGCTACCCAAGGATGTGCACAAGGGCAATAGCCACCCCAATAAATTTGCCACCCAACTGTTCTCCACTAAACCAAATAATCCAGAATGCATTGGCATTAGAGGGGACACCCTTTTATTAGTTGCAAAATGTAATCATTTATTTATATTTTTTCATTTTTTATTATGACTCAGACATATTTTTTTCAAGAGGGCTTATTTAAATGTTTTATTGTAGATTTGTTTAGTTTTAGAATATTTTTTTTAATTAGTATTAGATTAAAATTGATCACAATTTGACCCCTGCTATAAAATCATTCTGAAAACAAATGTAGTTTAATTCTAAAATGCACCTTGTGTTAAACTACAGATTTAATGTAGTACATTTAGTGGTATTATAAACTTGTGCCAGTTTGTTTTTTGTTGTTTAATTTAATCTCTTCTTCGGATCTCTTACAGGCAGCAGGGAAATATAGGCAGCAAGGAAGGAACTACACCGTTGAGGATGGAGACATCATCTTTTTCAAGTTCAATGCACCAAGCGTACTAAAGAAAAAGTAACTTATGCAAGATATTATTGTCGTTCATAAGATTGACTTTTTTTCATTTGTTTTTGGGGTACATCTATGCAGCACCACAAGAAAGTATTCACACCCTTTAGCTTTTTCCGCATTTCCTTTACGTTACAAACCTATTCTAAAAAGTATAAGTGTACAGTTTTCTTTGTTTAAAAAAATCTACTTAAAAGGTCCCTTAAAGACAGATGAAAATTTCCTGTCACTCATTTTTGTACATTTATAAAACATTTAAAAAGATTAAATATTTAAGTTTTCACATACATACGTATACGATGACAATCAAGATGGAGCTCAGTTGCATCTGATTTCCATTGATTTCCCATTAGATGTTCCTGCAAGCCAAAAAACAAGTCAAGAGTGTGAACTATTGTCAAACTCAGCTGATTGTAAGAAATTCATAAGGGGGAAAACATTTTTTTATATGAGGTCTGATTGGTAGTGGATGTCAGAGCAGAAACCAAGCAAGGCACAAGACTGGAGAGGCACCGATGTACATCATGACTAAACTGAACAATCAGGGACCAATGGCCGTGGTTATAGATTTGACCTAAAACCTGCCCAACAAGGTTCCCTTGTTAAGATTCAACCATCAAGAACGTCACCTTTTGCTACTCTAATCCTGTAGTCAGCTCTTTAGACTGGCCAAACAGAAGCAACTAACACACACACACACAAATCAGCTCTGAACTGAAAAACCAAGAGACACAAAATAAGGTACTTATTTTGTGTCCAAGGAGAAATCTACAGAGAAAACAGACAGTGCTCATTACATTGCTAAAGTTGTTCTTCCTGTCAAGCATGATGGTGGAAACATCATGCTGCGGGGATGTTGTCTGCGGTAGGGAGTGGGTGTCTAGTAGGGGTGTCCTGATATGCTACCAATATCAGATATTATTCCGATATCTGCAAAAACAAACAAAAAAATGTAATATCTGATTATGTAAAATGTAAGCACTCCAACACAAGTAGACTGTTCCAGGATTGAATCCATGGCACCATTTCTATTTAGCAGCTTATATCCAGTATGACCAATATTGACGTTTGTAATATCGGTATCATTTACATTTATGCATTTAGCATACACTTTTATCCAAAGCGACTTACAAAAAGAGGGTTTAACATTGAACTACGACGTAATTTACCTGCAATATGCTAGGAGAGGATTTAACATTAATGATGACACTTATTTACACCATTTAGGTAAACACAGAAGGCCCAAGTACCATACACCAGCACTTTGAATTGTCTTGTACAAGAAAATTTGCTATACAAATAAACTTGCCTTGCCTTGCCGTGCCTACACTGAGTGCTAACTAATATCAGGGGGGGGTAATAAGTGCATTTAGATCTTTCAGGGCAATAGATACTCTTGAAAGAGCTTCCAGGATTTCTTGTAGGTGGAAAGAGAATCTGATGCTCTGATAGTGCACGTAAGGTTGTTCCACCAGCAGTCGGTCTGGCGCTGTTTTCTGGTTTGATCCAAGTTTCTTTGAGAGCAAAGATGTCCAGTGAGAGATAATTTACATGGGCAGAAATGAAGTCTGCCTTGTTCACCGCTGACTGACAGTTCCATAGACCTACAGAGAATTTATTGGTTTAGGATGACGACGTGTGGTCTTGTGAGCGGAGATTTCTGAGGTTACTTTTCCGTTTGTGAATGTAGAACCGCCTGCGGGTGCCAGAAATAACAGAGATAGGTTGGTGGCACATCGCGAAATAGTGAAGGTAGACCCCGTTCCGTGGCCCTGTTCGGTGGACATGCACGTCTTTACCCGAGAACGATGAGAAAGGCTGAACACAAAGGTTGACACGTCGCTGACGCTTCAGTGTATTCCCCTATTTTGTTATGCACAAGCACATTCAGCTGTTCTGTGTGATTGAATGATCCGGCTAAGACAACACCCTGGGAGGCAGATAGAAACCAAGGCCTGTGGGGAGTGGTCAGAAACACTTCCCCAGACAATGGATCTTTAATTGACCTAGTTCTCACTACCTGAATGGCTTTCAGGTGAGAGTTTCAGTCAAAACAGGAGATCCAAAGGTACAATTTAGTTGGTAAATAAGCACAGAATTAAAAAAGCAGGCACTTACTTCTTAGTCTGTAGTCCCTCTGAGATATTCAGAGAGGTATCATATTGGAAGTGAAAAAGTTACATCGGGACGCCCCTCAACAAAGCTGCTGCAACAAGACACTGTATGTAGATGTGTGTTATAAGTAAATACTTAGATCTATTTTTATAAAGATCTTTAACATAAGCCGTGTAAAAAGTGAATGGGTGTTAAAACTTTAAGGTGGCAGTCTAGTACATCTATCAAAGTTTTGGTTTCCCATCTCAAGAGCCAAAACGCGGTTCCTGTAAACTGTGACAGCTTCTCCATTTAAGATCGGGATCGGGGACCCCCCTCCTCTTCAAATTGTAGCAGCATTTTAAGGAGCTTATTACTCTCCAGATACTTCATTAATCTCCATCACGGGTGCCAGCACTGACACAGCTGACAGAGGAGACAATACCACCTGCTCTGCTCCCTCTCTTGCAGATAATGCATGTTTTACAGTAGGCCAGATGTCTACACTCAATAAAACATTTGAGAAAAACCAGCCTGTGTGTGTTTAGGGATGTCTGTATTGAGTGGAGAGCTGCATGGCGAAGGCGATAGCGGTCCTGCCGGCCACTGATTAGAGAATTAAAAGACACAGCTGACATTGACTGTAGTGTAAAGGGGACAATTATAATTAAGTCTGTTAAGTGATGCTGATTTCAGAAGGGCACACAGAGGATGCAGGTGCGTTTTGCCAAAAGGAAATGGTCATTTTGAATTATTATTCCCAAACAGATTGAGTTAACCTTTCACAAAATGTGTGTGTGCATTCTTTTTTTCTGAAACCAGAGCTGGCCCAACACATAAACTAACAAAGCAGTTGATATTTTGAGCTCCAAAACCAGGAGGGCAACACACATTGATTTTAATACACTAAACAGAGATGTACATCTTTATATCTTTTATTGTATTTTGTGGGCAAATTGACAAAGACTTTGCCTCCTTTCACTTTTGAATGGTCATAATTTGCCGTAAGCTAATACTATTATTCATTTTAAATGCTTAAAGATAACCCACAAAATAAAATTGGACTTAAGTCTGCAGAGTTTAGATTGAAGTGGTTTACACCTGAATAAAACTCCCAGGGTAAATGACTGAGTCAGAACCTCCACAATACCTTCTTCTTTTTTTTTACAGCCTACACCTTATAACTCTCTTTTAAATCAAATGCTATGTAGTAGGAGATAAATATTTTACTCAAATAGAAATAACCAGAACATGATGAATAGTTAGAAGCCGGTCATAATGCAGTACCAAATAATGTAAAACTAAAGAACTGTAGACTAAATAAATGTAAAACGCTTCAAAAGAGAAAAATATTGCTACAAATTCATTATTAGTTTATATAATTTGTAGAAATGTAAGACATTAACCAAGATTCTATACAGGTTTTTTTTAGACAACATAGTTTAACATTCAGAAAAGGTAAAATATGTAAATATTCATACGAATTTAAGACTAGCTTTAAACTTACCAAAAAGCATATAAAATGTACAACCTGAAAGCAAGTTAGTGTGGTCAATTTAAAAGGAATTTTAATAATGTAACAGTTAACATTAAACATTTGCCCCTTTGAAGGCATAAAGTTTGCTCTTTCCTGTAGTTTTCTGTGTGACCAGCATTTAATTATCAATAATGCTTTCACACAAAAACCCTCAGCATGTTTATAACATAACTGCAACAATATAAAATCCCCTTTAGAAATATGTTACGCCTTTTTACTTTAACAGACTGCTTAGAGATATTAAATTTTCTGTTTTTGTAAAGCAATTTATCTAGTGAAGCTACATTGTTACCACAGCTGGCTTGGGACCATACTGACTTTCATTCTGCCATTCAGTTGCTGCCCCCCGCCACAATGTGTAAGGACACAAAGAGTTCAGAAGGAAAGAGTTGGGGTTTGAACTGGCAACCGACCATTTACAGGACAACCTTCCACCTCCTGTTCCATCGTCACCCCAATATGAGAGTTGCTAATTTGCAGGAAATTGGTTGTACGGTTAAAACCCAAATTATTTACACCCATGACAGACCAAGGGTTTAAACCCACCCTTTAACTTTACGACCACATTTCGTCAGACAGGATTTTTCACCTGACATGAATTTGCAACAGGAGCTAAAGTTTGATGGCACAGACGTTTCCCAACATCAAAGATTTAAAGCTCATCACTAAAGATGAATCATTAAATTTCCGTGGAAAGAAGTCAAAAGATGGTCTGCTTTTATACAAATTATCTTGATAATATTAAAATGCTTTCAATGTGAAGTGTTTATTTCAAAAGGGAAAAAATTATATTTAATTTACATTTTTTATTAAAATGTAAGAAAAAGATATTTTATTTTTGAAAATTGTTGTCATTTTAAATGTTCTCATCTTTGGGGAAATGCCTTTTGTGATTTCCAAATCAGAATCTGCGTGGTTTTTTAAATGAATACTCACAAATCAACAAGTTTTTACATGATGTTTTAAAGGCAATACCAAATGTTCTTCAAAATAAAAAACAAATTTTGCTAATTTTCCTTTGTTTTGCTTTTTTTTCTTTATTTAATGTATTCTTTATTTGTCGAGGCATAAAAATGTATTTAAGAAAATCAAAAAAAAATGTATTAGAACATCTCAACAGCTCAAAACACCTTGTTGCCAAAAAGCTGATCCACCTAGTGTGATAAACAAACACTTTCAGACATGAGGTTTAATTTGTTTTGGCTATGAGTCAATAAAACGGATTTGCTTATAAGTGGTGCGTCTCTCCCTTTAACCTGGAAAACAGATTTGAAAAACTAGAGTTTGAGACCCCTTTCATTTCATCATGAAATGTTTGTTAGGTTTACGATTCTGCCTTTTCTTTTCAAAAAGTACGGTCCAAATGCATATTAAGAAAATTAAAAGAAAGACTAACTTAAGGCACATTTTCATGGGGGGGACTCCAAAATTCAGAACCACTCGATATAGCATGAAAATAGATGTGTGCGCAATCTGGTGGTGTAGCCAGAAAACGATTCCTGTTGTCTGAAGTAGTGTTTTTCTCGCCCCTATACTTTGTGTGTAAGTGTTTGTGAAGCATTTATGCTGATGGAATTGCACCACTGCAGCTCGAGCTACTTCGGAGAAAGATTGTGTTCTCGGCGGGAGTCTGGACAAAAGAGCTGTAGATCAGCAGTGCTTTGCTGAATATCTCGTAAGCATTAAGAGTGCGGCGAAAGAAAATGGCCATTTGATGGGGACGAAAAGATTGAATAAAAATTGTCATTTTGCTGGGAAAAAAACAACAAAATGTGTTGCATATCCAACTTGTAGATGGGATGTCTTACGTAGGCAGCAGAAAACCATGATGTTCATCATGGAAATAAGGTGTATTATAGTCTTTGACTTCTGAGATCGGTGGCAAAATATAGCAGGGTGCTTGTTGTGCTTATTTAAAAAGCATCGCTGAGGAACATATGTTCACTATAAACCGCTTGCCTTATTTTGCTTTGTGTTAACCTCCGATTTTAATCAAACAAACCGCGCGCAGCACACAAAGGAGGTCCCTCTAACACTCAGAGGCCTCATATGTACTCCTTCAGCGGACAGTGTTTTAAGTGAAACTATTCAAATTCTCTAGGGATCACAGTGGAGGCTTGAGACAAAAACTGCTTTTGCATTCTTCCTCGGGTGGCAGTGGTGTTGGCCAACCTAAACCCCACACAGAAGATTATTCATCTGCTGCAATTTTGAGGCTCAGGGTTTGATGAGTTCTTCCCAGTGGTCTGGTTCGAGGAGAATTTTGTTTTTCAGAAAGTGCCAATAAATCTCTTCAGTGCAAGTAATAAAGCTATTTAGAATCAAAACATCATGAAAAAAAATCCATTGTTCCATCCCCGACATGATGTTTCTGGCTTTCATAGCACCAATTTAGCTGTCACATGAAAGAGGAGATTTAGGGATTCAGAAGGGGATTTTGTGTCCTTTTTTGTTGTTGTGACATCATGGTTTTGATGTCAAACAAACGTTTTTGAACGTGACACCATTAGGAAAAGAGGCGTGCACACGGTCGTTCGTTGCCATTATCAGGTGGATTTTAAAAGGCGCCCTGCGCGACTCATAAACCAGGAAACGTGACAGAATCTCTGCAGAAATCTTCTGTCAGTGCCATCGATCAAGTGGTGCCATTTTGGCCCGAGGCGAACCACAGTGGCATCAAACCGAGAAGAGCAAAGGGTGGAAAGCTTGCTTTTAAAACACACACCCAACAAAACAGCCAGCGGCCTGCCATTGTAAATCACTGCTCCACATGCCCCAATACCCTTTGAAGAATTGAAAAAAAAAAAGAATGTATTATGAGTTTTAACAAATAAAGATGCGGCATTTTTCAGAGCGTTAACTATGCACAAGGGACCGTGTTGGGAAATGCGATGGTTGTAAGCAAACACGCTGCAGCGTATCATTACAAAGAAGAAATTATCTCTATTTTGGATGACAATAAAAGACATGTTGTAATTGTTGTTATTGTGTGATTTCCTGCCTGACACTATATGCTCTGCATAGTCAAAACGGCACCATGATGTGACAAAAATAACAGCAAAATGTCCGTATAGGAGGGTTTATGCAGCAATTTCCCCTCCCTTATGTTGTGCCACCATGATACAGTGAACTGCTTTGATTTATTGTTCATGCTGTCAAACGGATGACACTTTGTTGATGCAGTGCTGAGTGAAAGGAATGACATAAACAGCTGAGCTTTGCAAGGACTGATCAGATTTTACACCAAGAAGTTTGACTTTTGGTTTCAACTGTTTACTTTTTTTTAGCATGTTCTCAGCTTTAACTTGATAACTATTTATCATTAACTTTACAATGTGTGTATTTTACCAAGTTTCAGTAGTTAACCAAAATGGTTTTAAGCTATTGGAATTTGAATTTAAATCCAAATTACTAATATAATTACTTGTGAAATATAACTTCCTGTTTTTTTACTTAGGTATTTTTTTAACTGAATTGTCACTTAAGGATATTATATGATTTCAACACTATTCTGAAAAATCATGTCAATAAATATAATAATGAAGGAGAACAATTTTTACTTTTAGTAATAGAAATGTTCATACGTTTAAAAAACAACATTTATGCATGAGCAAAATATGAGCATCCCCTTATTAACTTTTCCTACTGCACAAAAGTATGCATATTCAGCATAATATGTCCCTTTCTAAAACACCAACTTTTTGTTATTAGCTCCAACCTTTGCTATTTTGCTCAGACACAAAATAAAGCAGAGACTTAAGTATTTGAATTTGGGCAACCAAGTAAATCACTGCATGTTAATCTTTTGTAATCCAAATATAATTTAAAAAAATATATTTTTACAACTCTGTAAATCAGCCTTAAGCATGGCACCACTAAACAACACATGTAAAAAAGCTTTTTCATATTGGTACTACTACTACAACTACTACTACTACAACAACTACTACTACTACTACTACTACAAGTACTACAACTAATAATAATAATGATGATAATAATAATAGTAATAATAATAATGGGCTGCACAGTGGTGCAGTGCGTAGCCCTGTTGCCATGCAGCAAGAAGGCTCTGGGTTTGATTCCACCTTGGGTCTTGGGTCTTTCTGCAAGGAGTTTGCATGTTCTCCCTGTGGATGCATGGATTCTCTCCGGGTACTCTGTCTTCCTCCCACAGTCCAAAAACATGACTGTTAGGCTGATTGGGCACTCAAAATTTGTCTTTAGGTGTGAGTGTGTGTATGTCTCTATGTTGCCCTGCGATGGACTGGCGACCTGTCCAGTGCCCTGGAGATAGGCGCCAGCAGACCCACCCAACCCCAATAGGGACAAGGGTGTACAGAAAATGGGTGAATGGATAATAATAATAATAATAATAATAATGGTAACATTTTCTGTCTAATAAACTTATTTTTGGAATTAAATAATTTTTAATAAATATTTACCTTATAAATACATGCTTTTAATTGTTACAGTACACATACATCATCTTTACTCGAATCAACTCAAAAGTTAAGTAACTGTACACATTGAATTTTTTTTGTGTGGATGTTGGGAAAATACATCAGACATTAAAAATAAATAACACACACCATGCAATATCGTTTTTGCTCAAATAAAACATAAAAGTTTCAAAAAATCAATACCTTTTAGGTGATGTAATTTTATAGCGTCTCAGTTGAATCCAAACACATTTTTGGGGATTTTCTTCAAATCTTTGAATATTTAGGGTCGGTTTGTTGTTGTTTATTGTATAATGCATTAACATTTAGATTCGCTTACTCTTTTGTGTGTTTGTCTTTACATTTTCTCTTCTCCAAACTTTTTTCTCACAAGCTGCGTAAGATTAGAATTAATTTTATGTTTTAACATAGTTCTGTGTGCGATCATTTACAAATTCTGGATGTAGTTTAACCAGCCTGTCTATATTTTAATTCCCTATATATCATAACATGTACACTTTTTTTGATGTTCAAGGAACTTTACTTATTTCTGCAGCAAACCTGTAATTTTGTGTCTATGCATGTTAAACCAGGCTCAGTTTTTACCTGGGAGAGAAAATTTTAATGCCGATTCTTACTGTAGGGTCATTCTGTTTTTGATCTTGATAAACAAATCATTTTATTATAAAGTATTCATAACCCTTAAGGTTTTTCACATTTTAACCACAAACCTCATTGTCTTTTAATGCAAGTTTATGGGATATTCCAACACAAATTGATGTAAAATTAAATAAAAAAAACAAAGAAAATGATGCAAGAGTTTCCAAGTTTTTTTTACACAAAGGGGAAGTTGTGTTGTGACCATTTGTTTTCAGCCCTCCAAAACCAATGCTCTGTACAAACGACATTTCACTACAATTAAGGCAGCAAGTCTTTTGGGGTAAGTTGGGGCATGCTTCCCAAACCCACCCACTGACATTATTGTCATTATTTTATGCAAAACAGCTGAAGTATAGTTAGATTTTCCGGTTTTGTCAACAAATCCAAATAAATGTAGGTCAAATTTTGACTAGGTAATTTAAACAGGTATCTTTTCTTTCTGGCTTTATGTTTAACATTGTGACCTTGCTGACAGGTGAACCTCACCTGTCTCAAGTTTTTTTCAGCTTGTTACATGTTTTCTTCTTCATCAGTCATGTATTCAGCGTCAGCTCTCTAATCATTAACTTCAAGACCTTTCCCACATGGAATTCAAGCATTCACCCCCATGTTTCAAAGTAGGGTAGCGGAGGAATTTGCAAGCAGGAATTTCCTCATGTTGTGTACTGTGTACTGATTATGAAAGCTAACACGAATACTTTTTTATTTGTACTCTCCATTAACACCAGATTTGTGAAATCCACACAATAATAATAACCCTGTTGACAGATTCTCTTACCGCAGTTGTGGATCTATGCAGCACCTCCAGAGCTACTGTAATATAGGCCTCCTGACTGCTTCCCTAATGCTCACTTTGCCCACCTTGTCAGTTTAGGAGGACAGCCATGCGTTGGCATATTTACAGTTGTGCTATCCTTATTCCAATTTGAAATTATGAACAGCACTTGAGATGATAACTTACACACAGGTCGATTAATTACTATCCCAAAAGTCACACAGAATTTCATTTTGGGAGGCAGATAATAGGGAGGCTAATTAAATATGCTTTCCACACTTTATAAAAAATGATGGTTAAGTTTTTTAAATCAAGTATAATTTTCATCCTTTTCAGACTTATGTGGTATTCTAGCGTAAGTCATCAATACCTAATGCTTTGAAGAAAACAGAAAAATAACATATGGACATGAAAATTCCGAAATACCAGTTAGAAAAGCGGCATTAATGATGACTGAAATCTGACAAAACAGGAACTGACCAGTTGGAACAACCTTCTCACACAATGTATTAAATGCTATGAGAAATAAAATTAACATGTGTTTAAAATGTTTTGTTGAAAACAACTAATAAAACTAAAACAAAACAAAAAACTATCAATCATTAAAGAAGACGCTCTAACTCACATTTAGTACTGCATTGCAAATAATTACATGAGATTACTCTAAATTTAAAACTTGTTATCTAAAATGTATGCATTCCCCTGCACTCACTACTAAACTAAAGCTAAATTCACAAATTACAGCTAAAGAAATACGTTTTTTATCAAGTAAACAACAGATGTGACTGTTTGCAGATATAAATCCGTCATAGTGAATGTTTGTGGAAGCAGTGAAACTCTAGCAGAGAAATAACTTTCAGCTTAAATTTCCTCCCATTACGTGAATAAAAGGTCTGTCAATAGGTTCTCATTTCTTTTGTTTGCAGCTCCAGCTGGAGACAACTCTGAAGACAAACAAGGCCAAAGTTACACATCTGTGTAGACCACTGCGTCCATCACAGCGTTGCATTTGTATTGCTTTTAGGTTATTTTACTGTTCGCTTTAACTTGGAAGTCTTTGCAGAAATTGTTGATATATTTCCAAGGATTCCTGGAGCAAGCAGATGTAGCTGTGAGGTTTTCTAAAGCTGTTTCCATTGGCCTGTGTTTACCTGACACTTGGATTGACAGCAGAGTGATTGGAAATATCCACCATTCACTGCCGTGAGCTCCTGAGTGCAAGGAAAGTGCTTTTGTAGTCTGGCTGTAATGGGCCAAGTTTGAATTGAAGGTTGAGGAGAAATAGCCTCACTGCGGTCGTGCCCTGTGAGGAACTGACACACCACAAATAATACTCAGAAGTGAGGTCCTGATAGCATCACAGCCATGGAGCAAATACAAAAGCATGCAGGCTCTCATTTCAATGCACTTTCACAATGTTGTAATCTGCACAGTCAGACCAAGGGGAAGGAATCAAGTCAAATACAAACTCAGGCTGTGTCTTGTCTACATTCTTTTCAAACAATGTTGTGAACAAAAAACTCTTGCTTGTAAAACTAGAAATATATTTACCAAGTTCAAATCACTGCAGAAGAAAAAGACATCATGAAAAGTAGATAAATATTCTTAAAAACATATAAATAGATCACATAAATAGGTTTTGGATGAGTTGTTTGTTTCTTAAGCAAAGCTTATTAGGTGATTCAATTAAAAACAATACATATATTTTAGCAAAATAAAACTATGACTTTATTTAAGTCAACGAACATCACTGTATTAGCACATTAAACTACAGATATGAGACCTTAAAAAAGAGGTGGTGAAACATTTTGGATAAATTGTATATTCATCTATAGAAACAACATTTAGAAGTACAAAACCTGGAATGAGCAACAGCTAATCCAACATACTCAAATAAATAAAGGGAATACTGACACTTTTAGGTACTGCAGCATTCAAGTGTGTGTTAACACAATGCCAAAGAGAAAAAAGGGCACCACCCATCCAAATCAAACTCTGCTCCACGGCAATCTGGCAGAGGTTATAGGACAATTTGCAAACAATACCGAGGCAATCTTTTATCAGTGAGACAGATTTTTCACAAGTGGAACACATTCAGAGAAGACAGCCTAATCCGGTTGGGGGAGGAACTCAGTCTTGACAGACGGTTCTCCTTTGCTCTACCTTCTTCATGTCTCACTCTATAGTGTTAAGTTATTTAAGTTTTTCTATAGTTATGCTGCTATAGGCTTAGACTGCTGGAGGACAATCTGACCACTTCTCTCTCTGCTACTTTCTTCCTTTGCCCAATCTAC
>JAVLVB010001001.1:4331042-4358327 GCA_032876305.1 Orestias chungarensis
TCCAGAGGAGTGAATGCTGCAAGTCAATGACTCGATGCAATCTGCTGGGGTTCCTTAGATTGGAAACTTTTTCAAATTGATTTGTTAGAATGTATCCTTGATTTTAATTGATTTTTTGTAAAGTGCCTTGAGACGACACCTGTTGTAAATTGGCGCTATATAAATAAACTGATTCTTGATTCTTGATTCTTGATTCAAGACAGTGGAGAAGTCTTTCCTGGAAACAGATATCCAAGAAATCTTCATGAAAACAGATATCCAAGAGGCTTCAATCTGATTTTCCAGTTTGCAATGCTTGGAGAAATGAAAAACAAAAACGAAATAAAGCAATGTTTTGGTATGTTTCTGGCAAAAGTTATCAAAAGTCCAACAGCTACACAACTTTGTATAAAATGGCAAAAAAAGAAGCCATATTTGGATATTGTAGCGTTCCAATAACAAGGAATACTCAGGACTGTTGCTTTTGTGTTTTTTAATGATTAAATTAAATACCATGTACTCTATGGATATTGTCAGCATTTGTGATGTATTTATTATTTGAATTTAATGATTTTCTTCTAAAGTGCCTTGAGACAACATATGTTGCAAATTGGCTCTATATAAATAAGCTGGTTCTGTACCACCCTGGACAGGTCGCCAGTCCATCGCAGGCCAACATAGAGACACATACGTACAGGACAAACAAACACTCATGCACATACGCTCACATCTAAGGACAATTTAGAGTACCCAATCGGCCTAACAGTCATGTTTTTGAACTGTGGGAGGAAGCCAGAGTACCCAGAGAAAACCCACACATGCACAAGGTTTGTTGAGGCCAGATACTAAAAGGAAATATATTTTACGGAAGGAAAGCATAAGAGTACAAAGAGACTTCAACAGATTTTTAAGAAAGTCTTATTTTCTATATGTAATTTTTGTTATTTTTAATGTACACATTTACTCTGTACGGTTTGAGGTTAGTAAATGTGTGTCCATGATGCCTTGAATATTGAATAGGAAAACAAATCTATCAATCATATCAAAAATACTAATTTTATCCCTAAATGTAATAAAAGAAATTACATCTTCTTAGACTAATGTTCAGGGTTGTCCGTGATTTTTTTTATTTGAAATGATTTTTTTGATGTAAAATCCTTCTTTGCATCATCATCTCAAGAGATTCCACACTTGTCCCCAGAACAGACCCGGCCTTCGTTACCAGGTTGTTGAGCCTTTTTAGGTGATGTTGCTGCCCCAACAGATGATGGAGGAGATGACACTCTCAACAACAGATGTATGGAAGATATGCAACATATTGTTGTAAACCTTGAAGGTTCTTAGCTTCCTAAAGCGGTACAGTCTGCTCAGTCCCTTCTTGTAGACAGCTTCACTGTTGAGTCTCAAGTCCAGTCTGCTGTACAGATGAACATTGATTTAAAACAGTTTTTAGTTTTTGTTCTTTATAAATACTGTACAATATAACCATTGATCTATTGCTTGATAAACAGATCCATATGAAAATTTGTTCGTTTTATCCCTTATTAGTGTGACAGTATTTTTCCAATTAAAGGACTAAATAGGTCTGTCATATTAATTTTGAAAAGGTTTTAAAATATTTGCCATAGGCTAATCGTACATAGTGTCATTTTAAGATGGACGTGTACAACACCGAGGACCTCTTTATATTATTAAGATTGTATAACAAGCACTGCTCCCAAAATTAAAGAGACCAATTTTTGATGAAACATAGGGAAAATTATGTCTCTTAAACCAAAGAGAGATCGATTGATTTCAGAAGAAAACATCAACTATGCCCCCCCATTTTATTTAATAAGCAGCCTGTTCATATTGTACAACACTACAAATACCTTGGTACAATTATTAATAACCCCCTTTAACCCAGACACGGATGCCCTCTGTACTTAGGCTAGCCAGCATATGTACTTTTTGTTTGAAATGTACCCGTAATAATGTTGACACAGTTTTAATAAATAATGTTTTGCTCCTGTTACTACTGTTTTATCTAATAATTTTTGTAATAATCCTTTATTTATACAGGAATACAATCTCTTGAAGCCCATGGTCTAATTTACAAGACAGATCTGTTAGGTTTGTTATTAGTTTGACTCACTCACCCTAAAAAAAGATATATGGAGACACAAAACAGCATTGTGAAAGAGTTGAAGCAAAAATAATAGTGAGGAGTCGGGTAGAGCTTAATCAGCTCTACAGAACTGGGGTCACTAAAAATCACTCTCTTCACCGCCTTTGCACAAAGACACATGGTGATAAAATAAAAAACAAAAAGGTATAAAAGTGTTTATTTCATCTAGTGCCTCCCTCATTAATGATTTATTATAGTTCTATTTGATATGTAGACTTTATTTGTTAACTCCTATCTTTAGGCATATTGCCTCTTGGAGACAATAAAGTCAACATACTTTTTTAATTATTTTAATTATTCTTTTTTTTTCTATGCTTGTTTCCCTGTCTTTTTGATTTTTTATACCCATGGATTTTTAAATTCTATTGTGCTGTAGCATTCCTAATTGCTCTATTAACACACCTAGCAGGACTCTGTGGTAAGAAAAACGTAAGCTAAGGTAAACAATGCAGCCACCTACACTTGAACGCGTTTAAGGAGTCCCACACAAAAAATAACTGACATTAGACGTAGCCAATGGTAGCGGTTTGAACGTGGCAAACAGCCAATCAGCTTTCGGTATAGGGAGGTAACACTTCCTGTGTGTGGCGCAGTCAACAGCGGAGGCCCCACCCTTTGTGTAACCTACCGCCCGTCAATCAAAACAGAAATAAATCAGTCAGTTATTAGTAATGATTGCGCGCATGCAATCATTTTAATCAGCTTCATCATGCCCTGTTTCTTGTGACTATCAAGACGTTACGTTTAAGGACGAGTCACGCCATGACTGGTATGTTTTTTTTGTTGCTATTATACGGAAGCTAACTAGCTAACTCGGGCTAGCAGGGATGCTCGTTTGTGATACAGCTAATCATCGCTGTATACCTGAGCAGTTAAGTAGATTATTTTTATTTATTTTTTGTTGGCTTTTTTTAACGATAGTGTTGTGTAATGTCAGTTAAAGTGTTGCTGTTTTTTCTCGCCAATACTTTACGCCCTGTATTTGCCAGGTATGTAAAGCTAACATTAGCAGCGGCTGCTAGTTCACTAAGCTAACCTCCAGCTTATGTGCTTTTTTTGTTGTTGTTGTTTTACCTGGCAGCCCCAGAACAACCGCTGAAACCGGATGAGATGGAGGGCGGTCAAGACAGTTTTATCCAGCCGGAGGAAAGCAGGGGCAATCAGGTAAGGTTTCTTGTGTTGTTCCCCCCTTTATCTCAGCTTGTTGCTGTTTTTGGTGACACAGGCGTTCACAGTACCGAAGTTCGGGCACTTCAAACTTGGAAGTGAGAGGAGGGTCTGATACCCTCGTTTTGAGCCTCTCAGGCAACACTCCTCACGAATCCCGCCTCCTTTTATTAACGTGACAGATTGTAAATTCCCTTTTGGCTTAAACATTTGCTGGATTGGATCCAAGTGCTGCCTGAGGGGCTCAATATTTGCTACACTCAAGTTCATTTCAATCTCAAGCAATGAGTCACAATTGTCTTGTGTGGCCCTAACTAATGGCCAACAACTTTCTTCCCCCTAAACTGCCCCGTCGTGGGGTAGGACGCTCAGACTTCACCCCTCGACCTGCTAGCAACGACCTGCACTCAGGTCGAGTCGCCATCGTCAGAGGTGAATAGAGGTGCTGCAGCTGATGTGGTAAGTCGGCACCTCTGCTACATCTGGTTCAGTGTTTGCTGGAGTGAGTCGCTCAGTCGTGTCTCCGTTTCTCAAAACCGGTGGTGGGCATTTACCTCCGTGAGCTTGGGCAAAGTGCAGTATGTCAAATCATTGAAAAAAACAAATCACTTGGATGCAATATAATTGTGTGTATTTTATGTTCAATGCATTCACACTGCATGCCGATAATATGCATTAGGCAGTTGAAGGATGCTCCTCACACCTGATACAGATTTAGTTAAAAAATCAAGGAAAGAAAGTTTGGCACTTCTATTTCTACAATTACATCTTAAAAGCATCTATTTTTTCTGATTTTGTGAAGCCCTACTACAAAACAGCTGTTTCTTCTGTATTAGATGGAAGGATATCCAGCTGTGACAACTAGACATGCACTGAATTCAAGTATCAGGGTAAACTAAGGTTAAGACTGCAAGTTTTAAAGTATATAAGTTTGTTCAGAGCAAATATACAAAATATATAACATAAAGCCATCCCTGCAATATCAGTGTGCACCAAATTGCCTTGGACTGCTTGAGTTGCAGTACTGGTTAATTATATTAGGTTAATTCATTTTTGCATGGTTTTCCTTTGCATTGATGTCAACACCTGATGCAAGAGAGTCATTTATCAAATATTGTTTTGTGATTTTAACAAAAAAAAATTCTAGCTGCCAGTCAGTATTAATCTGCAATGTCTGTTAATATTCAGGTGGTTAAATTTGCTCTACTAATCAGCATTTTATAGACTTGTGTTGGCATTCTTACCAGCCTTGATTTGGTATTTAATACAGTCTAATATAAGAAAAGTGGATGGCAGATTTCGCCAGCAGCCTGAATTTCTTGGGGCAGGGTGAATGCATCCCAAATTATTTCCTTCTCTGCTTGCATGCTTTAAAACAGTTTTCCTGTGTATTTTGATTAATATTAATTTATGAAAATACTTTTTGTTGCTTGGCTTTATTTCCTTGTTTCTGTTACTTAAATGTCACTAAATCATTCCCCAATGAGAGTTGTCCATCTATTTTATATGACAGATTACCATAGTTATGGTTTTAGATTATATTATAAATCACTCTTTTCATAATTTTTATTCGCGATGCTTAATATAGATGCACACTATTGTTTAATATTTTTTTATTCAACTATTTTTAATTAGGAATTGGGAATTTAACAGTTTTCCCTGAAAATTGTTTTAAAAGAAGATTACAATGATTTTATTCTTTTATTTTAACTTTCCAAATTATAGTAAAACCAAATTGGATTTGTATACAAAAGTATACAATTCATAATGGTCAGTTCACTGTTTTCCAAAACAGGAGTTGAGAGAATGCTAAGTATAAATTTATTTAGTATAAATTAGTTGTGCAATTATTTTATCATGATTGGTTATCTTTAGTTTGCCAGTGTTTGCTTCTACTTCCTTGTTAATTTGCTGTTGATAAAAATAGATTTTACTGCTGTGAGACAAACACAAAGCATGTATTGCAGTGTAACCTGGGAGCATCAGCCCTCTTCAATTTCTTTCTTTCTGGTAGTTTGGCAGAATGGTTTCTTTTGTGATCAACTACAGCAGCAGTGAAGTTGCTGAGAACTCCTTTGTTTTCTGATCTAATTGTAATGGGATCAGGCCTCCACATGAGCTGAAGACATCTTTAGTCATGCTTTTTAGCAAATAATATGGGATGGAAGGTGGCTGGCCCTGCCTGTAAGTAAATAAATATATATAGACTCAATAATAGGGCATAAAGGGTGTTTTACCTTTCTCTCAGGTAACAGTAGTTATGTGCATAACGCAGCGACCCCTTTTGCTCGAATCACTCTATACAATAAAAAAGAATGGTACATGTATAGACACCTTGCAGAGCAGCCATCAAACAAGAGACAAATGCCATGTGTTAGCTTAAAGCCTTCACTCTAGCAGAAAAAAACAGAGTGAGCCACAGCAGGGGACATCACACCTAGACGATAAAACCAATCAAAAGTGTGCAGGGAGCCCAACTGGCTGCAGTGCAGACGTCACTCACAGGAACCCCTCTGAATAGAGCCTAGGATACTGTCACACCCCTGGTTGAATGTGCTCTCACACCGTAAACCTTTTCTGTTGTAAGTGAAGGAACTAGTCTCCAGAAACTCAATCGGAGAACTTGTGTCTGGGCAGAGTCTTTCCTCTAGGTGGGTTGGCAAAGCACACAAACAGCTGAGCATACAACAGCATATCCAACATAAAATTGCAGTGCGCATGTATGTCAATACCAGTGCCAAATAAATAATTAGTTTGTGAAAGGACACCCTTTCTATTAGATAACCACGGTTCAGCAATTTCTTCTAATAATGTACCAAAAATCCAAGTCCTTGGATATGGGACAGCACCTGCAGTAGTCGCCTGCTTTATGAAACTGGCTATTAAGGCTAAGTCTTCTAGTTGAGGTAGGATATTATCCCGTGAAAGGTGGTACTCAAACTAGTTAGGCAAATCTTAGAAACTGTCTCTGCTTCGTTTGCATAGCTACATTAAATTGCCCGAGAGATCGATTGTTGCAAACCAATCACCTAAGCCAAGAGTGTTCAAACGCTGGCTAAATGTTAACATTTTGAATTTGTTATGGTTCTTGTTTAACACATTTGAATCGAGGATGGTATGTACTCACCTTCCCTCCTCAGAACAATACAAAAGCAGGTGTGCCATCCACTTGCACCGGTCTTCGCAGCAGCAACTGTATATCCTTCCTCCACTGTCGATTTTTTTATTTTTATATTTAGTTCCTATAATTTTATTTACAACTGTCTAACTCCTACTCTCATTAATTCATGGCAGTGGTTCATATTTTAGCGAGTAGGTGCTTCCCTCTGCTCAAGTGACGAGGTCCAGCGTCATTTGATCGTTTTGCACTCCGTGGCAAACTAGGTTTTGATCTACATAGATGGCACTCTTTTTTTGGAAACTTTGGCAACAGTTATACAAACATTATGAATATTTTATGTAATTCCTTGACCATAATCTGCTTCCCTAAACTGGGGCTGCAAAGTGCAAACAGTTTTTGCATTGGGTATTTGTGATTGGGAATCTGTTAGGGGAATTAATTGTCTTTTGGAACTGGGGCCCTGAACAGAACAAACAGTCCAGTTAACCACAGCACATTTCTGAGAAGGAGAAGGTGTGGGCCACTTGAACTTCACCTGATCAGCAGAAAACAGGGTTTTTTTCACCACTAATGGATAAGTACAAGTGTTCTTCTGGCCTACTCTACTCTAAAGACAGTAGACGCAGTTGTACACTGACCCAGCAATAGTCTTGGGAAAGAACATGACCTTCCAGGCTGTAGTCATCACCATGAGACTGGAGGTAAAGCAGAGATGGAGCTGCACCTGGTTTGGTCTTGTCTAACGCTCCAAATATTCCATAAGATCTGCCCAGCTACAAGCAGGGGCCTTCATCTAAAAACCTAAAAAGCTAGAGGTTTCCAATAAGGTGACAAGACTAAGAACCAAATTATGACTATAATGGTAGGTGCATTTAAAGGGAGGCTAGGACTACTAACTATCATCACACGTGATTTGACTAAATTTGTTATTAAAGACTTCAGTTGGTGTTGTGATATGTCGTAATTTGTGTTATAATGAATGGACTGAAACTGAACTTTTAGCTCATTGTTTTGGTCAGGGTTGATACTTCAGGGAGAGGCCAAGTAGCTCTAATTCTGTAGCTTTGTACATGAAGAAGTGCATCTTTTTAGGGCAGATAAGTATGGGTCTGTTTATTATGATATTATTAATTTTGGACACAAATTATTATCTTAGAATAATTAGTTTTGTTAATAATTAAAACCTGAGAATTATTGCTGACCATGTCCAAGTACTTTATAATCATTTTACTCTCTTTTAAAAAAACTACTTCCATCTAGATAATTCTTCACTTTACAAAATGTATATCGTCTCAGTCTGGTTCCTTGAACACAATTGGTTTGTGGTTTTCTGATAGCCTCCACAATCACTATTTGTAGTTGAATAGTAGATTCTCATCAGCTACATGTCGCCAAATAATTTGCAACTTATTTGATTTTGTTTTGTCAACATCAACCAAAATTTTAAAGGAATATTTCTTACACCTTGGTGACTTTATGCCATAAAGACTCAAGGCAGTTCTGAAGAGAGATGAAAAATTGATAAAAATTAATGTCGGATAAGTTATTAAGAACAATTAGTTTTTTTCATTTGGTGTGGTCTTCTAATTTCTACTCCTTATTTTGCTTCTTTGCTTAATCATATAAAAAAAGAACAATTTGAAGGCCTTGCTAACTGTTTCATTTCTTTTGTTTTCTCAGGTGTCGGAGTCATCTTCTCAGCTTACTGGCACAGAGAAATGGGAAGTGCTAACCCCAACAACAACAGCAGCAAAGGATGATTCTGGAATAATACAGATCCAGAGTCAAGGAATATTGACCTCAAATGGACAGTATGTTCTTCCTTTCCAAAACTTACAGAGTCAGCCAATCTTTGTCACTTCTGGCACAGACGCCTCAGTTGCCAATTCAGTGCCTAATATTCAGTACCAAGTGATTCCACAGATTCAGACAGCAGACGGACATCTGAGCTTCTCTACGTCTGGTGTGGAAGGACCAACTCTGACTCAGGGCGCCACAGGACAGATTCAGATCTTGCCTGATGGTAGCCAGAGTCTCAATGTGACATCTGAGAACATCCTTAACAACCAAAACCTCATTTCACAGACTGGGGTGTCTTTTGGGAATTCCACGTACAACAACCAGGGCCAGGTTGTTACCAACGTGCCTATGGGCCTGCCTGGGAACATTACCTTTGTTCCTATTAACAGTGTTGACTTGGACTCCCTTGGCCTGTCGGGTGCTCAGACGATAGCAACGGGAGTCACTGCTGATGGCCAGCTGATTATGGCGAGTCAACCAGGAGATGGCCCTGAGAGTTTGAACAAGACAGACGATCACCTCTCACAGACGCTACCAGGACAAAACTCAAATGCAAACACTGAGATATTTGTTCCAACATCTTCCTCTCAGCTACATGTTCCAGCAAATGTAGCCAGTCTGCAGACACAAGATCCATCTTTACAGTCGTTGGCTACAGAGCAAGCAAACTCCGGAACTCCTCTCCAAGAAACCTTTCTCCAGCAAAATCCGGAGCAGAACTTCCAGGTTTCTTTAGCTCAGCCCCTCATTCAGCTGCAACAGGTGCCCATTCAGACCACCAATGGCCAGGTGGTTCAGTCCATCACTACAGGGGGACAGAACCTGCAAAACGTCCACCTCATCAACCCGGGAACCTTCATCATCCAAGCTCAGACAGTCACCCCATCGGGTCAGATACAATGGCAGACCTTTCAGGTACAGGGAGTGCAGAATCTACAGAACCTGCAGCTGCCCACCTCACCACCCCAGCAAATAACCCTGGCGCCAGTCCAGACCTTGTCTTTGGGCAACTTCGGTGCGGGTCAGATTCCCAACCTGCAAACGGTGACGGTCAACTCAGTGGGCCAACAGGAAGGAGAAGGAGAGGCCGAAACGCCAGGAGGTACAGTGGAAAAATATCCTTTTCATCAAAAGATAAATGAGCGCAGCTACAATTAATGCTGCATTCAAATGAAATTGTTTCCCCTTTAGCTTAAACACAGTGTATTGAATATTACTTTTATGCTTATCAGCTCAGTTTAAAAGTTTAAGTTGCAGTCTTCAATAATACCCTTTACAGATATTGAACTGATACAATATTGGCATGAATGATAGTTACATATTACCATAATATTGTAAAATATAAGAAATTTGTCTGTTGAGAGATATTACTCATAAGGTGAACAGTAGTTTACAATAACAATAACAAATTAGCAAATGCTTTTGTAGTGATCACTGGCTTCTTTATACTGGATAGAAGCTGCTGGAACTGACTGGTTGTGTTAGAGTGCCGATATAATAATTTGGTATTGATTGTTTTTGCTGATATCGTGCAGATATCTGATATAAATATTGAATCGGGAAGCCCTAGTTACTTGCTATTTTTCTGGGATAGGACTTCATGGATGGACCATAAACTAAAGCTGGAGTTTGATGGTGGGAGGGTATCAAATATTTCTCGCAGTTACCAGCATTTCATGCCACTCATTCCTTCCTGAAGGTTATTTTTCTTCTGTTATCTTTGAATGTTGCAAGTAAAGTTTAAGTATAGTTCTGTATTATCGCTGGCAGACAAAAACATTAAAATCCTTCACCCGTGTCGAATATCAGGGTTTTATATGATTTACATTCAAATGCCTTGATAAAATCAACCATGGTGGAAATATTTAATTAAAATATCTCCTAAAAATACTTTTTTTTTAACACAGCTGCCCAGAATTTACCAAATTTAAGTTTACGTTTGTGCAGGCTTTGCTGAATCATCTCTGTACGTACATGTGGTAATTCTTCTTACTATAGCGCTTTAGTTGATTCAAAGTCCTACACATAGATATATTCACATTGACTGGCAGTTTGATGCCTTTAAAACTGACCAGCATAAAACATTGAAACAAGATTGGTTCTTCATCTGTTGGGCTTTAATGTTGCTGCTATTCATTGTAACTGATATATGTATTTTCTTTATTAAAAAAGCATGCAAAAAACGATTTTAGCTAAGAATTATACTTGAGCAACGTTGTTTGAATCTCTGACTTAACTCAAACGTTAGAAGTGTTAATTGGTCCTGGCCTATTCTAGGAAACGTTTTGTATAAAGCTGGGGTCCAACAAAAAAATTAAAACTTTTCGCCTATCGATGTAAAACTAGGTTTTGTTTTTGTTTCATTTCATGATCTAACAAAATGTGAAACACACACCTTTATAATATTCCCTGCTGCAAAAAGGTCTCTTCTTGAAGGGTCACATAAACTTTTTATTTAGTCCTGTAACATTACAAAATCAATCAGTTCAACAACATCTGTTGATGTGCATAGGCAAATCTAGGTAAGGCCTAAGGAGTTCATAATGCGTCAATTTTAGTTGGTTCCAACTCAAAAATGACTTGGTGTAACTTGGAAGTAATTAAGGGGTGAATCTGAAATTTGATGACAAAGCTTTTTGTATTTATGGCGTTAAGAGATAAAAGTGACAATAGAAAGTGCTTAAAGATTCCCTACTCTCGTTCTGCAATATAGTGTCAGGTTTTGACTTTAAAGGCAAAAAATCAGAGCCGCAAAACATAAATGCTGCTCTTAATAATGAAATCTACACAATATGAAATGGGGTACTTCTGTACAAATATATATATACCACACAAAGACAGTATTAATTTAATTTTTATGCTTGTGTGTGTAAAAAGTATTTAACACTATAAATATGATAATCGCTGATCTGTTGACGAAGAAATTTACCATCAGTCAATTAGTTGCATCTTCACGTGCTGCATTGGTTGTTCCAAAAAAAAAAAAAACATGTCGCTAACATCCATTACACTTTCTCAGATATTCGGATAAAGGAAGAACCAGACTCTGGAGACTGGCTTAGCGCGGACTCCACCCTGAACGAAAGCGACCTTTCTCACCTCCCTGGCAGACTGGAAGAAGAAGAAGATCAGCTCGGCCAGGAGGGCAAGAGGCTGCGCAGAGTCGCGTGCACTTGTCCTAACTGCAAAGAGTCGGGCGCCAGGTGAAAGAGCTGGGCTTTTGCTTTTAGCGGTTCTCAGACCTGTATTAAATTAAAACCCGAGACATCTATTTTGTTGTGTTTTGCAGAGGGTCCGGCACAGGGAAGAAGAAGCAGCACATCTGCCACATCACGGGCTGCGGGAAGGTGTATGGAAAAACGTCGCACCTGCGAGCACACCTGCGCTGGCACTCGGGCGAGCGACCTTTCGTCTGCAGCTGGATGTTTTGCGGGAAGAGGTTTACGCGCAGCGACGAGCTGCAGAGGCACAGGAGAACACACACAGGTGCCCCTCTTTTTTCTGGGTCTGCACTCCAGGAAAGCACCCATAAAATTTGTTAATTTGGGCCCCGTAAACTGAGTCATGTAAGAAATTACAGCTTTTCCCACCGTTGACTAAAAACACCAGACTGGGACAGGGAACTATTAGAGGAAAACTGCATTTTTGTTTAAAGACGAGTCATTGTTTTTAACAGAAAACTTTTTTTGTTGTTGTCATAATTAAACTATTTACACGTCTGATAAAAAAAAAAAACCTTTAAAAAAATTTAACACTGTTTGATTGACTATTTTACTGGCAGATAAAGGTTACTTTATAGAATATAATCCCACCGTCTTCTTCACCCGTTGGCTTTCTCCAAACAATTGTTAGATAAAGATTTTTTTTATTTTTGTAGTTATGTCTTATCAGATTATCAGTTTTGAGTTTGTCAAAGTTTTCAATTGAAGTTTATCCAAATGCAGTAAGGAAGAGTTAGTTGAGAGAGAAAACTTGACGTTTGGGGATAAAATGAAAAAGAAATGTTGAATGTTACACAACCTGTAACCAAAATAATATATTATATCCATAGTAAAATGTGGTCGCTGCGTCATGCTGTGGGCTTCTACTCTACTTTAACGTATTTAATGGCCGGCTTAAGTAGAAAGCTGAGGAGGAACTGAGTGTGACTCCAAGCACATCTCCAAAGGAAATGATCGACTTTAATGGAAGAAAAAATTTACTTTTTAACTTTTTTTATCTGACAGAAAAGTTGTGGCAATACTTGAAAAGAGCTGTTGTCAGGAGATTCCCTCACAATCTGCAAGTTAAAGAAAGAAAAAGTGCTAAAAGCTTAACGGTTTTAAAACTTCCTGTGATAAGTTATGTCAGTTTCCATCAAACAAACTTTTATAATACACAGAATATATTTAATATTTGTAAAAAATGTTCAACACATTTTATTTACAACACATTGCAGGGTTGATCATCAAACAATGTTTTCTTTCCGACAGGAGAGAAGAAGTTCGTCTGTCCCGAATGTACCAAGCGCTTCATGCGGAGCGACCACCTGGCCAAGCACATCAAAACCCATCAGAACAAAAAGGGCGCGGGCTCCGCCGCCCCCGCGGTGGCCTCCGTCGGGTCGGCGGGCTCCTCCGACAGCATCATCACTGCGGGCGGCACCACCCTCATCCTCACCAACATCCAGCAGGGCTCGAACAACGCCCAGGATCTACTGGCCAACGCAGAGATCCCCCTCCAGTTTTGAAGTGATTTTCCTGTCACGAACTTCTTCGTCTCTCATACTGTATACTCAAACTTGCATTTTTATTCAGGTTTTGAAGGAAAATTATAGATTCTATATGTATGTATAAATATATATTTTACCACAGAAATAGGTCGTGCCCATCTTAAGTTTCTACAGAGGAAAAACAAGCATGTGGCAACTTGGAGATGGAGAAAGACATTGCAGTAAACACAAAGAAATGCCTTATTTTGTATAATATTGTGTAGTTTAAATGCCATTTTTGTTTAATTTCACTTATTTGTCAGTTATGTATTTCTGTTGAGTCAAGCATGTATATTCTCACCTTTTTTGTTTTGCTATTATATCTGGATTATATTTTATTTCAAAGTCCCTTTTTAAAGACCTCCAACTTTTATGCAGCTGAAGTAAATCCTATTGAGTCCATGCAAAGATGCCATTACTTTTTATGTTTTAATTATCCGTCATTTTCTAGCTGTCTACCCAATTTTAAAGTTTTCTCTTCATCCAGATTTTGGTTTTATATTTACGGTATGTACCCCAATATAAATTTGTTCACAAATAAGCAGGGGGGATGTTCTGTTGAACTTTTAAAGTGGATTTGTGATATCAAAATTTTTAAATGGTTCCATTCTGTGTAATTGATGTTTTTATTCCTGTTTTTTTTTTTTTGTTTGTTTTTGGGAGGGTGGGCTCAGAAAAAAATTTTTTTTTGTGATATTAAAAGAAAAAAAAAGCCATTTACTTTGGAGATATTTGCCAAATTTGACTCCAAACTCAGGGGGACTTGACTTTGTGCCGTTAGTAGAGTAACTCACCCGTATAGTTTCTCGTTCCATGTTGTCTCTTTGTTTTGCTCATTCAAGTGAAAAGCTTAAGAATCTGACATCATGCCATGTTAATATATGTGTTATATTTCTTTCTTTCTATATAACAGTCTATGTTTTGCATAATGAATTTTTAACTATATAATTGCAGTTTTAACTATCGTCCCATCATGATTATTGGAATAATTGATTATTGGAAGTGGTACTTGTAAGCCGCACGGTTTTCCTCACTTTCTTCTTTTTTGATTACCTGGGATTTTAATGTTTTTGCAAGAAACTCTTGTCAGAGGTTTTATTTTAATTGTTTTGACATTCCCAATTTTCCATCTTAAAGTATGTCTGTCTTTCTTTTTTTTTCTTTTTTGATCTCGAAACTGTAAGATGTAATACACACACGAGTTGTGAGTTTTATGGTAACATGGGAAATTTGGTCTATTGTTTCCCCCTGTGTATGATTTTGGGATGAAGTCTCTATTTTTATTTTTATTTTTTGCCAATCTGGCTTGTTTGGGATTTTTCTCCAACATGTTAAATAAAACATGCAGCATATTAATGTTCTTTATTCCACTTATCTGTAAAAAAAAAAGTCAGCTTATCACATCAATACAAATATTTTTTTTTTACTTAATGTTTGTTCTGCTTCCTTTTACCATTCTGTCCTTTAATATAGCTTAATGCAACCATCTTGCCGCGGGTAATTTATTTCATGGTAAATCGTCTAAAGCGACAAAAGTTTGACTCGTTTTTTTTCCTCTTAAAGTCGCCATAGCCGGGGGAGCGGTTTGCTTCCCCCGGTTGTCCTACACCCTGGGGTAGTAATAGTCCAGTAGATGTCACTACAGCTAAGGGAGCAGGATGAGACTTATGTTTGACCCCTTGACCTTCCCCTTGTAGTGATGTCAGGATGAAGATGGGAGTCAGCAAGGCCACCAGCGGGTGCAGACCCTCGATTAGCAGCGAGTTAATATCACACAGAAATGTCAGGAAGAGAGATTAAAGCACTGCCTCGTGACTTTGAGCAAACCTCACCGAAGACATGAGACGAATGATTAAATATTTACCAAACTATCTCAAATCTATCAGCTTTTAGTGACATGTATTGTAGTAAGATTTTAAATGTGAAGCTTTTTACTCTTGATATTAGATATTAAATACAACCAAAATGTTAGAGTCAAATAAAAAGGTTTAGCCACATTATTTAGAAAGATAATTGAAATGCTCTTTTCTCTGAGGCCTTTATCGAGTCATTCTTAGTGAGAAGAGTGTGCTTTTTAGAGTCATGTTTAATTTTGGTACACAATACTTAAGAAAAAAAAAAGGTCTATCTTGGACCTAAAAGGACTCGTCTGTTTCCCCATTTCTTTCATTTGCATAATTTAATGAATCAAATTCATTGTAATGCAATACCGAGTGCTCCAGCAACATAGAATGACAGTTTGAGTTAATGAAATGTGTTAACGGTGTCATCATTTACTTGTATGTTAATTAGTCCAATTAATTTCTCCTGCTCGGTAATCTGAATATTGTAATAATCTTTGCTTCCCCTGCAGGAATGAGAGCTACGATACACAGACCTCAGGGACGATCAGTACTGGGAATCAACTTTGGGGTTTTTTCTTCCACTTTTTTTTTAAGTTATGGGACCTGCAATATAATTTAAAACAAAAAGAAAAATTGGAAATTTAGTTGTTTACTGACTTAACAATTAACACAGCAAGTTTTTGTTTTTCACCAGAAATGTAATTTCTCGGCCTTTTGGTTTCTGGGTTTGCAGGTTGCTTATTTAAAGCTTAGCAGAAATTACTCTTAAATCAAAAAAACTGGGAACTCTGGCAAGTTTTATGTACTTAAGAAATGTTTAGGAAGCTGGAAAACAGACATATGGACACAGATGGCTACAGTGCGGCTGTAACACTCTACAGCCTACTGAGCAAAATCAAATCAAAATTGGAATAAGCTTTTCCCCTTCTTTTTCTTTTTGTTTTAACTGATCCTGATAAACGCTGATTCTCTGCAGCAGCCTGCTAGATCAAACTTAACAAATTAAAGTCTAAGTAGATGCCGTCTTTTCTTTCATTTCAAGTGACTGACTTGATTTATTGGAAACTTCGACGGCAAACTTCCTTTGTCCCTTTGTTTCCCGGCGAGTCTGTCGGCATCACTGTAATAAGAGGAGCTCTCGTTGTTCCAGTTAATGAGTCTTAACTGGAACCTTTGGTTTAATCACGAAGCAACGGCGTCTTTGATTTGGCAAAGCTCTCAACCTAACTGTAGCAAACACTCAGAGAATCTTGTAATTGTTGCCACGCAGACATGATGTGAAGCAAATTCTGCCAAAGACAAGAATTAGTCAAACCAAACTCGACTCGGGCCTTATTTCTTAAGAGTTTTCGATTATAAAACGACATTTTCCTTTGTGACAGACGGCTGTTGTTTCTTACTGTGCTTACATTACAAATTCCCAGTGCGATTTCGTTGTATTAGATAGCTGTGGTGGTTTTTGCCCCCCCCCCCAATTGCTGTGTAATTGAACATGGTGCTCAGCTTCTCCAATTTATGTGCAAAATGCATAAATAAAATAAGTACGTGGAGGAAGAGGAACACTGTAATCATGCAATAACATTTTCCGCTGTATGTGTGCTAGAATTCAAAATACTATTGGGATTATGGTTCTTAACCATTGGGAGGTAATGTGAACTGTTGGCAGAAATGGCTTATTTCATTATGCTGTCCCAAATATATGAAATGCTTCAGCAAGAGGGCTGCTTCTTCCCAAGCCGTGCCCAATTTTAACTGTTTTCCCCAGTTGTTGAAGGATAGGCCTGCAATTTTGCAAAATAACTATTATTTGCCTTTCTCAAGGAATCAACAACTTGAAAGTACAGTGCAATGAATTGTTGGGGTTCTGCAGCTGCATTCATTTACAACGTTCCTTTTTTTTTTCCTGCAGCTCAAAGAATTTAAAGCGGAAAGCTGTTAGTTATTTTCTTTTTGATATGAGCTGCAAGACTCTTCATAAGTGGAAAGCACTTACCACTCTGCCTAATGTATTTGTTTACACCAAAAAGGAAGTTGGTTGCTTCTTCTTTTTTTTTTTTTTCTTACACCATTAGGACGTTTGGGGCAACATTTTTAAAAGTGCCGCGTCTACACACACACATTCCTGCCCTTGATCTACTACAGAAGTCAGACAATAGCATAGATCATTTCCCCAGCCACAGAAACCCAGCATGGATCAACTCAATAACCTGATATTCCAAGAATGTGGACAATTTAGCAGAAGGTCAGCAGCATTTTTTTTATTTACCCCAGAGACCATTTGGTGACCTCCCTCTGGATCCCCAGCAGGACCAGGGGAGGGAAACAGAAATGTCGAGCCAGAAGGTGCGTATGTGCACACTGGACTTCTCAAGGTGAACGAATACCTGGAGTGGGACAGGGGAGCAATTATGGGGAGTGTCTCCTAAAAGTATTCATACTCCTTGAACTTTTTCTCATTCTTTTCACGCTAAAACTTTATTGGGTTTTATATATAATACACCAAACAAAGTAGCTCTCAAGCCTAATGTTAAAGGAAAGTAAAAAAAAAACCTTTTACGAATAAATTTGAAATGTGTTGTTTGCACTTTCATTCTCCTTTTAGACCCACATTTCACAGCATTTTGGGGGGATTTATCCCTTTTCTCCCCCCTAAAAGCTCAAGCTTAAGGCCACAACGCGAGTTTGCATTCAATCCATCTGAAAATCCTGTACACACCATGTGAATCCGGGCTTGCTGGCTACTTCTGAATCTCTGCAACTTTCTTTTGAGATAAATACCAGATAAAACAGTCAAATTTCAACATAATCTGATTTATTAAACACGAATATTGTTGTAATGTTTGTTACACAGCCTCACAGCCCATGCAAATGTTGTCCGTGTGACAGAAAAACTCCCACAGGAGAAACTAAGAAAAATGGAAAAAATTTATTAAGAATAGGCATTCCTGTGTGAACCTGTTCATGCAGCAGGAGCATCTTTGTGTTTACCTCCAGACCAGCATAACTTTATGTTACTGACAATTAATTCATCGTTGCAATTAGTTCACGGACCCTCTAGTTGGAGCCAATCTGATTGGACATGGGAAAACTGTTATAATTAGTTTCTAACTTTTACTTCACACCTTTAGATTTCTTTATACCTCAACCTAGACTTACACAAATCTACTGATTGATTTTGGGACTTAAATTATTAATATACCAGAATTAGCACAATACCTAAATTGCTTATGCTCTCCAGTTATAGGCATTTTTACAAAAGCTCTCAAATATTCATTGATTTCAGCTTTTTGGAGGTGGTTTTGGTCCCTGTAGGTTTCATGTACTCTGTAATAGAGTTCCTCTTTCCTTTCTTCCATTTGTGGATCGTGTTACTTGTATTTGCTCTATTGAAACAGTCCCAAACGTGAGCTATGGATCTCTGTTGCTCCTCTTAAATCACCTGGTGCACATTTGGTTGCATATTTTTCTTGTCGGTTTAGAAAAACAACTGCTATTATATCTAAACCTCCTTTAAACTTATCCACAATTGTATTTCTTGGCTGAAATTGATTTTCTTCAGTGGTATTAATATAATTGCACATCATGCTTTCAGAAATTTAGATTTTTTTCAAGTATTTATTCCTGTTGAATTGCTGCCTGCTTTTATCACTTTGTAAGCGCAAACTTTCTATTTGCAGAATGTATTCTGTCACGCTTTCATCCTAGAATCATTATTAGTTTAAATGTTTTAACGTTTAGATTAATGCTAATGATGAAAGAAGCACATTGGGTGGGAAAGTAAAGCTTGTGCACATGTTTGCACACGTGTGTTTGTGTGGTCGGGGTGTCTACAAGGGAATTTTCTTTTTATTTCTAGAGATTCCCTTCACAATTTTAAATTAAACAATCTACTTTCAGGTAAATTATGGTCTGACCATGTCCTATTTCAAGAGGGTGGAGTTCAGACTACATCTATCTTCGCTGTCTTTATTGCACAATTTCTCCTTCCTGCCATTTTGCATTTATACTATATGTTTATTTTTTTATCCGGACCCAACTGTGAAAATTGAATTGACAACAATAAGACACCTGCGTCAACATTTTGCACATTATGCAGTTGCGTTCAAACACAGTGTGCATCTGCTTTTTAGCGAGCAGAAAATTGAATGCGATTATGCTATAGATCTATGAGAAGATTAGACGGGTAATTTTTTTTAGCCAGTCTTCACAGCAGTCCTATACTTTTCACTCTGTATGAAGTAACTCTCTATTGTGCACCTCAAGGTCATGCGACTGCAACTTTCCTGGCTTTGAGTGAGAGGGAGAAAAATGGAAGCTTGTGTTTAGTATTTTATTTTGGTGACAAGGGGTGGCCTCTAACCCACTGAGAGTGATTTCAGATATGAAAGGAGACGTTTTGTATCTAAAAATGTACATTAAATGGTGTCAACAACATCTGAGAGGTCAGAGTATAGAGTCTTCGGTGCAGACTGAGTCTTGCTGCAGCGCTCGAAGACTCGACAGCTCTCCCCTGAGTGGTGGCTCGGTGATGGCTCTCAGTTTCCCTCGTCATGTCCCTGGCAGCGTTGACACAGGTAATATGCATGCAGGCTGACAGTGGCTATGGATGTGCTGCAGAGACAATGATGTACATATCATTTTCCTTGCTGACTGATCGAAGACTGTAATCTGTGCTGGACTTTCTCTCTGATTACACACGTCTCAGGGAGCAAAACAAGGACTCTGAGCTGCCACTGGGCACTGTGCTCATTCAGGGGCTTTCAGCCTTCAAGAGGGCTGGAGTCCGCCTTTTCGGTGAGCTCAATTTTTGTCCCATTTACACCATTGTTACAAGTGTCGGATAGAATGCATCAAGTAGATAGTGGTCAAACATTGGCTGTCTGAAGATGACACAGAAACAGAAATGTGTCTGCCACCCAAGGTCATCCCATTCCAGTCTGCGGTACAGTCGCACGTTTGCTTACCTCTGGAGGCACTTGCAGATAGGAGATGGCATGCATCTAAAACAAATAGAGGTTTAATTTTGACAAGTTTTTATCAGGTGTTATCTGTATAGTTTAGTTGAAATATGCCAAAATTATTATTTAAGGCTATAGTTTACTGCTATCTTTATGAGCTTTGACACAGCATATTGTTTCTATTCAAATGCACCTCATACATTATATATTCTAAACCATGGTTCTGCAACATGTGGCTTTTTTGACCTTTATTTAAGATAAATAGCTTTGTAAAAATAGCATTTGAGAACCAATTTAAATCCATCTTACCAGCACTCCAGGTTTATTTTACCTAGAAAAAAGTCTAAATAAAAGTAACCAAATGATAAGAATATCACCATAATCGTTATCAATACTAATAATTAAGAATAATAAAGCACATCATTTTTTTAAGCCCTAAACATTGATTTGTTTTATTTAACAGCAAAATGGAACATACTGTCCGGTGCTTTGAACGATAACAACCCATAGGTTAGAATCAGTTCAATCTAAAGAATACTGGAATGTATTATCATGCTTATTGTTAAAGGTATGTCAGCATATCATGTTTTCTCTCTTATTTAGACACTCCTAAGCTTCTAGGTCTGGTCAGTGACAGTTGATTATAGACTTAACCTGTTGATGTTGATGGCAGTCACGGTTGCCTGCACTGTACAAAGAAGTATCCAATTTTTAAATTTTTACGTTTTCTTACACTGTAACATGTAAAACAAAACACGATTAAGATGTAACTGGTGTTTCAATCATTTAAAAATCAGTGTAAACAAACTATTTTAAAATAGTCCTTATTATTTTTTGGGGAACACTGGATACAACTTAGTGAGAATTATTTCAAAATAATAATCTAGTAGTTTATTAATTGCAGATATACCTTTGTAAGTGTCGACCTGAACGCACTGTAAAGTTAAAAGTAGGCATGAAATGTGTTTCAGCAGATAACCTTGGCTTGAAAACACATTTATCAGCGACTAATTTGCCAAACATGTTTTATACACATTGCCTTCCCTTGTTGTAGTTCAACAAATCTGAGGAGTCACTTGTCAGGAGCCATTCTGAAGATCCCATCTGGCTAAATGGTACCTTACTTTGCATTGGCAATTAGACAGCTTTTGTGTTGTTATCAAGTTTAGATTACAACAAAATGTAATTTTGAGTTGGTGGTTAAAATACACATATTGTCTAAAGTATTGAATCACCTGTATTCAAAGACATATGAACTTGAGTGGCCTTGTATTTTTAATCCATGTGCTTTATAAGACATTGCTCGACCTTTTTCATCTACAGCAGTTTCATGCCTTCTGCAAATGGTTTTCTTTTTGACCCTTCTTCCCGAACCGCGTTTGTAAGATCTGATGATGTTAGATGGATGGCCTGGCTCGAACTCTACTCTCCGGTTTATTCTGAAGGTGTTGGGCTCAGGTCAAGTGAGTTTTTTATTTAAAACTCTTGCCAAAAAAATGTCTCGGTATACCAAATAAAGCCTTAAGAGTCTCATTTTCTTAGAAACTGCCAAATGTAGAGTTCGTTGCATTTAAGGGTCCAGAGGTGACGTTAATCCAACAATACTTTGGAATTGGGAATTTAAGGCTTTCGTGCAGCTGTTTATCCATGCATAACCTGATCTCTCTTTGTTCTGAAAGCCTCATAAAGTTTGTATGTATGTAGCTGTTGTATATCTGCAGAAGGACATTTTCACTCTATCCACCCTAAGGATCCAATGAATCAATTTTCTTGTAAGGCCAACCACTTTGTGGAGCAGTTGCTGCTGTTCCTAATTGTCTTAACTATGTTAAACTGATCACAATTTCACTTATTAAGAGGCAGAATCTAATTTTATGATAGAAAGCAACACATTAATTCATCAGTGTTTTCTTCAAAACCTACACACATGTGATCATAGAAATGGTTGGCACGCCTGAATGGGTTGTAAACAACTGTCATTTTCAATATCTTAATATATACCATCAAATCCTTCCTCACCCTCACGAATGTATCCATTTCAGGTCTACAAGCAGAAGTCAACTTCTCCATAACATATATCATGCATCACATCAAATCAATTTTGCTTTGTTGGAGTTTCAACCTTTAACTTTTCTTTTAGTAATTCCCTTTTTCTCTGCTAATAACATGATTCTAAACATTTTTAAATTTTGTCCGGCAAATTTAGCATTCCTAAGTAAAATGTCTCAGAACTAAAATCGAGGTCAATCCGTAAAATCTTGTTTATAAACTGTTTAAGCTCGCTCCAATACTTCACAGTTGAGGGACAACTCCAAAAACATATGACCATGATTTGTAACCATTTCCCCAACCCTCACCAACAGCTTGTACAAATGTCATTTTAATAGCAATTTCCTTTTAAAGCAGTAAACGGGAGAATATTCTGTCATGGTTATCATAATTATGAAAGACAGTAATCATTTCCTTGCTGTAAACAAACCAGCAGTTTGCTTACGTGATACTAAATGTAAGCAACACTAAATGCCACCTCCTCACCTGCCAATGTAACCTTGTGAGATCTGTGAACGCTGAGAGATTTCCCTGTTGACAATAGATCAGACCTTTACAGAAGGTATCTTGCACATTACAAGGTTGGTCTCCAGGGAGAAGTAATGGGTTCTGGGCAATTGACCAACCTGCCAAGCTTTACTGCACCTGCACTGAGTTAGAGCTGTCATCATTACCACTTCCTCTAATGTTCCCCCCACAGCTACCCAGACACTCCCACTTAGGGCGATATTTCACTTTGGTGGAACATTTTCGCTCTCCATGCATTCCTCCGCACACAAATGGAGATAGCTTTAAGATTAAAAGCACTAAGGTTATATCTAGCAGGAATTTGAGATACTGAATAGTTCTTTTAGAATAGCCACCATCAATGAATTGCATTAAACTTTTAAGACCGACAACTAGGCTTTTTGAAAAGCGAAATTTTTGAGAATAAAAGGTTGTAAGAAATGCCTACCCTTACTTTTTTGTGTCAAATATGAAGAAGATGAGATTAGTTATTTCAATGGCATTTACCCTCTATTTTAGTTGGGTTATTCAAAAGTGATTGCAAGATTGCATAGTCTGAAAATAATTATTAGGCCGTTCTGCGAAAAAGCCGTTTGAATGGTTCATTAAAGTGAATCACAAGGGGAACAAGCTGCTGCATTAGTTGGTTAATCAGGACTTGCTGTTAGAAAGCACCTTTAACTTAATTTTTCATTAGTACAAGCCTTTAGAAACTTTTAGAACATTTAAATGAGTGCAGCTACACTACGGGCAGACAGTGAAGGAATGGAAACCGTGGAGGTCACCGACATCACGCACATACAGCTTACTGATTACAACGCCGTCTGACATCCGGACTAATCAACATATACAACAAGATCTTTGAACTCCATTTACAGTTTGACCCATACACACTCTAATCAATGTATAATGTACAATGTTGTTCATTTTTTTATTAACAAATGCATATTTTTCACTCAAAGGTTTGCATTATAATGACCACTTTGATACCCAATCAGAATTCGACTTTGTAAAAAGACAATTAGTTAACACTTAACTACTAGGACATAAATATTATAAAACGAATTCATGATATTGTACAATAAGTTTGCTCCTTGAACTTTCCTTCCATCCGCCCATCCAGAGGCAGGGTGCACCATAAACATGTCGCCAGACCCTTACAGCTTAATAGGTTCTCATAATAAAAAAAGAATGTATATATATTTTGTTGACATTTCTGCAGTTACTTACAGCTTCATTCCCTGAATACCAAATACTCAGAGTTGCAGTTTAGCTGTAATAGATATAATGCTTTGAAAATTTGAATCTACCTCAATTTCATTTATAAATCAAATAACGTTTTTTTAATGCAAACTAACCTGGGGTTATGTTAAAATTTCATTTTGAAGTCATGACTGACCTGCAATAAGCTGTGTTTTCTGAACAGCAAAGTTAAATTTTACCAGCCTGATCCAAATGCCCTGAACAGCACAAACAGAAAATCTTTTAAATGGAATCAGTCATACAGCATGAAGTAGGCAAAAAACAACAACAACATCTTAAATTATAACACATGCCCTGGTCTTAACTTTCAAGGAATCCTTGAAGACCTGAGAGCCCTGAAGATCTAAAAGCACTTACTACTTCTGAACTTGAGCAATCTGTGTTTTATTGAATGTTGTAGGTACTGTAATGTTAAATGCTCTTCCAGGATACTCCAAGTAAGTTATATTTAGTAAATTGTGTTTTAGTTCAATGTTTAACCCTCTTTTGTAAGTCGATTTGGATAAAAGCGTCCTCTAAATGAATAAATGAAAATGTGAATGATCTAAAATACTTTACGATCTGATGAGAAACAAAGTCTCAACCCCATTTCAGATCATAGTTCTGCAATAAACATGCAACCATAAAGGTGGTATGATTACCTCATGAAAAGTGGATCCTACTGAGGGCTATTATCCACAAATGTAATTAGGATGTACCTTACCAGCAGGAGTCGACTTACCAAAATTACTCTGGAGGATCATTGACGACTGATCCTGAAGGCCAAATAAAAGCCTGAGTAACACCTGGAGCACTGCAGGATAGCACAGAGTTATGGTGATTGAGCTAAAATAAAGAAACACAAAGGTCTGTCTCTGCCAATACAATCTTAGGTGTTATTCAGGATTTTGGAAAAATATTTTGCGTGACAAAGAAATAACATTTTATCTTGAGTGAGTTATAAAACGAATTTGGCATAAAAATGTGCAACCTTCAACTCCTGTTTAACAGTAAATCTGGCAAGATCGTATGTTTTCTAGGATCCTTAGCACACAAGCAAGTCCACCTCCAAAAAAACAATTACGATTCTGTCAAGGCCTCGTTTAAAGTCAGATTTATATTGATTTAGATGTTGTGTTTATGTACAAAAACTTTCCATTAAGGTGCTAATTAGAACTATTTTGCAGCAAAGATATAATGTTTATGAAAAACTGTTAAAAGCAGTTAATGGTGGGCAAATCCAGCCAATTGAAATAATGCCAGAGTTGGATGACATTTTGTGCCAAAAGACATAATCTTAAAACTCCTATTTGTTGTACCGCTTATCTTTTTCTAAAAATACTACTTCTTTGTGTGTGTAAAACATTGAATATGGCAAAGAAAATGTCCGTTTTGGTGTAGACTAGATGTGAAATCAAAGTCCTCTTTGCAAGAGTTTAAGAAAAAAACTAAATTAATATTTATTTAACCATGAAATTAAAAAAAAACTCTTAGAATCTTAAAATATTATATTTCTATATTGCTTTATTTTATTTAACTCTGATTCTTTTTTGACCAAATTGATCAAGTCTCGATGTTGAATGACGGCGGCAACTTTGCTCTGACTCGCAGATGTTTTTCTCTTAGTTTTCACTTCCTCCTCCCACACATGTCTTATATCAGTATTTGCAGGATCCAAAACGACCAGCTTCGAAAATGAAGGAGAGGAACTTTACATTGTGCCAGAAAAAGGAATGGAAATTGCGGGCAGTGTCAGATAATTGAGCTTGTCGTAAGAGACATGTTAATAACACACAAAGATGCAGAAGACTTGTCACTCCGTACCCCGGGTGACAGACTCTCTCTGCTGTTGATGAGCTGTTTTAGAGGGGAAATTGTTCCACGCAAACACCATCGTTATTACGAGCTGGCAAGCTGCTCTCTTGTGTACCCAATTCTGCTCGAACTGACAGAATCCAATTGACCGGCACATATTCATGCACTTTATTTTCTTTATTCTCACCAACAATGCAGATAATTACTGCACCAAGTAAGACTGAAAATAGAATTTCACTGTGTCCCAGAAAACAATGCCAGAGCTGTCTCAGCAACATGTCTGCTGAAATTGCTGTGACTAGGAGTGCTACTGTAAGACAAGCGGCAGTCCAATATAACTTGTCAACTTACAATCTGCTGAAACCGTACTGACACTTTCTTCTTCTATGAGGATGCCATGAAATACCTCATGCTTTTTCACCTCAAAGATATGCTAGATGATTATTTATATTAATGATTACCTTTATGGTAACTGCAGTGTTAGACATCGCTAGTGTTGATGTTGTCATTGGTAAACACCTGCATTTACTATCGCTCAGCGCTACAAGCTGTCTGTTTCTCTAGTGCTTTGAAACATTGCAATCAATGTCTTAAGACATTAAGTCTTACAAAGTCTGAAATTACAGTATCACAGCTGAAACTTGCCATGTTATCAGTAAGTGCAGCTTTGCCTTGACTTTTATTTGTAATCAATGGGAGGCCGGTCTGACGCTATACTTTCTTGGTTCAGTCAGGTACAAATTAGATGCTACCTTATGCTCAGTGGATGACAGCGTTGTTTTGAGCTTCTACTTTAACAGATCCTTAATCCCAGGTCCTCAGCCGTGTACGTTCTGACCAGTAGTCTGCAATCAGCAGCTCCAGAACCACATATGGCTTTTTACGTCCTTCAAAGTGGCACTTAAGACTTCAGCCAAAATTGATCTATAAAGTTTTTTAAATATCTAAGCAGCAATAGGTCTAATTTATCTGTTTTTGGTGGGGGGTTTCATCTGAACATGTGTAGCAGTAGTCTATTTTTTTGGTTCAATCATAATTTATGTAGGTTTTTTTGTATTTTTTCTGTAAATATAGATTTAATACTTTCAAAAACTATGAAAATGTTAATTCCATCTTTGTCAAAAATACACAATCTTCTGGTTTTTAAATTCAAGTATAAAAAATAAATTTGTTTAATACTATTTAAAGCTTAATACAGTATATTAGCAATTATTTTGTATATGATCTTCCCAAGTCTGATGTGCACTTTATAAACAATTAATCTTACAAATTTACAGGTCATCTTGCTCCGGACTGTTTTGTTCCGCTTTCTGTCTACATACTTTGCAGTTCAATAATTTCAATTCTGTTTGTTTACATGCCATTAATTTGGAACACGTTATCTTGAGGCATTCTACAAGAAAATAGTTAAGTGCAATCGTACTTACATCCATACATATAAAACAAATCAGTTTCTAAATTTTGTAAGGAAACCCACAATAGCTTGTGTTGTTGTTGAGTTTACGGCAATGCCCATACTGAGTATGCATGTGGCGCAGTCGGGGAGGAAACAGGAATAAACATCCAGCAGCACTATGCTGAGTACGAGTGGCCATCTACCTTAACTGACTGATGGGTTTGAAGATATAGAAGACACAAATAGAAGAGGAAAATGAAAATTGTAAAAATATAATAACAGAACATTGCTGGCAGCCACACTAGCCGATGTCATTTATCTAAATAAATAGCTTTTGATCACGGCACCTTAAGGGTTTTTGCATGTTTTATTAAATAATGACTTGTTAATTTATTAACAAGCCATCTGCAGGAGCCAAAATGGTATTTAGGAACACAGTATTGTGTGTGTGTGTGTGTGTGTGTGTGTGTGTGTGTGTGTGTGTGTGTGT
>JAVLVB010001001.1:4363638-4442618 GCA_032876305.1 Orestias chungarensis
AAAAAAAAAAAAAAAAAAAGTTCTGGGGGTTCAACGGAGCTGTAAGTAAAGATGGGCCGGTGGGTGTTTATGGGAAGATGAAGACCTAACTGTACATCGTATGCAGCTCCCGATGGACCAGTATTACCTGTCATGGATGATGACAATACCTCTGAGAACGTCGCTGTGTAGTGAAACTGTCATCACACGATTACTCTCACCATTACTTGCCCAGATGTCTACGTGTAACACTTAACAATTCAGATCGTATTTTCATTCATTACCACCTAAATGCCACGGTCCATTTTATGAAAAGATACAGATCTATGTAATCTGCCAGGAGCTCAGAGAGCTTGTCAGGCGGCGTTTTTGTTGCTCATAAGAAGTTGTCGTACCCTGCAGCATCTCCCTTTGTTGATCTGGAAAAAGTGTCTCTTTGAGTGCTCTATTGTGCGCTTGTTGATAGACGCTTGTGCACGGGCATGTTTGGGTCCCCAAGTTTGTTTGATTCAATACTGGCAACCGCGTAAATAATATGGCGCGGTATCACAACTTAACACAATTCAGTAACGAGGCATATTGTTCAAAACAGCTTGTGAGTGAAGATCAGCTCAGCATGTTGAAGGATCCTTTAGTCACGGACCATCAAGTATACATAAAACCGCTGCAGATTTTATGTTCTCATAACCTCAGTAAATCCTCGCTGCTGAAGAAAGATTTGTGTTTTCTGTATGGTTTTTGGTGTGTTACTCCACGGACATAGTTTAAAGGTGAAACTTGTCATCATTTAAAATCAGAAGCAGTTTACTATTTGTAGCGTCACACACAACTTAAAAGGTTACATCAAAAACATAAAATACAGGAATAACAGTAACATTCAAGCTATAAATAAATACACACAACAAACTGAACTGATAAAGTAATCTATGTCATTAAGGAGCTAATTTCTCTCTTTCTGATTCAAAAAAGCCAATAATTTCAGCTCATATTGCATTTTTAAAGACTTTGTTCCAGAGCTGAAGGACGGAAGTAAATGCTGCTTGTTTTTTAGTTGTGGACTGCAGGAACACTGAACAAATCATCAGATCTGATGTCCTGAGTATGGGCTAAAATGTCCTTAATGTTTACATAATTAATTTTAATACGGCTTTTAGTTTCAACCTTTGTGTTAATTTTGAGTATTTACCATCTTTTTAGCTAGAGTTCCTCATTAGGCAGTGTAAAACTTCCATTGGGTGATATCAAGTTTTCTTCTTTGTTTTATATTTAATTAATAAAAACTTGAACGTGTACAGTTTGGGTCTATAAAGACAAAACCACAATGAAGAAAGCAGTGACGCTATGATAAAAATGCTTCACTCGCTAAGCTTTAAAAGTTTCAAAGCAACCCATTTAAAAGCCTTTTTTTTACTATAGCCCCATTTCACAAACAAATTTAAAATCTTAAAACACATAACTCACATTATAACCAAAGCATTTCTGAATGAAAACTGCTTCTTAAGATAATCAGAAGATTATTACTGTTCCAAAACTTTTTTCTGGGCTATTAATATGAAATAACACATGCTTCTTTCCCTTACCCAATACTTAAAATGGGAAATAGAACAATCTCATCTTGATATGTCAGAAAATGGGCACAAGAACTTAAATGTATCCATAAGACAATAATGTTTAAAGAAGAAAATATCATGAATTGTAACTAAATAACAACTTAAGTTTGTGTAGTAACGGTCTTAAATATGCAGGACATTTTATAAGTCTTAATTCTAAGTAGAGACAACATTAACAATTACCATCGTACTTGGTTTGGTTGCTTGGAGGTGTTGTAACAGTCAAAAGTAAAAATCCCATCAGGCTTTTGCATGATAACAGATTGAGTTTAACAAGCCAGATGGGAAGTAATTGTCTGATCAATTCCATGTTTGTGAGCTTTTATGCCTTTTCTTATGGTTTGTTTTCCTTACGTGCTATTTCCTCTGCTGATTTCCCATCCCCTCTGGGAGTGCCTGTGTCTTCAAAGCTTGCTGCCTGGCCAGCGTCGCTCTGCTCGGTTTGTGGGGTCATACTGTCTTAGTTTGGCAAGAAGGGACGGGTTTTTATCACTGCTCCCTGTCAGCCAAGCAGCTGTGGTTTCACTGCTCAGCTTATCAGAACGATACCTTGTTAAACTTCCATATGATTTCAGATGTCCTTCTGTAGAGGTTGCTGTGGATTTTACCCTTACAAGGAGTTTCAAACTTTAAAAATGTTATTCTAAATTACTTTTCTTCTATTCAAAATAGATTTTGAAACACCTGGATTTTGTAGAAACATAAACCCATGATAAACCGTTTTAAACGTTTCTTCACTTTTTTATGTGAAAATGTTAATTTTATGTGGGTTGTGTTGAAAAATACACAAATCTGTTTGAATGTAAATAAAAGTTTCATTAATCAATTGTCCAGACCCTTACAATAATAGTTTCAAAATGTAATCTTTAATAATAACCTAATATTATTTACACTTAATCTTCATATTAATTCATTAAAAGACTTAAAGGAAATTGGTAACCCAGGTATGTCTATTGTTCGCAAGACAAGGAACCTTTTCTACTAACAACAGAAAACAAAACAAAAAAAATCCATGCAGGTCTAATAAAGATTTTGCAGATACTTTTGGGAGATTGTGTTATTTTCTCTGAAAACCTGAGTGTTTGACAATAAAACAACAAAATCCCTGAAATGAAACATGGTGTGGGAAGAAGTAAGCTCTGGTATCACGTATCTTTTACATGAACGGGGATTTTTGTTGTGCTGTGTTTAAAGAAACTCTGAATAGCCGGATTTTTACCGACTGTGAGTCAAGTATACAGACAAAATTAAACGAGGGATTTAAACTAATACTAAAGTTTAAGGCTTATTCAGAAAGAGCTGTGAATTAAATGTGACAGGAAATCATCCAAACAGAACTGTGGATAAAAAATCTGATGGATTTTGCACATCGTGTCAAGTCCAGATGTGAGATGCTGAAGCCGTCCTGTCAATAACTGAACAAGTTAAATCAGTTCGATAGAGATTATTAGTTTACACTTATGCTGGTCATTATTGTTTTTTTTATCCCTCTACCAGATGATGTTTGAACATTAGCACATTATGTTTTGACATTAAAGCTGTAAAAATGTTATGTTAAATGCATAACTTCTCTACATCATAAAGCCCTGGCGTTAAAATACTGCGTGCTTCTTTGGGAGTCACTTTATATCAAGGCGAGCCATAAGTTCATTTAGTTGCAACAAGCACAAGGGAAGCACACACATGCTGAGCTCAAAACTTTTTCCATTACAAAATGCGGGTATTGTTATTTCCAGGCAGGTAAGTAAGTAACAGCAGGCAATCTTTCCAATCACAACTTAAGAGTTGGTTCTTTGCACAGACGTGAAGAGGTTAATCCTTCACTTTTGGAAGCTACGGCCTGGTTTTCTTGCCTCTCTTTTACTTTATCACTGTAATTGAGTCTATTTCGTGGCACTCCTGTTTCTTTTCCCAGATATATAATGCGCTGGATTGATGCTCAACATGCTCAATCACACAGAACTAATTTGACTCTATTGTTTGACAAGTGTTCCTTACAGCTTGGTGTGAGCGAAATGCAATCTAAGAACAATTATGCCATTTTCTGAGAACAGTATGGGGCAGGTAAGAACCGTTTTAGATTTGCACAGGTTAAATGTAATGACCACTCTTAAGTACTGAATTGCAGAGTTTGTGAGGAAAAAAAAAAACTTGACTGCTTTTTTTTTTTTTTTTTTTGCAGGAAAGAAAGGGAAAAGTGAAAGATGAAATTCCAACACATTTTTTTCGCACCACATCCTTACATGTTGTTTAAAAGCTTGGCGGATCGGTGACAGCTGCAGACAAGAGAGTCGAGTCATTTTATGCACTATTTGGCGAGCATTTAATTTTAATTCTGTATCACACCAGGAGCCTAATCTTGAAAAAAGGGTTCGTAAAAGATCCTGAACATATCCGAGCATTTTGGGAGACAGTTAAGTGAAAGGAGCTCAAGGTTGCGGAGGACTGAAACCCACCTGAATCACGTCTTTAAAACCCCTGTTGGACTCTTACATTTTTATCACCCCTGATATTTGTTCTCAATGGCAAATTAACAGCCTTCCATTTGCCATTCAGTTTCCCTTTTTTGAAGAAGAGGTTTAAATTTTGTCTAAATGCCTGAATTTACTACTCTCCTATTTTTCACGCGACAGAATCGATAGCAGGGCTGAAGAGGAGAGGATAAAAATTTATGGTATCTTGCAATTTAATGGTTGAAAAGATGCAATTTGAAAGATCATAAATTGTGAAGGAGCTCATGCTTCATTGCTCTTGATTCAGTGCTTGCTGTTAGAACTTGATTTGCGAGTGTCTGCAAAGTGTGATTAACGAGGCGATCAATGTGCAGCGCGCCACACTATGGCACTCCTAATGCTCTTCATTAGAATAAATAAAATAAATTGACTAGAGCTCTGTGAAAACTCTGTAATGGTTAAAAATCAAAAAAAATTCATCCCCCCCCTCCTAACTTACTCCCCCGTTCAGCCACGATTTTGCTTCTTCCAGCCTGCATCCACCTTCACATTATCCTGACAGCCTTGTCTCTCAGCCTGCAGGGGCCCGGAGACGAGCCCATAGTGAGCAAAGTAAAAGGTAGCACCGTGTCAACGGGGGCCACAGACTGTTGCTTAGTTGACTGGTAATCATAAATCGGAGGCTGCTCTACTCAAAGACTTGTGTGTGTGGGGTGGGGTGTGGGGTGCAGTCTATGGACTATTAATGCATGAAATAGCATTTCAAGCTGATAAACGGTTTGCAGGATGGTCAGTCTGCGTAGACCGCTTCTCTCCTCGTTCTCGTCTCATATTGTTTGCAATAACATTTACAAGAAAAATGTATTCCCCTCCGTCTCGTCTTGTTACCAGACGTTGGCACGTCTCTGTGACGGACGGTTGGACTCTGCTGTGATGTTTGCGTCTCCCACAGCAATGTTGTCTTTGGATTATTGTCTTGTTATATTATTCTTGGATTTTGCTCAATACGAGCTGTCATGCAGTCACTTAACTTGGCCCCGGCATTGATTTGTTGTTACCTCATCTGTGAAGCTGTTAAAATCAATTAGGTATGAGCGACCAGGCTACAGCATGCATTTGTAAATGAGCTTGTATTGATGTTTTCATCTTTTTCCTCTCTATTAAAAGCAAAGTATTGACTCAGACGTTGACCGCGTGTGACATGCTCTCTCTTTATTAATTTTTTTTTTTTTTTATCAGAGCAAAGAGAAAATCTCCCAGTTAGAATCACATCAGAGGATTGTGATTGCATGTGATGTTTTTTAATTTGTGTGCTGTGGCAGGATTATAGGTGCTGATGAGATGGGGCTCTTTGCAAGATGGTGGTAAGGGGCGTGATGGAGTCTCTACTGTAAGGTGAGTCACCTCTCCTGGCATTCAGAGCCACCTGTATTAGCTCTCCGGCCATTAAATGTGCTCTGAGAGCTCATTTTTCATGGAGATGTTTAATTGCGAGCCCGCCAAGGCTCTGCCTCTAATAGGCTAAGTGCCGGCTCCTACGGAGACCGGGCGAGCTGTAAGTGCAAAGCAAAACTTTGCTTCATGCTGCAGCACCTCAACACTCATTATTTTAATCATGCTGGAAAATCTCACTCTACTTTCTAATCACCATACATTTGTTTTTAATCTAGTCCGAAATTGCCCATGTAATTCCTCCTTCATAAATATTTCCGTCGATGGATGGCTCAATTATTTGTGGAAAATTTGTTATTATTTCGATTAAATTTAAAACTGAAAAAAAAAAGTTTCCAGCACACTACAATCACCCTGAAGTGATTGCTTAAATGCATTCATGTGCATCAGATGAAATGAACTAATTATTCTGACATGACGTGCAGTCTTGCATAAATATAATTTGTGCTGGGAATTAACTCCAAAGACTTAAATTTCTAAAAAAGAAAAAAAAAAGAAATACAAATTATGTTACAGCTTTAACAGTTTGACTAGACAATGGGACTTTCTAGAAACTAAAGACGCCGAATTATCAAACATATAGGAAGGACAGAACAGACACAAATGAAACTTTTTAGCACATTTATTTGTTTAATGCATTTAAATTGTGTACCAGAGATAAGACGACATGGTTTACTGCTGATGTGATTTATGTATTTGAATGTCTAATTTAATATCGAAAAAGTAAATTAAGCATCTATGGCAATAAATAAAAATTGTAGGTTCACAGTCAATATGTATCCTCTCTGAAGAATAACAACATTAGTAGTCCCTTGACGAACAAAATTTGTCAACATTTTGTATTTTAATAAACCAGCACTAAGGAGTATACACTTATGAGCCTGGAGGAAAATTATATGGTCGAACATTTTCAAAAACACATATAAAAAACTTCTCATATAAATTCTAGTGTAACCAACTTCATACAAAGGTCACTTACTAGATAAAGTATTTAATCTCAGTATATATGAAGCTGTTCTCCGAAGGATTAAAAGGTTTCCTGAATAGATTTGTTGTCATCTTAACTACAATTTAGGCATTCTATAAATCATGCCTTTATGAAAAGTGGCAGAAAGAAAGTGCTTTTTAACAGAAAAAAATAAAGCGTATAGGTTGTCAAAAGCCATGTAGAGAGTCTGCAAACAAGTGAAAGGAGATTTATGAGCTAAAGAGAGAAACATTTAACTTTCTAGCTTAAAGCTTTGACATCAACCATTCTCACATCAAAACATGGATGGGACAGCATCTTGTTGTAGGGTATCTTTTCTTTTGCATAAACAAGGAAGCTGGTCAATGAAAGATTAGGTTAAATCAGAGCAATATTGCAATAAATCCTGTTAGAGGCTTCAAAATACTTGAGACTAGGAGAGAGGTTCACCTCATAGCAGTACAACAACCCTAAACATGCAGCCAGAGATAAAACAATAAGGCTAACTTCTGATGTGATTTATGTATTTGAATGTCCAATTCAATATGGAAAAAATAAATTAACATTCGATGGCAATAAATTAAAATTGTATGTTCACAGTCAATATCTATCCTCTCTGAAGAATAACAACATTATTAGTCCCTAGACGAACAAAAACAGAGGAGACATACATAAAAGAACTAAGAGCTCTGCTTGCATCATAAAAATCATAAAAATATTAAACTGGTTTGTAACATTTTGTTTAAATTACAATTTGAGTTTGCAGGTTTAGTTTATCAGATAAAAACTAAATTTTCAAAATAGCAAACTTTAATCCGGTATGAAACGTATTTTTGAAGCGCAAATTTCTATATTAAAATTATATCAAATGATTGGACGTGTTAACTGTATGTGTAAAAGAATCATACTTACCAAAAATAAAAGGCTTTTAAGCATCTGTGTGTGCAATTAATCTGTTATGTGTTTCACCAAATGACTAAATACTTTGAAATTAATGGACATTTACATACTATAAAAATTATATATCATGAGTTTGTATTCACTACAGAAATAACCAAGCAGAAAAACTGTCAGGGAATGTTTAAAGGACTCGAGCAGAGGTTGAATTGAGTGAATATTAATTTATTGGGGAATGAATAATGAACATAAACATGAAACGGAAACAACACAGGGGAACTACAGGAAACCCGGACCCCGAACTACTAAAATATAAACAAAGCGGAGAACTGAAACGAGACGCGGGAACTACAACGTAAATAACACAACTAATCAAATAAACAAACACAACTAAGGAACACAGGAAGAGAGGAAATAAACTAACAGACAATATAACAACAATAGAAATCACGAGGGGGAAAAGCACGGGAAACTTGAGACTACAAGAAGATAAAAACTAAAGTGAACTCCAGGACGGGACCAGAGGAGATAACGAGGATGAAGAGCCAGGACAGAGAACTTAGCGAGCAAGAGACTTACCGGAGACGTGGGGGCGAGAAACTCTGAAGCGAGAGGAGAAGGACAACAGGGAAAGACCTCAGGAAGGACAACAGGGAACGACAAAAGGAGATGACGCAGAGAGACGAGAAGGCAAAAGAGGGAATAACAACAGACGATCCAGCGGTGAGTGAATGATTGCATGTGGCTTAAATACAGGAGAACCGGGTTTGGATAGGTGGAGAAGATGATTGGATGATTGATGACTGCTGTGGATGAAGGAGGAGTGAAGACACACAACACACACACACAGGAAGAAACAAAACCAAACCAAACCCCCCCCCCCCCCCCCTTAAGGCGGATACCAGACGCCAAAAACCGACAAGAGAAAAACAAAAAAAACAAGACTGGGTGGGAGGAGGGGGATGGCCTCAAAAGGAGGGCTAGACCAACAGAAAACAACCCTGCACGACCGAAAAAAGCTAAGAAAAAACAAAAACAACAAAATCAAACAAAAAACCAACTCATGAGACCGGAAACAACGACCAGAAGATAATAGAACCAAAAAAAACAACAAGAAACAACTAACGAAAAATAGTCCGGAGAAAACTGTTCCGGACGGCAGCGACAGTCCGGCAAAGGCCGCCTTGGAAGGCCAGCGAGAGTCCATAAAAAGGCCGCTCGAACGGCGGCGAGAGTCCGGCAGAAGGCCGCCCGAACGGCGGCGAGAGTCCGGCAGAGGCTGCCCGAACTGCGGTGAGAGTCCGGAGGGCATCCCGGAGGACGGCGACAGGAAGCAGGAAGACTTGGAGTTCGTCCCGGAGGACGGCGACCGGAAGCACGAAGACTTGGATGTTGTCCCGGAGGACGGCGACGGGAAGCACGAAGACTTGGAGGTCGTCCCGGAGGACGCCCGGCAGGACGACGACTTGAACCCTGAAGATCTGGAGGGCGCCCGGCAGGACGACTAAAGGAACCACGAAGATCTGGAGGTCGCCCGGCAGGACAACGACTGGAACCATGAAGATCTGGAGGTCGCCCGGCCGGACGACCTGAGGTACGAAGACTTGAAGGGCGTCTGGCTGAACGGCGGCTAGAGAGCGTCCTCGATGGAAGACGAAGACCCTCCGAAACAGCACAAGCCCGAGGCGGATCACACCGGACCTCCTCGGTCATCACAAGAGCTGGATGCTGGACGCGCCAAACCCCCTCCGTGATAGCAGGAGCTAGAGGCGGGTCACACCGGACCCCCTCAACAGTCACAGGAGCCAGAGGCGGGTCACACCGGATCCCCTCGAGAGACAGGTGGGTCGTTCTGGACCCCCTCAAAAGACACAGGAGAAAAAGGCGGGTCGTCCTGGACCCCCTCGGGAAACACAAGAGCCAAAGGTGAGATGCAACAGACCTCCTCGGGAAACACAGGAGCTGGAGGCGGGTCACACCGGACCCTCTCGAAAGACACTGGAGAGAGAGGCGGGTCGCACAGGACCCCCTCGGGAAACACTGGAGAGAGAGGCGGGTCGGACAGGACCCCCTCGGGAAACACTGGAGAAAGAGGCGGGTCGCACCGAACCCCCTCGAGAGACACTGGAGAAAGAGGCGGGTCGCACCGGACCCCCTCGAGAGACACTGGAGAAAGAGGTGGGTCACACCGGACCCCCTCGAGAGACACTGGAGAAAGAGGCGGGTCACACCGGCCCCCTCGAGAGACACAGGAGAAAGAGGCGAGTTGCATCAGACCCCCTCGGGAAACGCAGGAGAGAGAGGCGGGTCCTGGGACGAGGACTCTGCCTCTGGATCCTCCTGGGGAGAAGGCTCTGCCGCTGGCTCCTCCTGGGGAGAAGGCTCTGCCGCTGGCTCCTCCTGGGGAGAAGGCTCTGCCGCTGGCTCCTCCTGGGGAGAAGGCTCTGCCGCTGGCTCCTCCTGGAGCACAGACACACTGGCAGGCTCCTCCTGGAGCACAGACCCACTGGCAGGCTCCTCCTGGAGCACAGACTCACTGGCAGGCTCCTCCTGGAGCACAGACTCACTGGCAGGCTCCTCCTGGAGCACAGACTCACTGGCAGGCTCCTCCTGGAGCACAGACTCACTGGCAGGCTCCTCCTGGAGCACAGACTCACTGGCAGACTCCACCTGGAGCACAGACTCTCTGGCAGACTCCACCTGGAGCACAGACTCTCTGGCAGGCTCCTCCTGGAACGATGGCCCGAGAGGCTGGGAAGCTGGCGATGGAGAAACTGGGAGGGGAGACAGAGGGGAAGGAGAGGCTGCTCTCGCCGCTAAGCCCTTGTTCCTGGCTCTAAGGGCACGTCCAAAATATAAAAGGGAGTCAGAAATAATGTGGTGCATGTCCGGCTCGTCGTGAAAGGCAGAAAAAGCAGAGAAAGAGGCGGGTCACACCGGACCCTCGAGAGACACAGGAGAAAGAGGCGGGTCACACCGGACCCCCTCGAGGAACACAGGAGAGAGAGGCGGGTCACACCGGACCCCTTCGAGGAACACTGAAGAGAGAGGCAGGTCGCACAGGACCCCCTCGGGAAACACTGGAGAGAGAGGCGGGTCGGACAGGACCCCCTCGGGAAACACTGGAGAAAGAGGCGGGTCGCACCGAACCCCCTCGAGAGACACTGGAGAAAGAGGCGGGTCACACCGGACCCCCTCGAGAGACACTGGAGAAAGAGGCGGGTCACACCGGACCACCTCGAGAGACACTGGAGAAAGAGGCGGGTCACACCGGACCCCCTCGAGAGACACAGGAGAAAGAGGCGAGTTGCAACAGACCCCCTCGGGAAACGCAGGAGAGAGAGGCGGGTCCTGGGACGAGGACTCTGCCTCTGGATCCTCCTGGGGAGAAGGCTCTGCCGCTGGCTCCTCCTGGGGAGAAGGCTCTGCCGCTGGCTCCTCCTGGGGAGAAGGCTCTGCCGGGACGGGACCAGAGGAGATAACGAGGATGAGGAGCCAGGACAGAGAACTTAGCGAGCAAGAGACTTACCGGAGACGTGGGGACGATAAACTCTGAAGCGAGAGGAGAAAGACATCAGGGAAAGACCTCAGGAAGGACAACAGGGAATGACAACAGGAGATGACGCAGAGAGACGAGAAGGCAAAACAGGGAATAACAACAGACGATCCAGTGGTGAGTGAATGATTGCATGTGGCTTAAATAGAGGAGAACCGGTTTTGGATAGGTGGAGAAGATGATTGGATGATTGATGACAACACACACACACAGGAAGAAACAAAACCAAACCAAAACATAGATCATGACAAAAACACACAAATAATTGTATCATTGATCAGCAAATACAACCAATGTTTGCATGTATTTGTTTCCTGATCTCTATTTTAAAGCAGTGGAAAAACTGGTATTTTAAAGAGCTAATAGAAAAAGATTAAGAAATGTGTGGCTCAGTCATGACAAATTGACAGGTAATAGTTAACGAAATGAAATCTGAACAGTCTAACATTTTACCGTGGTGATGAAAATTAATTTTTTTCCCCTAATGATCTAATATGAAACCAACTGAAGAGAAAAGGTTTAGTGTATTTAAATACACTTCTTCAACATTTTATGAAAATGGGTATAGATTTTCTTTATTTTATTTTATTTTTTATTGTAGCACAGAACAGTAATGCTTGCCTCATCAGATATTGTCTTTAATAGATAAATGAATTTGACACTGGTGCTAAAAAAATTTTAAACTGTGCCACTGATCAGAGTTATTTAAGATACTTACTCTCATTTCAAAACAAAACTAAAGTGGTCCCAATAAATTGAACGTAATATATATAATTTTGTTTTCTGTTATTTTATTTTTAAGTCATTTTGTTTTTATTATTTATCTCTCTAACATTGGTTATTGTTTGTGGTTGGGTTCATATGAAAATGGCAACGTCTTCCCAATTTTAAAACTGGTGCTGATGGACAAATCCAACCTTTCGTTTCTATGATGGGATTTTAACGGCCTCTTGTAATTCTTCCCAGTTATTATTGCTATTCATTATGTTAATTTGAAACTCTTTGAAACTAAATACATCAGCTGAAATTTTTAGATAAATACAAAGCTGACAAACTATTTGCACAAAAAAAGGACAGTGTTTTAAACTAAGACTTTAAAAAGCTACGTGTCTACTCTTTTAGCTAATTATTTACTTTAAACCAGACCAGCTTCATGATTCAAGAGGTTCTGCAAGATGAAAACCATCGTTGGACAACTATCAGAAAGAATAATATATACATATTTAATGGATTCATGAAAACTATTATGTAGAATCCCTTCAGAAGACTATTGTGAGAGAACAAAGACAGTCCCAGTAGCCGTAATCAAAGTTAAAACAGATATGCACAAACAGCAGTATATAGAAAGACTGGAAATTGATGTGTTTTGGGGGCTTATCAGCATTTTGTAATTCTAAACTGGTTGGTCGGGACGGATCCCAGAGCTGTTTTCTAATCAGCAGTTGCTGTTAATGCAACATAACACTCACATCCAATCGTAAATGGAAACTATGTCTAAAGTTAACACAACTCTGTGTATACAAGCGTTGTAGAGTCTTCACAATCAGAAGCACTCTATTGCCACTGCCATTAAAAACAGGTTAACTGACTAGAAAAGGTGTTCTGATGTAACGGCGCTGATAAATAAAATGGAAAAATAATACAACAAAAATGGGAAGAAGTGGCTTTGCGTTATCTGTTGTTCATGAGATCGCTTCTGGATGGACCATAGTCTCCTTCCTGAGGGAAGGGGATTGAACAGAGCGTAATCCGGCCTGCACGTCCTAAAAAGACTGAGGTTTAAGAAATGCTTTATCCAAACTGCAACTAAATGTGTGTCAAAAGGGGAAGGGTGAGGGCTGTCATACTGGGATATTGCTGGAACTTGTTATTTTTCCACATTTCCTCCCCAGTGTTGTAGCTTATTCAGACCCCCATCCAAAAGCTGATGTGAAGTTGTGTGCTAATGAAGAAAAAGATAATGTAGGCACAAAGCCAACACACATTCTGCACATTTTGCACAAGCTTGCCTCTGTAGTGTAGTAAAGTCCAAAATCGTCACCCTCTGAAACCGTTTTGTTCATCACGAGATGAAAAATGTACCAAAGGAGGCTGTGAAATGTTGAAATCTTATATCAAGCAAGAATGGAAAATGGAGAGCATTTACGTAGCTCGCTGTCAAGCGCTCAGAGCACTTTGCTGGACGAGTCGTACTTATACAGAGCTTTTTATTTCAGTGCATTTTGCCATAACACTCAGCACTGAGCATATCGGAGAAAATATGGGGTCGGGTGTCTATCAAAAAGAGACTTCGATATGGGGAGTCAAGCGTCTGGAGGGCATGACCTGATTTTATTCCCCATTGAATGTTTTTAGAAGACAGCGAGGGGAGAAATAATGAACTTGCACCTGTTAGAAAAACTTTCTTTAATTTAAATATTCTTTTCCAATTGTGTTTTTTTATTTGGATCAAAGGAAATACATAAATTGTCCCTTTCCTGAAGCTGTGTCACCTCCTTTGTCTTTTCTTATACTAGTCTTTACAGCGCTGCAACAAATTCTGCCATTGTCTACCTTACAACACCATACTTTATCCACAAACATTTTTGAATATATGAATTCCCCCGACAGTTGGAGCCTCTTCTGTCATTTTTGTCCAGTTGGTTAGTGTCTGCTGGGTTTTCTTCTCTTGCAGCCATCCATAGTGGGAGGTCCACTTCTGCTCCCTTGTTTGCTTTTGACCTGCTCGCTAAACTGCAGGTTAAACCTCAGACATGGTGGCCACTGATATATTTCATAGGAGAGTACTGGATACCCTAAAGTAATTATCGCAGCATTTTGTTTTTTTGTTCTGTTGATAATTTCCCCTGGTGTTTCTTTTCAAGAAAATAAAAAAAAAACACAATGTGTGCAGTCTTTTCTAAATTTTTGCTATTCACCGTCAGCCAGAATACAGCTAATAAACATTTCTTCTAAAAGGTAAAGGTAGTTCAGAAACAACACTAATTTCCTGTGTCATATTTATGTTCATCGAACTATATTATCTGAGTATTTTATTGAAGAAACATAAGTGATTTTTATTTTTTGGAAAGATAATTTCAAGATGAGCAAGCAAAGCAAGGCAAGGCAAGTTTATTTGTATAGCACATTTTCGTGTACAAGACAATTCAAAGTGCTTTATATAGGAAAAAAGATCTGAAAATGAAACAATAAAAGCTTTAAATTTAAAAGAAATAAAAATAAAATTAAAAGTCTCAGTTGCTATATGCACAGTTAAATAAGGCTGTTTTCAGCCTGGATTTAAACAACAGCAGATTTGCAACTTGTCTCACCTCTTCAGGAAGACTGTTCCAGATTTTAGGAGCATAAAACTGGAATGAAGCCTCCCCTTGTTTGGTCCTGACTCTGGGCAACAGCAGGAGGCCACTACCTGAGGTTCTCAGAGTCCTGGCTGGTTTATATGGCTCTAACATGTCAGATATGTAATTTGGGGCTAAACCATGAAGAGATTTGTACACAAGCAAGGCTGTTTTAAAGTCTATTATTTGTGTGACAGGAAGCCAGTGCTTGAGCACTGGACTAATGTGGTCAACCAGCCTTTAATTAATATACGACATTATGTTGAAATTACATTAATCTTACAGGATTAATAATATAAAAACATATGGCATGACATAATTTTAATCAAATATTATGTCACATGAAAATGTAAATGATTAGAAACTATTTTCATTTTTAATTGTGTTTGCAACTACAAAATTTTAACATGCCAATATCTGCTATAAAAGTATATTGGCTTGTAAGCTTCTGCTTTTCTGTTAGGTCTTATCCATATATTTCTGTTTTTTAACATCCAGCAGAACAACTAATTGTTTTCTTTGGAAACTTTTTCTTGTTTTGGGTCAAAATATTAAATTGCTTCTCAGTAAGACACAGGAGAAGAGTCTACATGTTAATGAACTGCCCTGCAGAGGGATGTAGAGATGTGCTGGATGGACGTTAACATGCTTCAAGCTTGAAAGCTTCATTGGGCCGTAATCTTCAATAATAGGTGATGTGTTATTAATGCTAATTTAAATGCAGCTTATTGTTCAAATATCTATTAGTGACTGGTGTAGGAGACGGGCCAAAATGAGGCGGAGGAGGTGAGTTGATTGCGATAATTTGTTACAATAGCAGAAACTGAATTAAAAAACTTGTGCATGGAAAAGCATAGAACCACAGTACACACTAGGCACAAGGAAATTCAGATGGCATGAAAACAAATGCGGAGCAAATAGGGGAATCCAACAATGGACGAACGAAGGAGAAGCTTATTTACTGGGAAGGTGAATAGTGGAAAAATGGAGAAGTACTTAATGCAAACAGGGTGCAGCTGTGAGTGAAGAAGATAAGCCAGGCTGAGTAAAGGAACATAATACAAACTAATAGAAAGAACAAAACATCAGGAGAAAGCAATCAACACTATCTAACTAGAAATAACAAAGAATATAACGAAACTAAAGTAAAAACTGTACCAAGTGTAATCCAAACAAGATTGATCTTTAGAAACCACAATCACGGAGGCAAACCTAAAACGACCCAGGAGCATGAAAATCCATCTATCCATTTTCCAACCCACTTATGCTTAGGGGGTTACTGGGGTCTGCTGGTGCACATTTTTAAGTTCACATCGGGTGAGAGGCGGGGGACTGTGGGAGGAAGCCGGAGTAACAGGAAAGAACCCACCCATGCACAGGGAGAACATGGAAGCTCCTTGCAGAAAGTCCAAAGATGGAAATGAACCCAGAGCCTTCTTGTTGCATGCCAACTGTGTTACCAAACGTGGCACTGCATGAAAATATCATAATAAATATAAAGGATAAAGTATTACAGTAGTTACTTGGAATCAAAGTAGGAAGAAATGCTTTGCGAAGATGTTATTATTGGACACTGTAGATATAATATTGACACAGCTTTTTTAATTTAAAAAACAAACATTTTTAATTATTATTTTTGTAAATTACGTATATTTATGTTTTTCATCACTTTTTATGTAAGCTTTATGCTCTCTTCTCTTCATCAGTTAGCCATTTCGGGTATGTCTTTAGCTCACTCTCCTTTCGTGTGCAGAGAAAATGGTCCTGCTGTTGTTTTCTACCTCATAATAGTATAAATTCACTGATTTGAAACTTTGACATCACACTTCATATCACGCCCGAGAACAAGAAGCTGGGAGGGGGCACAGGGCAGCCGAGCTGTGAATAGACCTCATCAGTGAGGGTGCGGGTTCACATCCTTATACTAGTTATACTGGAGTCACCCTCCCCGACCTAAGGCAAATAAGCCACTTAACGCAATTATTTGCAATCACTAAAGGTGGTATTCATTATAAAAGATTTTTTCTTTCTTTGCCTCAACATAATTTCCTATTGTTCATATGAAAATGGCGACCAAAAGAGCATTTTAAGTGTTATTATAGTACGAAGGGCATTTTATTTCCAACAGACGGCTTTCAAAGTCTGAATAAACTTTAAAATAGTGAGATAAAAGTCTGCTTTACTGTGCGTTGACCCATGCTGGGGGGAAAAATGGCAACCTCAGGGAGTAAATTGTATTGGGCATGATTTGTAAATAGGAGTTTTTGAAACGCAGCACAATGCTCCATCATGGATGTTTCAGTAGTTACACATTTCAAGCTATTGTAGTACTTTGACTGTTTTTATTAACCTTATCAGGAGGTATTGTGATTTCAGATTTTTCATCTTCACGAAAATCCTCCGTTTAAGTGGAAGAACATTCACTCCAAACTTTTTTCGCGGCTGTTTATCTTTACATCTGTCTTTATTTGATTGCAGCTTCAAGAGAAGAAGCCTTGCCACCGTTACACTCCTATCTGTACAGGCCGGATTGTAATACTTGGTGATGCATGCCAAACTCGTGACTAATTAACAACTCCCTCACGTTGCTATATGGGTTTGTTTTTTTTGTTTTTTCGCTCTGCATATTTCTGCCTTCCAGATAGTAATGCAATTAGATGCAACACTTTTTTTCCCCCTTTCACAAAATTGCTTAAGAAGATGTAATTAGGGGAAGAATGTTTTGATGAGAAGAGAATTTATGGAATATATCCACAAACCTTTCTGGTAAAACATCCTAAAGTTGCTGTAAGAATCAAGCGTCTGTAATTTCTGTAGTGCCTATTTTAATACAATACTCCACATCGAGATTAGCAGCATGATTGGCTGCTATAATTGTTCTGCTGCTGGATAAGTGCCTCCTTCTGTGTTTTGGTCATGTTAGTAAAAACTTTGTTTTTCCGGCTTTCCTGGACGGGATGTTTATTGGGGGAAAAAATGAATATACCACAAAATGATTGCCAAAATCTCATGATTAAATTAATTTGATATAATATACTTTTTTTTCTTGGATGCAGTTCTGCAGTGAAAGAGGAAATAAAACATGAGTTAAAGAGTCACAAACCCAAAAGAATGCAGTGATCTAAACCAATATTATTTCTTACATTTTAATGCATTAATAGTTTATGTAGCACTGACCTTAAAAGGTAGTAATTTCTTTTCCGTTAATCTGGACAGTTACTTACTGATTTAACTGTAATCTGAATTCATAAATAAGTACATTGTGAATTTACAAATATCCATTCTGTCTGAAGTTTGATTCCCCCAATCCAATGAAAACGCTTTAATGGAAGCTTAACAATTTTATGGCATGAAATATTAAAAATAAAATAAAATAAAAAGCCAAATATAGATACATTGCATTCACAATGTGTAAAGAGCGTGTAGGAGAGGCCAGGGTTCTGGGAATTTTACTAATGGAGACATTTCTGCCATTTATTCTGCTGAATGAAATTTGTCCAGATGCAAAACAGCAACACAACTTTTTGAAAAATGACAACTCATAAATAGAAAATGTGCTTGTTTTACAGCTAATATACAAGTCAGCTAAAATTAGTTAAAACCTCAAAACTTTTCTACAAGAAAATTAAAACTTAAAGTGTTACATGCAAAAATAAATACTTACAATAATTTTAGAGTTAGTGTCATCCTGTTATGAAAATTCTAAATATTGCCTAAAAACACAAAAGAAAGCTAAACTATATTTTTTATTAGCATTAACTTCTCTCCATCTCTTGCCCAAAGCTATTGAGTGCCACTGCAAAGAGTTTAAAGAGTTAAAGGTTGCTGACCCTTTGACCTGAAAGACAATATACCAGGGCAAATATACAATGTTTTGTTTTTGTGCCTTTTGATTGTTAAATTATGACTTAAAAATCTGGTTGATGGGTTCTAAAGTTCAGTTTGTTTGTAAACTTAAATTCATGTCAGAACTGCCGTACAGTATAAACATGTTTTCCCCTGAGGTCATCCGGATATCTTCTCTGTTTTCCCAAAGCAAAGACCTAAAAGGAGGAGTTAATATTTAGTTTCTATGTTTCTCAGAACTGGAACAAGCTGCCAAAAATCCTGCGATAAATTGGTCATTTAAACATTTAATAGATTTTTTGTGATTCAGACTTTTTTATCCACTAAATGTATTTCTTGTTTAACAGTCATTAACTTCAATTCCTTTATTTTCCTGTAAAGCACATTGATTTTGTATTTTTGGTGCCATGCTAAACAGCTTACCATGCCTTGCTGCATTAAAACGAGGCCTGTCTAGGAGATTTTTCAATGTAATCTTTAAATATCTAAAGGTTTCTGTTCAGTTTCGTCTCATTTTAAGTCAACCCCAGTTCTGAGTTGAAGCATCTGAGGTCCGGCGCAGAAAGTGAATTTCGTGGAGGCATGAGCATCTGTGTGAAAACAGGAAGCGGGACGATGCGTCACAATCGCCACTGATCAGTTACAATGGTAATAAATAATTCATGCTGGAGCAAACGAGTCTAATTAGCAGGCAGTTTGGGTCCTTTGATAAAGCCGAGGACTAATTCTGTGAAGGGCAGGAAGCTCTGTCATCAGTCAGCCCTGAACAGATTAGCATCTATTATGAACGAGGGACGTGCAGCCTGGTGAAACCAACTGTGTCCGAGAGACAAACTTAATAACTCCAACGATGGGACGCAACTCCCCCCTCACCACCCGCGTACTCGACTCTTTGACTGAAAAACACATAAACTCTCCCTCTTTCGCCCTTTCGTCAGCCAACACCACCAATGCTGCAGGTCTTTAGACTGCAGCTAAAAGTGGTGGAGTCCATCACCCTGACAGCCATGGAAATACACTCGCCATGCCACATTAAGGAGAATCCACCAGGTTTTAACAACACGCTGAAACACAATAGGAATCCCTGGCACCCCCCACCTCTCCTCCTTCATGCCTGTTCCCCAAATCCTGATCAAACAAATACCACTGAATCTTAATGCAGTGTTTTCCTCTTCTTGGAGGATTTGTCGGAGCTGCTCAGAGTTCAGCGCTTGTGCCCCATCTTTTTATCCTGTGAGAACAACACAATTGAGGCCAATTAGAACCGAGCGTGACTAGCAAAGGTCCCGGTATCAGGCGGGACAAGCGTGGGCGGGGTGAACTTGTCAGTCCTACATTGAGGAAGATAACAATAAATAGCTAATAATGGCACTTAATTGAGCTTGATTAAGTTGATTTGTTATTGAAAAAGAGCTGAGAATGGTGAACGTGACGAGAGATGGATTTTAATAGATAGAAAATACAGTTGGGGCTTTGCTGCACAAAGGGGCTGCGGAGGGAAAATAAGGTAGCGAATAGACCCTGAGTGGGTCCTCAGGAGACATATTTGAGATAATTAGATAAATTTTACCCTAACATACATATCTCAGTCAAGGGCATGGTGATGAACATATTATATTTCTCGTATATCTCCAAGAAACGGCTGCTCTGATTATTTTCCTGTTTCCAACAAGTGTAATATGTTCATACAGTATATGAATGAGCTTACATGCTATAATGGGAGCAGTAATGACTGCCAGATAATTATCACTCCCACTCAGACTTGACGGCTGCTGAATTTCTTTCATTTCACTACATAATTGTCTGTGATTGAACTGGAGATTTCATATAGTTCTCTGTTCTTTCAGGCAGAGTTGACTTTCCAACGAGAATGGTGGATGGATGTTACGAGGCCCCAACAAGCCTCGCTCCAATTGCCCCGTAAACAACAAGCAGCAGTGAACGAAGTTTTCCGCCGGCTTTGAATGTGCAGCCGCCAATTTTCCCTCGAAAGCCAAAGAAAGTCACATGAAGGGAAGTTTAATTAAGTAAGAACCTGTTGAGGAAGATTTCCAATCATGGTCGTCGGAATGAGAGCATTCAGCGTATTCATCTCCAGGCGATGCGCACTCTCTTTATCCAAGAGTGAGCTGGAGTTCTCTAGAGGGACCCCAGTTAATTGAATACATTAAAGTGTAGCGCCCGGGGCTTTATTTATTTTTCTGCTTTAGTCAGGCTTGTTTAAAGGGGACCAACTGCTGATGTTTTGGCCCTTTCTAGAGTATAAATGGTGTGTACCTTGGGAGTGGTGAGCAGGAGCAGCAGCTCGAGTAGGGATCTGATTTAATCCACTGCTTCCTTTATTCATAGAGCCCCCTGAGACTGAACCTAGTTTGTATACTCGGCAGTTGTTCAAATGTGCATTTTGGCCCTCAGGTCTGAATCTCATTATTCATCCACGAGACTCAGTATAGGGAAAGCTGTGATGGTTATGATTTTACTCTTCTTAAAGCTTGACTGCAGTCCTGCATTATTCTTCCGCCCCTTTTAACTTTAAGGACTAGTTGTATAAAAATTGTTGAAATGTGTGGAGTTTATTTTCTAAAGACATTTTAGGGAATTTCTGTTAATCAATAACAGAATATCTATCACTATCCCCTTAGGAAAATTGTCCTTGCAACAAGGTTGAAAAAAAGAGAAAGAATCAAAAAAAAATCGGAAGCACGAACATAAAAAGTCACGCAACAAAATTTGGCAAAAACAGTAGTGAAGTGAGTGAAGTGGAGAGCGGACAATGTTTTCAGCTTTTTTTAGGACTCTTTTTGATAAGGTTTTTGTTAAATCAGGCAATCTAACTCAAGGCAAAGCCAAATGTAACAATTAGGTTGAACGAGGAAATGTATGTGACACCATATTATAACAAAACAAAAAAAATACCCAGTGTCTTTGTAAACTAGCAAAATATTAAACTGAACAAAAAACGGCAGCCACAGATAATGTAACAAAGCTCATTTTCCAAATAAGTATCTTAGAAATTTTAGTTTTTTCTTTAAGGCATCTTGTTTTGCATGGGATGTTGCATGGGTCTTCTCCCAAACTTATCAATATGTCAGAATTATTATTAATATAACAGAAATTAGCTTTACCTTTTTGTATAATCATCTTTTAAGGCAATACCGTTTGACTTCTTAGCCTGCTTCAGCGCCAAGCCAACTCTGCACTTGGGATTACTTTAAACTGGTACTCTCTGCTGTATCAGTTAGTATAAAAGGCACCTGTAAAATAAATAAAAAGTCAGGAAAGGAACAGCTTTTCTCGTCTTGTCTTTGCTTTGTTTTGCCCCCTTTAAAAATCCTCTGCTTACTTTTTTTCTTTGTGATTTGTAGAAATATCCAAATATGCAAAATAAAACTACGGCTGCTATACCACAGCTTATGACAGAAGCTCCTGTAAGAATGACAGAGCACAGATCGCGCCCAGCGGTTTGTCTGGTTGTCCTCGGGGGGGTTACCGTCATGTGATGTGTGAAATCCAGTCTGCAGCTCTCCCCTCAGAGGGCAGGCGGGGGGTTCAGATCCCTGGACGATACTCATTAGTCAACATGCTCCTCACCTTCTTCATCACATTTATCACCACCACACAGTGAAACTTCCTTGCACAAGCATATTATAAGCTCATTAATAACCTGCTGCAGCATTCATCTTGCAGAGAGGAAATTAATTCCCTTGCTCTTATGCACTTGTTCATTTTAATGTCAATTGTCAGACACCTTTTTTCTTTGTTTTGCTAAGCAGGGTTTGCAGTGTCCATTCAATCATAGTTAAACAGCTAATAGTACAAGTTGGATTTGGAATTTTTACTCTGAGAGAATTTTTTTGAAAGGGTCAAAATTTAATTTTAGCCCCAAAGTACATATCTGACATGTTGTACCATATGAACCAGCCAGGACTCTGAGAACCTCAGGTAGTGGCCTCCCGCTGATGCCCAGAGTCAGGATTAAACAAGGGGAGGCTTCATTCCAGTTCTATGCTCCTAAAATCTGGAACAGTCTTCCTGAAGAGGTGAGACAAGTTTCAACTCTGCCGTTGTTTAAATCAAGGCTGAAAACAGCCTTATTTAACTGGGCATATAGCAACTGAGAATATTATTAATATTATTATTTTTTTATTTTTTTATTTTTTTTAATCTATTTTAAGTACAAAGTTTATTTTATCGTTTCATTTTCTGCTCCTTTTTTCTATATAAAGCACTTTGAATTGTCTTTTACACGAAAATGTGCTATACAAATAAACTTGCCTTGCCTTGCCTAATTTATTTTTTGATTATAACGAACTTTTACTAGATGAAAGTAAAAAACAAATAATGTTTTTGTTTAAATGGGAACAAACTTGCAGAGAGTGTTTAAGCAAAGTGAATACAACTCTCTTTTTTAAACATGCCAGCCTTGGCGTTGGATTGTGTGTGTGGGTTTGGGATTCTTTTACCTTCTTCCTCCATGGGGTGTGATCAGCAGGTAAAATCTGCAGTGGGCGTTTATCTGTTGCTATCAAGGAGCAGTATTCTGAGTCAGAGCCCACATGGTTAACTTAGTGTTTGTTTGAACTGTCTCACTAATTACCTAGCTCTGAGAGTGAACTATTTTACACGGTATGTACCTCCTCGCACTCCGTCTTCAACCAAATGTTCCTTGGATCCTACTTCAACGTTGTCTCAACCATCTCCTGGTACTACTCCTGTGATCTCACTGTCCAGTATCTTATCAGTTCTTTTCTGTGCCTTCAAAGCCACCTACCTGGATTGTCCACCAAGCCCTTGCCTGCCTGTGCAGACTGCAAAGCTCCATCTCCATCTGTGGGGAAACAAACAGAAACTCGGATCAGTACCAGATCCTCACAACTGCACCCATCCAGACTCAACAGGTGGGAACATTTGCCTTTTCTCCTGGTCATCCTTCTTGGCAAAACAGAAAATTTAAAACGTACAGTCTTTTTCCTACATACAAGATCCAGTCTATTCTCTGTCTGCACCCAGCACTCACTCGCTTCTCTTTCAGTGTCGACCCAGACTTCCTCCTCCTGCAGATGCTGATCTCCAAACTAATTATTTTCTTGTTTTAGATAAAATATTTACTAAATATTTCAGAGTGTCCTTAAGTGTTGGTCGTACCAGAGTCTATTACTCTATTATTTAGATAAGTGAGTGCCTCTTAATAAGAGTGAAAAACAACTTTTTGATTTTACATGATTAAAAGCAAGTAAACCAGGTAATTATGGAGTAGGGTTGCATGCAAATAAAAAATAAAAAGATTAATTTTTGGGCTAAAATTTGACAGAACAAGGAGGTTTGTAATAATATTTCGGCCTTTCATTTAATTTAAACTAAAAATGATCTTCATTGCGACACATGGTGGTGTCAGTGTCATGCATTTTTTAATTAGAAGGAAAAGTTGGAGAAAACATACATGGACATGTCAACATTTTATGTCCTGTCCTGGGCATTAGGGATCCTACTTTTTTTGGTTAAAGCTAAGTTTTTTAGCATAGGAAGTAATTTTTTGGAACATTATTTAATTTTAACAATTTTTTGGACATCAAAATACGGTGACCCAACATTAGAAGTCCCATCAAATGAGACATTGGGGAAAATGTGCAAATGCGCAACCCTGAATATACAGCCACAGTCACAAAAGAATAGTATGAATTAAAGCATATTCATGTGTTAGAATGATGTAGCAAAAATTAAGAACCCAAAATGCAAAAAATGTCTGTTTTTAAAAATTGTAAGCCTGCAGAAACACATCCTGAAAAATGTATTTTATTTTGATGCAACAAACCGTTACAAGGTAAAATAGACAAGGAAGACCTACAACTGAGGAAATTTAATAAGAGTGTTTAAAACACTTAAATGCCGGTATGCTTCTTAATAAAACGTCTAAACCAGGGCTTTTAATTGAACAAGGTGATTAAGAGCAACCAAGGTGTACATTAATGAAGCAGGGCTACATGTAATGAATGAAGATTCATGCTTTAGTCCCAAATTTGAATTTTTTTTTTGCACAAAATGTGCCAGAAAAGGCAGCTGTTAATCACCTTACTGACAGGAGTAACTGCTTTCATTTAACCTTGACTGAAGACAGTGAATTCTGAAGCGTTTAATTGGATACATCATTTAACAGAATGAACAGAGCAAATTTTCACATATTCAAAGGCTCAGATTGACAGACAGTGGCAGTAAGACCCACCACAATTAAAGCTGATCTGTATTCACTGGCCCTGTCACCCAGCGCCATTAGTGATGTGACTGTTTGATCATCTCCACAGAGAAACTTTGCTAAACTTCACCTTGTTTTGAAAGAACCAGACATATACTGAAGGACAAGGGTTCAGGAGGGGCTGGTTGGGGGGAATAACAAACCACACACACCTCTGGGCCTAAAGTTCCCCGTGAAGCACCTTGAGTCTTGAAAATGGACATTACAGGACAAAAGAAAACAGAGAGATTCTCCCACTATTATGTTTATTATCTCCATCATTGGCCTAATTGAAATGTTTCAAAATCAGAAAATGACAAACGTTGGAACTAATGGCTTTGTCTCGACGCTCTTGGCAGACAATTGCCCCAGCGATGTGAGAAACTGTGTCAAGCGGCACTCAGTGAAATGTGCGGCAGACACTTAATTGTTTTCCTGCCTTTGACTTTGGAGAGAACAAATCCAATCTGCGTGCCAGACATTTCCTCTGTGACTAAGCCTAACCAGCCAAACCATGTTTGGTTAAGCAATAAACCCCAGGGTTACATTTCAGGTTTTGCAATTACAGTTTTTGTTAATACACAAACTACATTTTGTTATTTAAATGAAAATAGCTTTGGGGATGTTTCTGTTAACCAGATCAGATGTGAATCCTCTTAAAGTGGCTTCCCTCAGGGTCCCGTTGAGAGCGCTGGGGGGGGAATTCTCCAGAAAAATGAATTTGTTTCAATCACTTTTGACTCATTATTGAACAAAATTTTAGGTCATCAACAAGACATCTATGTACTCTGCAGAGGAATATAATGTTCCTAAAACAGCTCAGGAATCACTTATAGTGCTTTATTCAACCTAAATGTTTATATTTATCTCTAAATAACTAGAAATGAAATGATCTCTTTCACATTCAACCCCATTAAAACCTCAAATTCCAATGTATTTTAATGGGGAATGCAAGTGACAGGCCCAAACAAACATGTTTAAACACAAAAATCTGAAATTTTTACACAACATATTTTTTTGATCTGCCAAGGTAAAATCCAGTGCAACAAACTACATGCAGTAGGTGCCTAGTTGGTTAAAAGAGTCCTCTAGTGTTTAAAGTAACCTTCCAGCTGTTCTGTAAAGAGCCCAGAGGTTTTTTAGAGAACATTACTGAATACACAACATTATAAAAATGCCAAGTAACTGTGTAGTCATGTCAGAGAACAAGATGTAGAGGGTTTAGGGGGCAGAATGTGGTACAGCTGCAAATCTGCCAATACATGTCAGTTTAACTGAGTTAGAGTGGCAGGCTGAGTAATGAGGGGATTGGTCAAGAGCCAAGCCAACAGATCCCTGTTAACTATGGCGGAGTTGCAAATATGTGCTGTTCACAAATCTGGTATTCAAGCATATGGAAAGTTATATTAAAAGTAATCCTGTTTGCAGTTTGCAACAACTCATATAGAGAAATAAAGCAAACATGACTAAATTCTGAAGTTTTTGCTCTACATTCAAAGTATTGAAATATAAATACCTCACAATATAAAACACATTTCCTGATGACGGAATGCTGCAAATCAATGACTCGATGCAGTCTGCTTGGTTTTCTTAGATTGGAACCATTTTTTTAAACCGATTTGTTTATGATATATCTAGGATTTGAATTTATTTTCTTTTAAAGGGCCTTGAGACGACATCTGTTGTAAATTGGCGCTAAATAAATAAACCTTTTATTGATTCTTGACCAACGCTCCAATCCCTTCCTCAAACAGCATCATTCTGTGGGGTGCATGGAGTGACAATGTACCTTCCACCAGTTCAGTGACTCTACACACCTAGCCAAACCTATTGACTGGTTTTGATTTGACTTCTGCACTCCAGTCATTGCGTGTCACTGTCCCGCAACCTTTGAATGTGACAGACACTAATCAAATGAATAAAAAAAAAGTGGGCATTAACAAAACTTGCTAAGATGCAAAGGAAGTATTTCAGCATTTTGTTTTTGGTGTGAGAGATGGGATGCATCCAAACGTTGAAGGACAGTGGCAGTGGAGGTTTGGCATTGAAGAACCCTGGTTTAGATTGTGTCATTTTCATGGAATAGAATGGCCTATTTAACGTCCACACCTAAATCTTACCAACGATATTTGTCAAGACTTGAAAAGTTCATACATTTTCTCCTTTCATCAAATCTGACTGAATAAAATTTTATGCTGTATGTTTCTACTTTCCTACACGCTTGAAGTAAAACCATATGAAAAAGGATTTGCAACTACAAAATGGAACACATTGTGTCCACGGACATCATAAGGGTTGAATAAAATTGTATATAATACAGTTAAATGGGCATTTTACTATATTTTTCACAAAGCAATAATTTGCTGCTTTATGTTGGTCTAACAAATAAAATCCCAATAAATCCATTTAGTTTGTGGCTGTAAAGTGACTGCATGTGGATATGTTGAAGGGTTACAAATACTTCTGCAAAATGCTGCAGCTTTTTATATGAATGCTGAACATCAGACTCAGCAGCTTTGCATACTTCATGCCATCCTCATTCATGGGAAAAATTCCTTCAAAGACTTAGCAACTACGAGTGAAAACAATGTCGTGCATCTGGATTTGATTATCAATGCCATTTTTCAAGCAGAAGAAAGGCCATGTTAAAGGAAATCCAAATTGGTGAGACCAAGAGTCAAATCCTCTCGACTGTTGTTCATTCTGCCACTACCGCAATACAAACCATGTGTGCTGCTTTTAAGTGGTGAAAATAATCTCAAGATTACAGAGTGGTCCGTAGTGCTAATTGTCTAAGAGCTGTTTTTGTTTTGCTCCCAATAATTCTCCCTTCAAGAGCTCACCCAGAGTGCTTTTTTTTTACTGGATTTGGTCAAACTGTTAGCTTTGGAGACATTATCTGATGTCAAATGTAATGAGGGAATCATCATTTCAACATGTGCGGCGGAAACAGAGCCTCACACATGTTCTGTGGGACAGCTGTCGTAACAGATTTGAAATGTGAAGAATTTCAGACGAGAGGCTCTCAGCGCTGGTTTGTTAATGTGTGTGTTGTTCTCGGCTTCGCCTAGGGAAGACGGCAGGTTTATAACGTGTGAAAAAAAATTCACAGTCTCAAGGAAAGCAAAATCAACTATATCCAACTAGCCTATACTGAAAGATCCATAAAGACATTAAATTAATTATTTATTCTTGTCTGGTGATTCTCCCCAAGAGGTTTTGATCAATAGGTTTTAAGACCCTTCTAAAGATGCTTAAGATGAATTCTTTAACATAATCAGTAGTGTTTTGTTAAACAATGAATTAAGTAGAGCTTTTAAAATCTATTCACAACCGATGATGACGATGGTGAAGAAACACAAAAAATGAAAAAACAAGTAGACTTGACATCAAACCTGAGACAGGAATTGCCCTTAATCTCACCATGTTCAATGCTCAAACCATGTTGTCTTTGATGTTTTTCATAGCTTCAATTGAATGATCAGACCAAGCTGTGTCTTTGTGAGAAGCAACAAGACTGGGTGTCTGAATATGTCATTTAAATCTGTTCTTTATTTGTTCAACAAGGCTGTATCAATTAGCTTGTTCTCGCACAACGATGCGTTTTGTTTTATAGACCTAACTCAAGCAAACAATACTAAATTTAATGTATTAAATCATTTGCAGTAGCAGGGTTTAATAAATTTAGTTTAAGTTAAAAAAAATTAAAAACATTTTTTTAAATAATTATGCCAAAAGGTTAAGTTAACTAGCCAATATACTTAATGTATTTAAAAATATTTGCTTTATCATAAAACATATCAACGTACAATTGAACGTTTAGGTTTTTTTCATTTAGGTTGTTATTTTTTATATAGTTTATATTGTTTTAGTCCATGGAAATAATTTACTTGTTGAAATTGATGCAGCACTGTTTTCCTTATAGGAAAACAACATTTTACTCAAAAAAAGCCTTTTTTTCACATTCATATCACCTTATAAATAAGTTTATAGCTTATGGCTGTGTATATTTCTCTGTGACTGATGCCTTGTCAGTAATGGCAGCCTTGTCAGTTTGCACAAATGTCAGGTGAAAATCTATGTAGTGTTTTTCTTAGTATGTTAAAGCTAGGCATGTAGGATATATTTAAGTGAAAAGGAATATATATATAAAACACAGGCGATACATAAACAAACAGTGAATTAAGGCATTTCCTGAAATTAAATTTGATGATTCTTCAATAAATCCTGCATCTAACAAGTTTCGCTGCAACTTTTCACAAGATGTCAGCATCAATTGTTCATTCTCCTGAAAGTTCTCCACACGCCTAAACTGTTAGCACAAAGAAAGGTGAAAAAGGGTGGAAATGGTTGAGCTGGGTGGAGAGTAGGGAAGGTGGGCTGCCACGGCAAACCAACACCATCCATTTATTTACCTCCAGACAGCCTCCCTCTGCTCCCCCCACGATCCAGCGGAGGCCGTCACTTCTGTGGAGTTAATGGCGATGCAGGGCATAGCAGCACGTATAGACGCTTTCATGACTGATTGATGTTGTTAGGTTTAAGGCTATAATATTAAACAAATGGTCCATTCTAAGAGGGAGGCCCACCGGCAACTTCAATATCCCTGCTGTGAGACAAAAAGCGACTGTCGAAGCACCGTTCATGCACAAAAGTTGGTGAAAATACTGCAGAAAAAACAGAAGCGCTATATTTTAAATAAAGGTGTGTGATTGTCATTGTGAACGGACTTCATAGCACCTTTTGTATGTTGCATGACTTTTACATCCTTTTGCTGAATTAAGTGCTGTGACCCAACTCCACATTTACATCATTGTATTCTTTCTGAATTCATTGGAAAGAAATGACTTAACATCTGGTTAAGGCTGGATCCGTACTTTCTGTGTGTTTCCTGTGATTCTTGTTTGTGTTGATACTCCAACAGCTTGTGTCCATTTGTCCGCAGCCTCGGCTTCGTTACTTGCAAGGAGTCCTGCGTTGTAAGCTCTTAAGGAGAGAGTTAATGAAGTAAAAATTAATGAAGCACATGAGCAGCACTGTCTCAGGGCCGCTCATGTGCTTCATTCTCCTTGCCTCAGTTTTAATGTATAATCTCAATAAAATCAATCCAGTGTGCCAGCTTTCACTTTAAGAAAAGATTTACAGATCACAGCTCTGGTTATTTTTCACCTCAAACAGCAGCTTGGGCAAGCTGGACTCAGCATTGCCGCTTCACTCATATATGAAAATAGGAAAGTTTAACAATATTATGAACCCATATCCTGTCTAATCCCTTAATATTCAGCTCTGAACCCTAAAATTAAACCAGAAAAGACTCGTTTCATTTAGCTGGGAATCATTTTATGTCTGTGAGATGACAAGATATCTAGCTTCAGCTTTCATTTAACTTTTTTTTTCAAGGCACCAAAGACTTGTTGAAAGTTGAGGAGAGACAAATTGGACGAGGTTACCTGTATTAGAGCTCCCCCCTCAGGTAATGAGGAGAACTATTTATCTCAGTAGCAACCCCTCTTAAGCATGGTTTGAATGGAAAGATAAGTAACATAATTTAGGACAAATTTTAATAATAATTACAATAATTATTATTATTATTATTATTTTTTTTTTATATATATTATTATTATTATTATTATTATTATCATCATTTCATGATTTTGTTTATTTTCTCTGGTAGTCTCTTGTAATTCCCTAGTATCTATTTGTTCATCCAAATTTGCATGCCATCCAGGACTTGATCTTAAATGTTGCTATCAGCACCATCCACGAGCTGCTTCTCGTAGTAATATCCCCAATTAAACGTTAACGTATCTCCAAAAGCATGACTCCCCCTGCAGAATAAGCAGCAGACGTTGTATCAGACGAAGCCACAGAGGCTTTCGGATGTACTCGCGAGGAACTAAATTGCCAAGTTCAGCTGCCTGATGTGCCGAGCCCTCCATCTCTTGCGAACAATTCTGTATTTATAATGTCATCTTATCACACTCCCCTTGAAGGCAGCAGCAAGTGCACTTATGGCTTCCTTTGTTAGGGTGAGTTGGCAATTTCCTGCGAGATGGAGCAACTGCAGGCAGCCCTTTTCTTTGATAATGTCCCTGACACCTGGACCAAACTGCTGTTTCCATCACTTTCCCGGCTGTTCCAGCTAGGAAAGGAACATGTCATAAGCCTCCTGCCACCCAGAGTCACTCACTATGTATTCAGCAGCACTTTCCTCACTGTACGTCACAGGATGTAGAGGTTAAAGTCAGTGGGGAGACTGTATGCGGAAAGTCTTCATGAGGAGCGGCATCGAAAATAGAAACAGTCAGTCGTTTTCCCCTCTGAATGTTTGCTCCTTCTGTTTATCCAGGCATTATTGTGTATTCAGGGTAATAGAGTAGCTTTAATATAGTCCACATTACTGTACTGTACCATTTAAAGCTGGTTATTAAGCAGCAAGCCTGAATTAGTGTTTATTACACTGTGGCCTGACAGATTGATTCTAAATTATAATTAATCAGTTGATTTTGACCCACAGATTGTGATTGTGCACTGTGAGTTTCATTTACTCAGCTTTTCTTCTACCTCTGCCACAATCACCGTAGACCTGCAGGACTCTCAAGCAAATTAACAGTGTTCACGCTACCCTGCAGCCATAATGAAAATATCAGTCAATCAAAACCCATATTATGCTGTGAAATTCTACCACATATATTCAGACACGCATGCAAATAGAATCCTGTGTTTTATCCATGGCCTGCAGAATATCGGTGAAATAGCGTTTTGAAAGCTTTGGTATTCCTTCTGTTGAGGGAATATGTATGTTTAGGTGCAATATGGCTCAACATTTAGATGTGACACTTCCAGGTGTTGGGTCATGCTGGAAATGTGAGTTCCCATCTGCAGCCTGTCTGCAGGTCTGGTGGTGAACATCTGTGAACTGGACAGCCTCAGCCAGGGTCTCTGTGTCGCTGCTTGTCGCGCCGTGCTGCTCAGAGCACTTCAACCCCCAGACCCTCCTCACAGGTACCCCGCAGCCCACTGCCGCGCGCTACTCATTTACTGCTACACTGGTTTTCATAATTAGCGCCGCAAGGCCTCATTAAATCTGCTCTAATGAATAAATATTGTATTTCATAGCCTGATTACCAGATCAGCTCAATGCTTGAGCGTTGTAAACAATTACTTCCCTAAATATTCATCACCCCAAAGTGGATGATCATTGATATTTAATACAGGACCAGTATTCTCAAGTGCATCTTTATTATACTAATAATCTTTTTTGAAAACGCTCCTTTTAGACGGGAAAAGGAGTGACATTGTAACTTAATGTATATATTGTCCAAAAATGCATTATGAGGATCACCTGATTGATGTCTAATACATTATTTATTAATTAATCTGGAAAAATTACCCCAAAAAAATGATTGTTAATTTTACGCAATACTTCTTGTTTTGTAAATATTCAAAATAGTGACACATTGTCTGATGAGCTCATCACTAATAAGAAAATAAATCTCTATTTATAGATCAGTATTTATTTTTTGAAATATTGATCAGTTTATTTGTTTTTCTCTGCATGGTAGATGAATGCTTCTTAGTTAAACATCTCCTTAGTTTAACTAAAGATGGAAAAAGTAAGACAGCAGTAAACATGTTTATATACATTTGTGATGAAACCTTTCTGATCGACTCCCTCCAGATTTTCAGTCACATTCTTACTTTAGCTTTCCTCTAGCGTCCTTTGTTTGGAGAAATTTGATGCAATCTAGTTTTTTTTCTACATAAACCTATATATTGTTTTTTTTTATTATTATTATTATTATTATTAATTTAAAAAATTTATAAAAAAGAATACAGTGTATCTCAAACCTACTCTGCCCCAAACTTTCTAATCGATTTTAGTTTAGGTCAAAGTTTATTGATTTGTCCATCCATTATTTTTCGGCTAATCTGGGATGGGGTTACGGAGGCTGAAGTCTAAACAAAGAGGCCCAGCACAGAGTCTATTTGTAACAATGAATTGCTGAGGAAAAGCAGCTTCAACGCTGTCAAAAAGAAATTCAATCTGTGTGAAAAGGTTGCAGGAAGTGGAAATGAAACAGAGAAAATCACTGTAATGCGGATAAACATGCCGGGTCAATACTTTCAGGTTTGCATTTGGAGTCGTGTCTGCATGCGTGAACTTGCTAACAATGATATGTATTGCGGCTCTGCTCAAGATTTATAGCATCCTATTCTCAGTGTTCTGCACGACTAATGTAAGGCAACCGTAGTTCTCCTGCTGTCTTCATTTCTGCTCAACAAATGGCAGCATTTTGCAGGGGAAACCAAGTGGGCTGTAATAATAATAACAGCTATAATGTACAGATAGGCCATAGTGTAAGATGTGAGCATAACACAGGAAGGCTGAAAGTCGCAGCGAAACAAAACCACAAGCAAAAGCAATACAATAATCTGTATTCTGTTATTAGTGATTCTAAACGGACAAATCTTCACAAAATTACTAATAATCTAAATATTTAAATTTTAGCAGCAGGTTTTTCTTCAATGCTAGTAACCATCCATCAATCTTTACATACCTACCACCTTTTTATGGTCAGAGGGAAGAGATGGAGCTGGACATGGGACTAGATGTTGACAATCTATCACATAATCAACACAGACACTCCCAAGGCAAATTGAAGTTAACCCACAAATTAACCTAAAATAACTAGAGGCTGTAAAGGCAGTTTTAAGCATTAAAAAGCTTCTTCTTAAGCCTACAAAATGCACTGAAGTAATATCAAAATGCCAATTGACTCAAAATCTTCATTGTTATGTTTAAGGTTTTTGTGAGATATTAGCGTAAGGAAACATGAATTATTAAATAAATGCAGGGCTGCTAAATGTCCAATATTAAATAATCATCTTTCATCAAACAAAGGTCTTCTGAAAGATTTCCAACTTCTTATCAGATTGCTCCAAAATATCACATCTGGTTTTATATGTTCTGAGAATATTAATTGATCCTTGATTAACATTTTACAAATGTTACACCTCTTGCATTGTTATGGAGTAATTATTACACTATTCTTTACAGCATTTCAATAAGTGTTACGTCTGGAGTTTGACTGGACTGTTGCAACATGCAAACCAACCATGGAGACAACAGAAGTTTAAAAGCAATACATTTTAATTTATTTTAAAAAAAATGCCTAAAACATTTTCAAAGATTACAAGCTTGGACCGCAACGGAGGTCAAACGAACACTGATCAGAAAAGTACAAAGAATTGCAAAACAAGCTCAAGCCATTAATCATACTTCCCTGGTGGTATCGGGTATTTGTGATAATAGACTGTTTTTGATTTGTTGCATCATCTGTCTCGTTTTTGGGGGGTCTCTAAGTGTCCCCAGACCAAGCCTGAACCAGGATCTTCTTCTAGTGATGCGTTTAGACAAGATGGCATAGTTTCTCTTAGTGCTGCAGACAGACCATGGGGGTAAATATGGTTACATTCCCTCTCAAAAACCTGTGTGAATTATTTTCCTTGCTGTTCACTGACAGACTTTAAATTGATTGAAAATGATCTAATATACCTTGACAGATTGACGGGGAGCAATAGTTGCTTCTTTGATGTCATTGCAACAACTTTCAAGGCTTTTAAACTGTGGCTTTGTTTTAGTTCAGGATATAATTTAGGTTTTGGATGTCAACATTCCCAGAAAAAGATTTCCATTGCAGCCTTAATGCAACAGCACTGACGCAAATGGCGATTATCTGACTCACTGAAGCTTGTGAATGCAGCTAACAGGCAACCACGTCGCCTGGAGTGTTTGTAGGACATCGGCTCCGTTAAGATTTAACCTCAAGCTTTACCTCAGTAACACTAAGAATAAACCAGGTTTTTAGTCGCTCTGAATATTCCTGCTCTTTCAATGACACCAATTAAATCTGCCACCGTCACAAATAAAACCACAGACGAGACTCTGCAACGGTTTAACGCTTTATTGAACATGTATATAAAGCACAACAAACCCAAATCATGTTCTTTGTGTTTGGCATATAGCATCATCGCTATAAACAACCTCCAACCTACAAAAAAAAACAAAAACTGATCAAAATTTGCAACAGCATCATACGATTAAGTATCCCTTACCCACAGGTCAAACCAAGTACATCTCAATAATGAACATCACAATGGTTCGTTTTGTGTCATTTCATTTCGAGTAAAAACACAGGCTATAATATAACTCTGCTTCCACCTCGGCGGCAGCTTCGGCCATTTCTGCTCAACTGCGTGGCAGAGAATGAGCCACGGAGGCTGGTGCAGAGCGAGGATGCGCGCTAACGGGAGAAAGTGATTTACAGGTATGAGATTCCCATTAGAGTGTGCTAATTGTTTCCACACCATTAGTGACAGTTATTTAATGAAGGATATTTAACCAGGCGCGGCAGTTTATCACAGCTCCTCGCGGTTTTAGAGGAGGAAGGCAGTGGAGGTCGCTCTAAATGTCCTTTTTCCAACCTACAGCAGGAAGATCACCGGGCCATTTTTAGAGTACAACAAGCAGGAAAGCTTTCTCTGTGCTTAGAGGGAGCAAATGTATATATTTATATAAAAAATAAAAAAAATAAAAAAAGCTTTAATATGAAGCACAGCAAGAGCCTAAAGGCCTTAAACAAAAATACATTTAAAACAATGTACAGAACAAGTTGATCAGTCTGAAGCCCGGAAGACAATGTTATCATCATAGATTAATTCATTTTAATCATGTCGTACTGGGCAAATTTAATCCTCAGTCAAAATAATTTTTTAATCTAGGCTTTAAAATCTTCAGCTTTACCACCTTTGAATTGAAATAAAACTTAAACAGAAGTAGTTAGGATTGAGTTTCTGCTGTGTATAAACAGGACAGGAAGCTCGTTGGGCATCAGCAGCAGATTCTTCTCCAGTTTTCACTTGCTGCTTTCCTTGTCCAGTTCCATTTTCAAGCTGCAGGGAACATGAAGAACAAACGTTGAATAAAAAAAAAAAATCTTTTTAAAAATACTAGCGATCAACCTTAAAAGACTTTTTTCTTTTTTAGGAGCGCAAATCTTTCTCCATCTCAGGAGTCGATTCAGATGTTCGTTTCAAAAATTGATATTAGATTCAAAACGATTACAGTCAGGATTTCCGCTGCAATCTTTGGGTGGGAGGAGCTTATATAAAATCAAAAGGTTTGCAGAACTGCTTCACATTCAGTTAAATATTTCTTCAGCTAAACACTTTAACCCTGCTGCCAGTTTAAAACAGAGAGGTTGAATGTATCACAGCAAAATTACTTGGTTTTATCCTTACATTAAACTTTCTCTCTGTCCCATTATGAATCTACATGGCGTCAGCAGCAATTATAGATAAGGATTTTTAACTTTGTTAAATAAGAAAGACCCTATTTTATTGCAGACGGTTTTTCTACACATGAACTGTGACATTTACTCCTACTGTAAATAAACAAATACATATCTAAAAAATTTCCAGGGGCATCTTGACAACTTTTTCCACTTCTGATACCGATATTTCATTCTCAATTATTGACCCATCCCAATTGTGACCCGAAACGACATCGCTATGAGTCATATAGACTTTTACTAATTTTGAAATTGGCGTTGGCAGTTCTGGAATAAAATTAAAAAATCTTTAAATAAATATTGCATTCTCCCTGAAGATATAACGAAGTTTAAATCTGAAAGGCATCCTCACCTTTTCAAGTAGGCGTGCACGTTATCGTAGCCCTTGAATTTAGCAAGGTAAACAAGCACTCCCGTGGCACAGCGGCCTTCTCTGGCCCGACAAAAGCTGCAGTTGCAGATCCCTCTGCAAGGCGGGCACCACCACTCCTGCAGCAAACAAGTGGGTTATTAATCAACACGCGCGTTACGAACGGTGATCAGCGTGCTGAACAACTTGGTACTCACTGGGTTCAGCAGAGCATCTCGAACCTCTTCTCCGTATCGGTTACGGAGGCACGGACCGCAGAACTGCCCCCTCACCCCCATACACTCCGGATTACGACAATTGGTTTTGGTGTCGGTCGTCTTCTGCCGGCACTGGTGGCAGGTGCTACCCTGAAAACAGGAAGTCAATCACAGTTTAGTTGCGCATCTTCACCAACGTTGTTTTGTGGCCAAACGACGCAGGACTCACAGTGGAGCTGTTGTAGACCTTCTCTCGGACGTTGTAGCAGATTTTCTGCAGCTCCAACTCGCTGATTTCCTCCACGGGTCGCACCACATGAGGGAGGGTCCGGGCCCCGTTATAGCACGTGCGTCGTGGCTGTGAAGGAACGTCATCGTCATCGTAGTTGGGATTTCTGCGAACCAGGCATAACTCATCCTCGGGGTCTTCCTCAGGAGGAGGGCTTGAGGGTCCGTCCACCTGAGAGCGGGACCGTGTGCGAGGTGGAAGCAACCGTACTGAGGCTCTACGTGGCTTCCCGTGTAGTTGTCGATGTGTCTGTCGCGGCTAAAAGAAATCAGTGTGATCGAATGCAGAGCAGAGTTTAAAACACAGCAAATTTACTCCAAAGTCTGTATTACCGTGGCTAACGCCGAGTTTGCCATCTGTTTTCTTGGAAGGAGCCCAGGTACCTTGTTTAGCTCTGCTAAGAGCTTTGCAAGCTGAAAATAGATCAATGAAGGAAAATGAACATTTATTAAAACTTTTAAGATCACATAGAGATGTATCAAGAAATAGAGATGTAGCATAAATCCGAGAGAGCCATACTTTCAGCAAATAACAGGAAGGCTAAAAGGAGCGCAGCACAGTTGCTCTTCAATTCTTTTCAGGTTGAAACGGCAGAATTTGGAAATGCTGGCTAATTTTTTGGAGATCTCAGGTTTGATTAAAGACCAAATTTCTTTAGCAATAGAGTCGCCGATAGCAGTTTTATTAATGCAAAGTTTGCTAGTCGCAGACAAATTTTAAAACAGGTTAAAATGCCATTTGCAATCTTTTATTTTATTTTATAAAAACTTGTAATATTTACTGCCTCTGCAGCTATTACACATGATTATCGTTCTGCAATAGAAAACTAAATTGGCGAAAATTGGGATTGGCTTCCGAGAGCTTTAGATTGAATACGTTTATTTTCTGGCTTGTACCATTTGCTTGTTCTCCTTGATATTCATGGCTCGTTTGGTGATGAAGTTCTCCTCCTCCTCCTCTGAGTCCGCCCCTTTAGGCTGGGGGAGCGGTTCGGATGCAGGCCTCTTCCTGTCCGTCTTCTTGACGGGGAACTCCATGGCAACTTTAAGGCCCTTCGACCTGCGGCCATGTTTTGGCGCCTCGCTGCCTACTTTCTAAGAGGGAAAAAAACAACTAATTATAGCCAACAGAAACTTACGACTTTACTTACCGATTTTAAAATCTCTGAATTTCTTACCATGGCTTTGATCTGCCTGCTGATCGCTTTCTCAAACCCGCTGCACTCGTCCTCCTCTGATGTGGCCTTGAACACCTTTGGTTTACCGGCGGTCCGCCTCGTCTGATTCAGCGTTCTCCTCTAAAGCCACAGAAAGCCGTCAGCTGAAGCATCGCAACCACCACCACGGCGATACCAAAGCCAGACATTGCGTTCTATCTCCGTACCGTACTGACAAAGCCTCCGTCAGAACCGAAGCTGTCGCAGCTGTCGTCAGAGGAGGACGTCTCCATGGGAATGAGCGGGACGCTGCGGAAGCTCCTCAGGCTCATTCTGGTGGATGGAGACTGGGTGGCCAGTTTCTGAGAGAGACAAAAAACCACACTCAGATGCGCTTCTGTTTTTTAAACTAAGTAACTACTAAATATAGGTGAAACCAAACCAATGGCTTTATCATTTTTAGCCAGATGCAGTAAAGACATGCTTGGATCATGGACAGATCTAGACTATAGCGGATCATACTAATTCAATCTCTTAATTATGGTCTGGAACAGAAAACATACCCAGTTTGTTCAATTTAGCTTCAGTCGTCGGTTTTCATCTACAAGACCAAGGCTCAATAAATTGCAACTCCCGGATGAGTTTTTCCTTCCAAGTTTCTCTTCATTTTCAGTCCCCTAGTAAAAAAATAAAAAATAATTGCCCCACCCTGCCCCCCTGCTATACGTGTCTAGAACCGCCACTGCTTTGGATTATGTGATAAATGCAAGGATCCAGTCTGTACCATAAAAAAGCAGCAAACTAGAGGCCTTTTAACTTAAAAACATGTGAAAGGTGAAAGGAGAATAAAGTCTCGTCTGCCAATAATAAATAATAATAAACCAACATTAAACATGCCCTGAAAATGTTCTTAGTAAAAAAAAATCGTGCAAAAAAAGCCACTGTCCAAGTATAAAGAAACGAGTTTTAAATCTTAAAAACTGTTGAGTCTAATGACTATGTCAAAAGTTTGTATGTAGTGGCAGATCTAATTCTGAAGTAGATTTGGAAAGCGAGTAAAAGCAGCAGATTAAAGGTTGACTACGTTAAGATTTGAGAAAGATCTTACCTTGGATCTGGTGAGCGGCATTTTCTTTATATTTTATTTTGTAGTTTGAAACGAATCAACAGGTAAACCCAGCAGCTCACCGAGCAGCAGCTCTGCAGGAAACAAAGCAGGACCTGCAGCTGCATGCAGCCAAACTGCGTTCATTTCCCGCGCCTGCGAAAGGTCCTGGAAGCTGCATAAAAAACCCCGCGGAGGGTTCACCGGCAACAAACAATAAATAGATCAACTACCACGTTGAAACCACGAGTTAGACACTATTTGTACGATGTACTTTTGTTTGGTGTGTTTTTAATTTGCGACTTGTTTTTGGTGAATAAATTTACTAGGGACGTTTGTTATATACCTTTCGTGTTCTTCGTAGTGGCGCGAACATTTTTTCACTTCATTTACATACTAGGCGCTAAAAATGTTGTAAACCTTCCAAGATGTTATCTGGTGTATGTAGATATGTAAAAAAAAAAAAACTCAGGGTCATCAAGAGAAACTACCTGTCTGTGATTTTTCTTTATGTTTAGGATTTATTTATATCTAAAATGGCATTACGATGTAAAAGGAAGCTTCTGATGGAAAATAAAATAAATCAATGCTGAGACAGTCAAAAAAGACCTCTTGTAAAAGTTGACTAACATGGAAGTACTGTGGTATATTTTCTGAAACTAACAGGAAGGAAACACAATTTGCCATTTACTTCTAAAATCTTTGCAAGGGGTTAAACAACTGTGGTGAAGCATTCATTCATTGTTTTACAGTTTTATTCTAGTCAAGTATTACAAAGGGTGGTCATAAAAATATCTCTATCTTTAGATTGACTGACCTATAAGTGATGTTTCTGAGCCGTTGTAGGACCCAATGTATGCACAGAGAACATGCAAAGTTCATGCAGAAAGACCCAAGACCAGAATATCAAACCCAGGACTTTAGTTTGTTGGTGAATACATTTTGAAAGTATTTAATGATACTCTTTTGTTTTTTTTTTGTTTTTTATTTCTTCCAGTTTCTAAAAAATGTACATAAAAAATAATTAATTGTAAAACAACCTTCCAATTAATTAACAAGACAAACATAATAAGAAAATGCAGAAACCAGAGTTGAAGAAAGCAACATTCAACATATAACATAACATCAGCAAAGTCTTTTTTAGTGATATTGGGCCTCTGGTTAATTTTCTTCCCATCATAATAACTAGTCTATGCTCCCACAATGCAATATAATGTTTATTTTCTCGGATGGCTGGGTTTTGAATGGATCCCTTTAGCTGGCACTGTACAGTAACTGGGTCTTAGGTTTAAATCTCCGTCCATCAGTCCATCTGGCTTCCTGCCTCCATCTATGTAAAGCTATCTGGTTTTACTAAAAGTCCCTGCAAGGTTAAGTGAACAGTCATATATACCTAATATGGACTAAAGACTTGGTCAAGTTTTATTCTAAATATGGGCCATCACGAGACCATTAAAAAATTAATCAGGCATGAAAGATTATTAACTTCAAGCGAAAGATCAGCAGCTAAGCAATTTAGATTATACTTGTTTTTTTATACTTTAAGATAGCCTTAGTTTGACATTACAATAAACCCCATTTGGTGGTTTACACAAACCTTAGTTAGGCTATTAAATAATAAAAAGCTGACATGTTTAAAATAACATATTTCATAAGTGATAACAAGAGGATTACCATTTACCCGAAAACTTGGTATTTAGAAATAAGCTAAAACTTGATGCATCTCAAAGATCCTAGATCAGACATTTGGTTAGTTTTTTTTATAGATCTTTTAAAGAAAGACATTTTAGAAGTGATTCTCATTGAATGTAATGAATTTTTATCCATGAGTGCTTGTTTCTTTTTGTTTTTATTGTTTGTTTACTTCTTTTAATTTTAAGGCACACTATACAATATTCTTAAGTGGTTACACACAAGAACTAGAAGGAAAAAGTGAAAAGGGTGGTCAGACATTCTTGGGAATTACAGATTGAGCTCACTTTTAATATAAAAAACAAACATAGTTTGGCAGAGTAAAACCAAGTTATAAGAATAGATAGAAATAGAGTTGGCTCTTTTGTAAATAAAACCTATACAAAAAGAGACAAAACACAGAAGAAACTCTAAAACAATCTTTTTTATTATTATTTTATTTTGGTGTTTTGCTGCTAATACACAGTTATAAATAACCTTCTCAAGAATAGCCAATCTGTATATAAAACCTTTCATTCAGCCCAATAAAAACTAAGGAAGTAAAAGACAGAATTATCTATTTTTCTGCAGTAATAAATACATTCTGAGCAAACAGACTTGTTAATTATATCCTAAAAAGAGACGTATAAAAGTAGTTGAAGCTTCACTGATACATCCAACAGTATGCCCACATTATGATCGTCCTCCAGCGCCACGTCCTCCTCTGCTGTCTCTCCTCGCTCGACCTCTGACTGGTTTATGCTCCTGACGTGGTGGTTTTTTGTGCCGCTCCACTTTGATCCACCCTCCTTCACCGGCTTTGCCCCCCTCCTTCTCTTCACTAGGGTTTCCCGTCACAGACAATATACCCGGTATCAGCGGTGTGCGGCTCTGGGGCGCGGCGCTGTAACTGTTTGGTCGGGGCCTCCCCGGCTGTCGTGAGCCTTTTCCACTCTTGTTGCCTCCTCTGTTGTTTGTCCACCCATGCCCCCTCCCCGGCCCCACTCCCGCTTCCAATGCCTTGCCAAAGTAGCTGTTCCTGCGGTGGTTGTACATCGCACAGGCGCTACGCGGGCGCTCCCGCTCCAACATACTCTCCGACGTGGTGCTTGAAGGACTGCTGCCCTTTGACCCCAGGGTGAGAGGCGACAGCTTGGCCGACAAGCTGGAGGTCGGCGAGGAGCAGCGAGAGTCGCTCCAGGGAGAGCTGCGGTGGTGGTTTGGAGAGCGGCGCACAGCGGCGGCGTAGGAAAATGCTTGGCTTTCATGCGCTGAGAGGAACTGGGGGAGAGTTTGGGCCTCGGAGCTGTTTAGACGAGCAGTCTTTTGGTTTGACTTCTGGGTCAGCATGTGCTTGTGCCTCACATTGTTCATCCATGCAGGATCAAAATCTACAAACAATTCAAAATTCAATTTGAATATTTTGTTTAGGTAAAACAAGAGGATGTCTTTAAAAACAGAAGAAAGACAGCTTACTGCAGTTTGTTCTATCTCTTGGATCCATGGCAACTGGAGTCGCTTCAATGACCAGCTCCACTTTTTTTATCTCATCTTGTCCACCACTGTGGGTCCACACCAACAAACCGCTGTGTCTGGTCATCTTCGGTGATTTTACATCATTCTAATGTGAAAGAAGTGAGAAAAACACAAAGAAAACAAGTATTTAGTAAAAGATCACAAAGAGAAAATATTTCATGGTTAAAAATGATGTGTTTTTTTCCCCCTATTGTGGAATTACTCGCCTCATAATTAATTGTGTAGTCTATTTTCTGGTTCTGCTCCAAGCCGACGATCCATTTATCCATCAGAAAAGGCGGCTGCAAGAATAAAATAAAGAAGTTGAACCTTTAAAGGTTGCAAGGAAAAAATATGCTTCTTTGCAGTAAGTTAGAGAATCTTCCAAAAGTCTTCCTTAAGATAAGAAATTTTGATCTTGTGGAGAGATTTAAAACAAGGTTAGGCTATTAAACAATATCCCAAGCTTTAAACATTTCATCAAGCACTGTTAAATTCACCACATAAAAAGGAAAAGAGAGCATTCCTGCTAACAAAGAAATGGCCGTCCCACTAAACTTCCTGGCCGAACAAGAATTTAATTGATCAATGAAGTAGAGAGGAGAACTTTGGTATATCTAGAGGAGCAGCCGGTTGGTCAACTAGTAGTTGTCAAAGTAATAAAAGTGCAATAAGGAGTTTGACACAAGCCATGTGAAACACACAGCAAATATAAAGAGGACTTTGTTCCCTACAATGCTGTTCATAGAACTAACACTACACATCACACTGAACGCACTATTGGACGGAGAGGCAAGGTGACAACAGGATCATGCTATGGGGATGTGTTTCTTCAGCAAGACCAGAGAAGTTATAAATGTTGATTAACAAAAAAGATGTAAATATAAAGCCGTAGTTAATAAGGAATTGTTTGATTAAGGCACCCTAATGTATTAGAATGGCCCAATCAAAGCCCAGATTTAAACAAGATTATCACAAGATGCAAAGATGAATGGAAAAAAGATTTTTGATCTTTGTCTACTCCCAAAAAATTGCAGCTGTAAATAAAAATAATAAAGGTTGCTACACATAAATGTCACTCAGGTGTGGTGAAAATATACAAGATAGTTCATATAGTCTGTCATGGAAAATCTAGAAGATACATTTAACTTCATGGCTACCAAAGGCCTCCATGTTTTTAATTGTAAATCTGAACTTCGTTTGGATTCCCTAAAAAATGTATGAACTTGTGTAAAAAGTTTCCTTTCAGTGAGGTTTAGTGTTATTACATACAAAACCAAGACAGGGAGCAGAGTTGATTTTCATAAACACAGAGGAGAAACCCGATTGTCTTGTTGTATGTAAAAATCAAGAAGTATGCAACAGAAAAAGTATGAGAATATTCTGTCAACACCTTAGTCATCCTTAGGACTTCGACATCTGGCCTGTTGGCATTAAAGATGACATCTTTGATGTAGGTTACGGCAACCTCGTCTCCATCAAGCTCCATGTACATTTTCCATTTGCAGTCCTGGAAAGAAAAGAGGTAACGGCGGGATAATGTACCTCCCGCTTCACATGCATGACAAAGTTTCTAATTACACCATTATGTTGGGGAGGAAATTGCTTCTTCTTGAGCATAAATCAACAGCACAACCTACAGGTAGTTAACTGCAGTGGCAGTTTATGGCTCATAAATCATCATCTACAGAAAAGAGACCGAAAACTTTGAAGTGCACAAAAAGAAGTGATTTTAAGAAATAATCTTGTTTTAAAAAGGGTTTAGAGATGATTTTTCATCTTTCACTAAGATAGTAGTATGACGATTGTAAAATAAAACTGAATAAGAAGACTGTGCAGAGAAACCAGGAATAATTGTTCAGCACGGGTTTATTGCAACGAGCAGATTCTTTTTGTTAGCCGTGAACGGCTGCAGCCTGCATACATCACACTATCTGACACAAATTAGTACACTTGCCATGCCCTCTTTTTCAGCATGCAGAATGCTGACATTGCAGTAATGAATCCTCCTATCAAAAAGAGATGGCCGTGAAGCCACAGGTCACCGCTTAGCCATGCTGGGTTCACGGCTCGGGCCATTTCATTGTGTCGAGATCACAGGGAGAGACATCAGAGGAGTGGCGCTAACACACTCGTCTTAGGAGCCTTCGACCTCTCCTTCATCGTCCCCAGAGGCTGGAAACGGCTCAAAGCCGAAGCCTCAGCAAGCCTCTGGCTCAGAAACACACCAGTGGCCCCCGCGCTGGCCCCGGAGTCGGCCCTGGACGGTCGCACCAGGGGCTTCCCAGGTCCGCACCAGTCTAATCACTCCAGCAGAAACAATGTCTGGTAATGATGCCTAGGACCCAAGTGCGTCTAATGACAACTCATACATAATTCAGCACCTTTCACTTGGCTGCACGGTGATATCCTCATTAGTAGGGGACGCTCAGTGGCTGTCAGATGGTGGCCGCACAATCGCAGGCTCTCATTTTGTCTTTGAGAAGTGCAGCTGCTTCCATGACATAGCCAGCAAAGAGGGGCAAAGGGAGAAAAAAAATGCAGCGCGGGTTTGTTTTATTTAGAGCAAAAAAACCTTCCAGTTTGTAAAAACAAGGCTGACACGGAACCTGACACCAGGCAGGGGAAAATAATTAGCTCTCATTTTCTCAGCCTCCTGTTTCCTTCTCCCTGCTGTGTTTTCTACCCACTAAACCACCACATGTCAGAAGAAATGGGAGGCAATTAGCAGGCTCGTTTCAGCCCCGCCGAACACACTGAAAGAGGACTATTTATGATGGGACAATGAACAGCTGAAAGATTAAATAACGTTTGCCTTTTAAAGGAAAATGACTTCTGGCTAAATGGGCTATTTTTGATTAAATTCAAACAGCAAGTGAAGAGTGGCCCCTTTTTCCACAGTTTCATACCCCAACAAAGGGGCTGTGAGTGAGTCGGGGTGGATGTGGTACAAGCCTGAGAGTGAAATGTTTATTTGTCTGGTTTAATACATGTCTAGTGATGGTCTCAATGGCCAGTTTAACAGGCCGCCGTCATGCATCTTCAGAACAAATAGCTCCAGCAGCAAGCGGGCTGAGGAAAGAATCCATTATTATTGCCCGAACGTTCAAAGTCAGCTCAGTGTCTCTGTTTTGTATTCATTAATCGTTGGTTTCACAGAGCCAATAAGGAGCTGCATCAGACGCTGACAGCTGCAGAACATGTTGAAGTCAATGTGTCTCTGTGTAAACTCACAGACTTTCCTCTTCCTGGTTTCCAGTGGTACCCAAACACCAGCTCCAGATTGACAGTTTTACTCTTTTCCACCTCCTTTTCCACTTCATCCTTTCAGGAAACAAAGAAAAAACGCGTACAATAACCCCAAATATTAGCATAAAATAAAGCTCAGTGTACCAAGAAATCAACTAGTGACTAGCCAGTTGGGAACTCTAAAGTATTAATTAAGGATAATGAAGTAAGCCCCAAACGACAACTAACTGCGACCAGGTTGGGGCTAAAAATGTTTTGGCTTTTGTTACAGAAGATAAGCAACTCAAATTTAACTATTGCACTGCAATGTTTGTAGCAAAGTCAAGCAAAATCAAAAAAGTTATGTGAACAGATTTCTTATGACATGTTGAGACATATCTGTGGTGGATTCAGGCGGCAGAGAGTAAGACTTCTCGAAGAAAACAGGAAGGCTAGACGTAACATGGCAAAGTTGGTGTTTTTGTTTTCATCCCTTCTGCTAGGTTATGAAACATACTGGATTTGGAAATGTTGGCAGCCTTCTGGAAGTGTCGGCATGAATGTAAGCGTCTACATTCTTGGACGATTGCATATTGCTACCTGGATTAACAGGGCTAATCACTAAAGCTGCGAACACGAGAGCAGATTTTTCTTTCACACCATATTTTAACTGCAATTCATATTTGCACAGAGTCTGCTCTTGTCTGCTCAAAATGTTGATTGTTGGACAGAGAAGTTGGCATAAAAAAGGTAAATAAGGGATAAATATGCAAATCAGTCCATTCAATTAGTCAAATAAGCATTTTTGAGCTAAATCTGGACATATTCAGGCGGCATGAACGGATTAGTGGCCCAACAACCAATCAAAGACACTGCGAGCCAATTGTGTGTATGTTTTATTTAGTGTTTTAAAATTTATTCTTTATTTAGCATTATGTTTACATTAAAATAACTATCAGCAGTAAAACATAAGGTAAAATACACAATGAACACACATGACAACATTGATAAATTCCAGCTGGTGTGGCAGTATAAGTATATAAAATTTAGATACAAAACCGATTTATTTTAAAGAACGTAGAATTATTGAATTTAACATATTTAAAAAGTATATTGGATTTTACTTTCATCAAATTATTTGTTCACATATTTGTTCAAGTTTGCTTATTTTATCTCCTTGTTGCTTCTTAGGCCTTAATAGGCAGCTGCCGAGTAACAATCCATCACCGACCAACAATGTTCTTTGCTTTAATTGTTTTGACAAATCTAAACAGAATTGGCTTGGATCATTACCGTTGAGTTAACGTTTTAGAAAAACAACCATAAAAGGTTGGTCCATGGATCTTTTACTGATAGCTCAAAATGCATCTCAATGAAATAAAGGTAACTTCAAACCTTTAGCAGTGGTGGGAAGTGGAGAATACCCAGATAGTCATTGGTTAGCTTTTCAATCTCCGCCTGTTTGGAGAACAACCATGAATTACAACTATCGGGAGAATTTAAAAAGATTCTTAACGTATGAGAATCCTGCCTTAAGGTGCATAACGTGGCCTTTGGACTTGACTCCCATGTCCCGCATGTCGACCTCTGTAAGCAGCAGCAGCCTCTTCCCAGTAATGTGGTTTTCTTTGAATAGGTTGGCGTAAAGCTGCATGTCACACGTGCCATCTCCTGACATGAACGAGAAAATAAAACAACGGATAAAGACCTGGAAGTTTGAAATACTCAAGCAGAGACTAATCCGACATAGGAAGACAAACAAACCTGCACCGAATAAGTGCTGCATCCAGAAATACTGTCAAGTTAAAGCAGGTATTGCATTAGTTTTTGTTGTTACATAACACATTAGTTTAAAAAAATAAAAATAACTGCGATGCTTACCACATGTTCCTCTGTCCAGGTGTAAATGTCAAGGGTGGGTAGTAACTGCAGAGAAACACAGTGGAAATAAATATAATGACGTGGATATAGATAATAAGTCATTGAAATCTATGAAAATGTTAAAAATCAAAATGGTGTAAGGGAATTTTTACCACCATTTTCTTCCCCTTATGGTGTTCTGCAAATAATGGAGCTTAAAATCAAGCATTGTTCCTCTCATGTGTATGTATGAAATAGGATCAAAGCAGATTTTTAATTTTAAAATGCTTCTTTCTGATCCAAAAAGAACCTTTTTATCCATTTTTAAAATGCAAATGAACCTCTATAAATACATGAAATATTGTATGTCTGCTGCAGAAGAATGGATAGAAAACAGTTGGTTTGCAATAATTAAGACAATATTTAATTAATTTTTGGGGGGGAATATAAAATGGACAGAGTGAATACTCTTACTTCTCCTAAAAGATAAGTTTTATGCATTAGCTTTATAAAAGAAATTTGGCCACCAAAACTAGTTTTAGTAAATCAATCAATGATTGCCTGCATGAAACCCCCTGCATGGTTTTCCTACAAACATTATTAGCAGCAGTGTAACGTTTTTTTCCTCTGTGTTTCAGCCAAATGAATGACAGATTGTATATTATTTAAATATTAATATTTCAAATTGCTTCAAACCACCAAAAAAAGTAGCATTAAGTCAAGGTGACGTTGGCATATTCTTGCATTGACTTAAGATTATGTCAGAACTGCAGAATTGTGTGACATCTTCCTTAGACAATAGCTATCAAAATTTGACAGCTATAATAATGTAGACTGAACCATCCTGAGTAGAACAACAGAAATTATGCAAAAAAAACAACTTGATAGTTAAATAAAATGTGTAATGGCAAAAATTATTCCCCCCCCAAAAAAGAAACTAGATTATATGCCGCTCAGATGCTTAAATTAACAGCATTCCTTAGCCGATGATTTTCATTTCAGGTCAGATGACATTAAATAATGCTGCAGTTTCACTTACACTAAGAAGATGCAACTCATTTTTAATCTGACTGACTCTTCATCTTCTGCCTCTATATGGATTTGTAAAGAGAAAATTGTTTTTAATAAGGATTTGAGTTCAGAAATTTGACCTCAGATTAGATCCCACAATCTTGCCTCCATGTGGACATGCAGAGTAAGCAAACAGTTAGTAAATGGAGTTACTTGAAGATGATCTCACAAGCAAAGATAATATAAAAGTAGCAAGCAATCTATCTAAAAGGTAAATCACAGCCAACTACGTTCTTTGTCGCAAGCATGGCTTGGTGCGAATTGTAGCCGTGGAGATCGCTACACAAATGTGACGCCACATTCATTGTTTGCTCAAATCTAAAAAGTCGTGCAAAGCATCTAAACAGAGATTTGGGAAGAGTTGAAATGTGTTTATTCATTGCCAAGGTTTTCAGAATCCAACAGCACAAATAACACTCACAAGGTAATTCTACTGACAAAGTATCTTAAGAAAATTTGACGTTTAAGCAAAGTTTAGTATTGTTCAAATGTTTTGCACAGAAAAACTATTTATAATAAAAAACAAAAATCATTGAACCTGCCATTGTTGTGCAAAATCTAACATATTAAGAACTTAATAGCAAATTATGTTTAAGAGTTAAAGCTAACATGCAGAAAGAGAGGGTTGGAAAGTATTAACTTATAATTCTGAGTATAGCTAGAAAATAACTAACAGTCTAATGTGCTTTGTTTAAGAATGCTGGTTTATTCCTGGTTAAAGACTAACACTAAGCTTATGTGATTTTTTTTCAAACACTTAACATTGCAAATTGCAAATATTCATTGCAAATATTCATATGTAACAAAGCAGAAACTGCATGATATATTCCTATTCAAGAGAATTATTCTTTATAAATGAAGTTTCCATATTTTTGAATGTAAACTTTCTCTAAAATAAAAAAACAACAACATATAAATAAATTAGCATAGAGCTAACAGTCTACCAACAAACTTCTTTATCGACTGTTTCAAGCTGAAGTCAGTCAGACAAAAACAGCCGAAAATGGAAAAGCTTGTACTTCTCTCTTGCTCAGGTACGAAAGTGCGTCTCAACAACTGCACTCCACCACATCCAGAACAAATTGGTCAATCTTAATGTCAGCAAAATGTCACTTCATCATAAAAGCCTGGCCTTCAGTAAGCAGCCGTCTCACGCAGCTGTTTCTGCACAGCGTGGCACTACACATCCTGAATAGGAGGCCCGCAGGAAATGACATCCATAACGTCCACTAGTGAAAGGTTTTTAACTATACCTGATCATCATTACTTGTTTTTCTGTCCGTAGCTTTAAGTTAATGTGCATCATAATAAGTTATATCAAAAAGTTTTTGATTTTTTTTCGGAGCCTCATATAAGTATCCGTACGTCTTCAACTTTATTGCATTTTATAGGATTTTTATGTGATAAAAACGTAGTGGCTATATCTAAACTGAAGTAAAAGCATCTAACAAATAAAAATTTAATTCATGGCATTTGTTATCACCTCCTTCATCTCTAAATACCACAAATAACATACTGTGCAAACAATTCTGAGAAAATCCCTTTGTTTCCAACAAAAAATTAAAAATAAAACAATTATGGCACAAATGCAAACCTACCAACACAAAACTGTACACAGAGTGAATTGTTTAAAGAAGCAGCCAGAAGGTTCATGGTAATTCTAGATGGTTGACATGCTTTTTTGTGGGGGGAAATCAAACCTGCACACCGTCCTGTTGGGATGCTTTTCTTGAGCATTACAGGGAAGGTAATAAGAGTTAAGAGGAAGGTGGTCGCTGGTAAGTGCTGGACAAGCCTTAAAGAAAACTTGGTAGAGGCTCCAAAGATTTGAGACCTTAGATTAACAACCCTGAAAACACACAGAGGGCTACAATGGAACAGCTTTGATCAAAGTACAAATATATTTGAATGTCCCTAGTCTTAAAACTAACTGAGAATTTATTGCAAGACTTAAAAATGAATATTCACATTCACTGTCCATCCAATCTAACTGAGCTCAGTTAAAAACAAATACCTTCATAAAACACCAGAAAGATCATGGTGTAACATGACAAGACACGGAAAGATTCCAACACGGCACTGCATTTGTAACAACGCACGGTACTTCATTCACAACAATACCGTAAATTTCACGGGCTGTAGAAGCTGATGAAGGTGGATCAGAGTAAACACTGGATAACAAGCTACTCACCGGAGTGTGGGACTGCTCGATAAGTTTGCGCTCCCACATCTTGAGTCGGCGCTCACGTTCCTTCAGCTCTTGCTCCTTGGAGCTGAGGTCCCGCTCCAACTTCTTCAGACGCTCAAGAGTGGCTTCAATCTCACACCTTCAGGAGAAAACACATCCAGATTGAGTGTTTGGGGTCATCTAGATGGTTCCCATTAATAATTGTGACTATTCTGTCAGAATCAGCTCAACTGCTACGATTTCAAAGCCAATTTTTGCTTTGCTGAATATGCATCTAAACACCCGATTTTATATTTGAGCTCAAACAGTTTAAACAGACTTCCTGAACATCTCAATATTTCACGTCTTTGCTCTTGAGGTGAAATGTAAAAACTACTAAAGCCTAATAAAAAGTTTATGGCAAATAGTTCTGCTTTAAATGTGTAAGCTGCACAAACACAAGACTTCAACGAAAGAAGGCGGGAAGAAAGGAAGCAGAGAGGTAAGGAAAGAAGGAAGAAGGTCACAAAAAGGAAAGAAGCAATTTATGTATAAAGTACACAACGAAGAAAAAAACAAGAAAGTAAAATGCGAAAGAAGGAAGAACGGATAGACTCCAGCAAGTAACAAACAAAGGAAGAACACGAGGAATAAAGGATGGTTACAAGGAAAACTCAATAGTTAACAGTAGAGCTAATGTAGCAGTATTAATTGATTTTTTTCTTTCACTTATTGCAACAAAATATAAAATAACAACCAAAAAGTCTAAGTAACACATTTTGTGTTTTAGTATATAAAATTAAAGGTACTGTAAGGGATCCATATGGGTCCTCCCTACCTTTTTTAAAACTATCTAACTTTGCTTTGTAATGATGTTTTAGTACTATCTTAAAAGCCAATTACAAAACCCAGTAAAAATAAGCTACTCAGTTGATGTTTAGGGTATCCTAGAACAAATTATGAATTAAATAACAAAGATGTGTTAGATAAGTTTATTTTGTCCAGCAGGTGGAGCTGCACTGTGCATACTCAAACTTCACACATTGAAATTATAAGCAAATGTGTCCCAGGCAGGAAGGCCAAACCTTGCTTTTCCTGTTCTTTCAACTGCTGAACACTGAAGCTTCCCATTACAAATCCAGAGTGACACGTTATGTTTGAATTTTTTCTTTTAAAGTTGTGTTGAAGAGCAGTATTTTGGGCCCTCTAAGAGTCTTTTAAGATCGGCCAATTTAATCTGGATGTGGTGAAGTGCTGTTGTTCAGACGCACTTTCTTACTTGGGTGAGAAAAATACGATTCAGGTTTTTTTCCCTGATATAATCTGATAAACCTTAGCTCAAAATTTCATTTACCAACAGAAATCCAGTTTGTGACATTGCTTAACAAAGTCTCCAAACACTTTTTTATTCATCCTTTGTGTTTAGGAGGCAGTAGTTTAGTGGCTTTACAACTAAAAAAATAAATAATCCAAAAGCCAAAATATAAGAAATTAGTGAAAAATAAAACGTATTTAGTTTTGGGTCAGAAAATTCTGTGACTCTGCAGAATACGTTGCCTTCACATCAAAGTTAATACCTTAAAGTTCAACTGTGGCATAGGTGTACACTGCGATTAACTTCAGATATGAACTAAAGTGAAACATATAAAATGGAGATTTCTAGTACAGTGGATCTCCGGTATTGCTTGTAACAATTTTAGGAACTCAAACACCAAATGTACTTTGGTACATTACAGCAAAGTTGCTCTGTTTTGTCTTTGTGTGCTTTAATGTCTTTTATGGCTTAAGTTGGGATGTGGAATTTGCGGAAACTGTTGGAAATCACAAAGTTCAAGTAACGATCAACATTCTATGAGAAATGCACATACATACAGATTTCATCACTACTACAGGACGCTCAAAAGTCCATAATCATACATTTTTTGATTTAAACTTTCAGTAAAACCCTGATTTCACAGCAACTCTTCTTCTCCAAGACTAGACTCAATATTGGAAGGATCAAAATCCTCTGCAATATTCTAAAATATATGGAAATTATTTTGTCATTCAGCTAGAATTAACATTTATTTAAATCCCAATCAGTTAAAGCGTGCATTTATGTATGCTCTTACACTCTTTTTAAATACACAATCATTAGAAAAATGACATGAAAGCAGCAATTCTGTTGAGCCCAGCCAACACAGAAGCTCTGCAGCAGCTCCCTTCTGTTCTCATCAGGCACGACTCTCTTCCTTTACGCCGTCATCCAGCAAACTTTCTGTGCAACGCATTCACACTTGCTGCTTTCCAAATCTGAAATTCCCTCCACCTGCAGATGGCTGCCTGGACACAGTGCAACTAGCGCAACTTCTCAGATGAAAACCGCAAAAAAAAACTCCTCAGTGAACAGACAAGGCCCGCGGAGAGGCAGACAGAGAATAAAGTGACAGCTGAGACTCAGGCTGTGCTGAACATCACCAAACATCCAGCTGCTCATACAGGCCAATTAAACACTTCTACTTGAAAAAGATGGTGATTATTTTTAGGGCCTTATGGGTAAAGAGAGGAAGTATATCCAGATGGATCATTCTTAGGGGGTTTTCATGTCTTTATGTAGCTATCAGTGTAATTATTAAGGATCTATATGCACGATCTCAAGCGCTTTTCTGTGGCTGGCGGCCCCCATCAGCTACATTTCCACATCATTCTTAGCAAACAGTCGCACATTATCTTAAGCTTAGGCAGTATATTGGCAAGAGAAAAGCATCATAAATGCATTTACAGGCTGCGCAGAAGAGCTGATCACATTACCTCCATTCAGCCTTGTTGTGAAGGAAAGAGTTGCACTGTTCAGGAAGTTGGCTGTCTTTAGACATAGATTCCAATGTGCAGAGGATATGCTTGAACATCGGCCTTTCCTGCATGAATATATATACATATATACATAGATAAAGTTTGTTCTGTATATGACCCTCAGGAATACACATAATTTGCATGGATTCTGGTAACGTGACTCACTTTTGGTTCTGCAGCCCAACACTTTCTCATGAGTTCTGCAAAGCTGGCCGGACAGCAGCTCGGGATTGTTAGCCTCTGTGATATACATAGTACAGAATGGCGTTACTCAGACTGTGTATTAATTTGAAGAATGGCATTAGATTACAAAATTAGGACTTCTTATTTCCTGCTGAAATCAAATCTTTGTTTGGTAGTTAGGGTTAGGATAGTGGTGACCTGATCTAATCACCTATACAACTAAAACAAAATTATGACCATTTTTCAAAACTACTATGTTTACCTTAATAAAAAAAAACAAAAATTATATTAGAATGGACCATAATGAGATTATACTTGTGATCAGGGATTCACATAAAATCATCATGGCACCAATGTCCAATTAGGATTTTTGGAAGTGGAACTTGTGTTTTAGATTTTCTCTAATCGACATTAAGTCAGAATTTCATCTCCAGATGAAAAGATGTATATACAAACTTGCTAACATTTAATTAAATGTCTCCTAAAAAGTCGCCTCTCAACATCCTGCTTCTTTGTAGCTATTATAATGACTAACTGGATATGTGAATACTCCAGAATTGGAGGATTTCATTTAAGTAGTTTTCTGGGACTGACCCTGCATTAAAGGAATAGTCCAGAAATGTTCAATAGTCTTGAGGTTGTAAGCATGCTTTACCCGTTTCAACACCAGCTCTGATGTAAGTTTGGGATTATTGTTCTGTTGGATTTTAAAAACCGTAGTACAAATCGCTGCTAAACAGGCCCTAAGCATTATTCTGTTACCACCGTGCTTAACATTTGGTATGTCGTGAGGTTTAAAAGATGGCACATTTATCTTGTCAATACCTGTTTACCTAAAAAAAAAAAGCATTTTATTTTGGTTTCACATTTGTTATGGTTTGAACATCAGCAATCTACAATCAATCACGTCCAACAATTTATTAATTTAACTAAGAGTATCGGAGAACCGTCCTCTACCACATAAGGCTCAAACCTCATTCACATGCTGGTGACCAGCTTGGTCATACATCATTGTGGGATATTAGCTAAATTGTATTTAAGCATTGACTGTAGTTAAGTCAGTGTGGCTGCGTTGATCACTCTGGGACCAACTAAACTCACAATAGATGACCTCTGACCTCAGACCTTCATGCTGCCTCCACCAAAAGCAGCTTTGGCCTTAGATGAGAAAATCTGGCAAGTAAACTGTTTTTCTAGCGTTATAAACTTTATCATCAGTAAGAAATTCCTTATTACAAACCAAATAATGAACTTAAACCTTACAGGGTCAGTAAATGTATGTTGTATATATACCTCATTTTTCTCCACCACCAGCCAGGCTACTTGTAAGCCTTCTAGGCCTTTGAATGGTATTTCGCGGGTCAGCATTTCCCAAAGCACCTGTCAACAATAGTCAGGGGAAAAGGTCAGAAAACAAAGCAGCAGTTGACACATATGTCCTTTTATGTGACTTAATTTAGTCCTGTTGCTTTTTTTGGCCAATAGGGATTTCTATGCATTTTTAGTTTCAAATTCTGACATGTTGTAATTCTTCTCTAACTTCTCACCACAACATGACCTTATGTTTCTAAACAAAGAGCTGAAACTGTTATTTATAAAATGCAATGTACGTGGTTTAACTGTAAATTTGACTGATAGTAGACTGAGATTGACTAAGAGTGTGTGAATAAACAATGAACCTGACTTCGGTTTGAAAGCATACTATGTTTTTTTTTAGAGGATGGGTTTGCTAATAGAGCTCTGTGACACTGACCTGTCACAGGGTTGGGTTTTCTGGTGCAATAAAACACTGTTTTTACCATTTCTAACGACAGGATAATATATCACACTTGTTTGTTTGTGAGTTAATGAGAAGTTGTCATGATCTTCTTCTTGAAGTTAATGGTTATTAGCCTATTTAAGATTGTAATAATTTATGGATGATGCCATGTTGTCTTTAAAATATTATTCAAATCTTGTGGTTGCAATGAACTTGTAAGTTAGTGAGTCTTATTTCAAGATATTGTTTAATAGAAACTAAACAAAACACATAAAAGACTTTGTGTTTTTGCAATGTATAAATCGAGATTGTTTTTCTCTTATATTGAGATTAGTTATATGATCTGAAACATCTCAAAGCTGAGAAAAAGTTAAATTACTTTTTTTTTGCAATTTTTCACATTACATTTATTTTTTTAAAGGATCTATTTGTGAATTACTGCTCTAAGATGCATTTACTGTACAAATTTAGAGTGACTGATTACATTGTCTAAAAATTTATTTTCCTATCAACCAGAAAGTTTCCCTTTCACTGATAGAAAGTCTAAAAGTGTAACTGAGAAAAAGATTTATCATATGTTGACTTCCAAAATGCCCCCAGGAGCTTTTAAGACCAATGGGGAAAAAAACGCACCAAATTTCAAAGAAGTTGTTCTGCTGCAAAGGTCACAGCTCCTGATTTTGAGTGCTTATAAAGGAAAAAAGGATGTAGAAAAAGTGCAGAAAAAGTGCCTGGCAGCCAAGAGAGAGACTAAAGTGCATTTTTTGACCAAATGTATTTATCATATTAAAATTTTTCACAAGTTTGATTTCTTTTTGCCGGAAGGAAAAGCCTGTCAGTCAGTTCTTCACTTTAGAAACAAAGTGGGGTTCAGGTACTTCAGCTCAGGCGTTTATCTGTACAGCTCTAATCATTTACACTCACTTTGGATCATAAATTAATTTGCAATTAATTTCATTGACTTTTTTTTTAATACAAAATATATATATTACAAAATAATTTAAGGAACTCTGTTAATTTTTAATCAAAAATTAATCTGGGAATGTTGTCACATCCAGTTTAACGTTGCTGGAAAACCAGTGAGATTTGCTCGTTGTTGCGATGCATTCAAGAACTTCTTCACTTTTAGTGATTGTACATTAAAGTGTGTTTGTGTCTGATTGAGATAAACATAACCGGAAACCATATCATCTATCACCAGATTTCTTGCACAATGCGGCCATACTAAATTATGAGAACTAATTATTTTTCTATACAGAGAACTAACTAAAGATTTGTTTTGATACATAAGCAAAAAATAATAATAATGCAAGTTCTCTATTTTCTGCATTCATAACATCTTCTTTCCAAACAAAATGATCTTATAAGTTACAATAAAAAATGGAAATCAGTCAAAACCGTAGATGTCCTCTTCGACCCTTAAATCGACCTAAACGGAAAAGCCTGATCTGATAATCTTTAACTTTCAGTGCTGGGCGTTGTTTAAAATTACAATTGTATTGTTTAATTATCAATCTACACTTTTAAAATATCAATCACAGTCAAATTTGCAAGTTTTGTCGCCTGTCACTTGGAAGGATGATTTCGCTAATTTGAAATTAATCGTGTACATCTATAGATGTAAATCTTGAAAAGCATAGAATAAACGAAAGAAATAAGAATGTAGAAAATGAAACATATCAGCTATACGTCTGCATGCTTTAATAATCTCCACATAAATACTCACCACACCATAGGAGAAGGTGTCGCATGTCTCTGACACGGGCAGGCTCTGGATAACCTCTGGAGCCATCCAGGGAAATGTTCCCACTAAGGACATGTGTGTCGTGTGGGATAAGAACTTGGATGCCCCAAAATCACATATCTGCGTTAACATAAACAAAAAATATTAAAAATAACCTTTGTAGTATTTACCTAACAGTAACAAGTTATATGCGTTGCGCGGTATAAGATATTGGGAGCTTAAGATTTTAAGTAATTTAAGAACTAAATAAAAAATACTACATAAATACATAAAAGTATTTGAATTATTAGACCAAATGTACAAAAAGACAGGTACACAAAACATGTCTCAAAGTAAACACTACATATTTAGATATTAGATTTAGGGCTGGGTATTGTTACAGTAGGAACATCACAATTCAATTCCATTTCAAATTTGTGTTTGATTTGATTTCAAATCGAAATTGCATTAAAAGCTTCTGTATTGCAATTATAATAACATATAGTAAACAAACCATTATTTGGGGTACCTATTAATAATCTTACGTCACTTGTTAATTTTCCCTTCCATATGAAAAGCCATGGTGGAATAAATTACTTTCAAGGTGTACATGCTTAAGATTTTTGAGCAATGTCTGAAAAAAAAAAAAAATCCTGCACTCGATTTGGTGTACAGAAGTTAAACAGGACAGTGCTGTACTAAAATTGTAGAAAAGCGTATGTACACTTGATTGTGTACTCAGTACTTGTTCTCAGTACCTTTGAGATTATTTGCATCACTTGTCTATCAGTATTTTTTACCGTAATTGAACCATATAGCCATTCGAAAGGACACTCCACAAAATTTGGTGTTAGTTAAGCAGACTAAACAGCTCTTTCCAAACCACCAATAAACTCCAGAAGAAGAAGAAGACGATGACGACTTCACATTAAACTGTTTTATGTGACTATGACTTTATATGGTTTGTTGTCACACTGACAGGCGTGCATTGGGTGTCTGATGGCAAACAATTGGAGCTACTTGCTAAGCTAGCTCATCAGACCTGCTACTATCCAGTCCCCTTCTTCGTCCCACTGCCAGAAAGCGTGCGGCCTCAGGGAAGAGGTTCGATCGACTTTAAGCCTAAAACATCCCCGAATGTCGAAAGAGGGTCAAGAAAGTTTCGTACAAAACGATGAAACCTACTCACCAGGGGATCTAAACAATCCCCAGGGTGCTCCAAATCCATATTGAATTGAAGAAAAAAAAAAGAATTGCAATACACCGATGAATATTTATTTTCATCCGCCTCTAATAAAATCCTTTAAAAGGTTTCTTCCAGATAACGAGTCATGGGAAAGTCTAAATTAATCTTGAAACCCCTGATCAGAAGTTATTTTCTTTTTATTAAATACGATCCAATATGATCGGTAAGATACACTAGCAACACATTCAGTAATTAGGCACACATGTAAAGCTAATTACTACATTTCTGTAGTTTTGTTGCAATTAAATACAAATATTTCCATTTCCCTGCTCTAAAACTTAAGTTAAAATATTCCAGACTTTTTCGTAAATAAAATATTTTCTATTTTTTTAATTAAAGAAAAAACTATACAAAAAAATAAATACCTACCTTGAGAACTTTGTCTGCCCCCAAAACAACTGAAAGAATATATACATAAAAATCCTTTATAAGTGATCAGAGATGTAAATGTGTTCTTGTTTAATCTGAGAGTAGATATGAAACCAGTTACCGTTCCTGGATTTCAGGTCTCTGTGGATCACCTTAATAGGGGCCTCTGAATGTAAATAGTGCATTCCTAAAAACAGAGCAGAGGGTGAGATCAGCGGATTTGCTTTTCGCCTCTAAACACAAGCGGCAGGTACCAGCAGGAGCAGAAAAATACGAAGCTATTTAAAAGAAAAACACTTTCTAACGTCCAACGGGTTTCGCTGTAGCAGAGTGAAACTGCACTAAATGGTTAAAGCCAGATTAGCAATTAGTCAAGCATCATAGCTGATTGAGCTGTTTTAACCTGTATTTAATGGATCAGTTGCACATTTTAATTTAAAAAAATATGTTTTTTTCACCTAAAATGGATTTTATATCACTGAACTTAGACTGGTGATTTTTGTACGTTTGTACTTTTTGGTGGCTTCAATATTATTTTGTTGTTTAAAACATGTGGGTTGATTTGTATGAGTCAATTGCATCACTAAAGAAATACCAACAGGAAACAATTTAAAATGAATCGTTGAACGTTGACTCTAATTTATGTATATATTTATTAATGGTGATCTGAGAGTATAATATCTAATTACTTCAGGGTTTTTAAACCCCTATTAAAATACCCTGGGCAACTGAAGGCAACATTTTGCCGTGAAAATGTTTGTTAAAAGTCCAATTTAATAATCTGTAACCCCCATAAATTGTGACACAGCAAAAGGCCAAAGTAGAAAACGTTTTTCACATCCACTACATTTTTTTAATTCTTCTATGTTGTGACTTTTTTTTAAATCTTAAGAAGTTTTACAAATCGCTTTAACGTTTGTATATTATATGGAAGAAATAAACAACAAGCTGTTAAAGTATTTAACTTGACATTTAAAACCCCATAGATCACAAATAGATTAACAAGATCATCACATATTTAAGCAAATAGATGTCGTATGTTTAAACAAATTCATCTGTATCAAAAAATTTGTATGTGAAAGAAAAGTTGTGATGGGATAAATCAAAGGTGATTAAAAAACATTTTATTTAACACATTTTTCCATAATAAAGCAGATCAGAAAAAAAAAAAAAATCCTTACTTTTTCTATGTTTTAAACAACACGTCAGATCTCTTCAACCAGCTTCTTTATTTATAGTAAATTTAATGCAGTTTCTACAACATTTGCTGCTGTCTATGTTACATTAATTTCAATTTGTTTGATTGGTTTATTGTATTTTTTGTTAGAGGAAGTAGTGTTGATGCGCAGTGCTTTTCAAATGCATTTATAACCCTTTTTTTGTCATAGTACAACCACAAACTTTAATGTATTTTAACAGAAGTTTATAAGATTTTGGGAAAAAGACTTTAAAAGTGGCTGAAATAAATCAGAAAAGTTTGCATGCATACTGTATATATTCAGCCCTCCTTAGTCAATACCTTTAGCACACCCTTCCTCTCTGTGCTGAAGAAAAGCATCTCTAACATGATGCTGCCACAATGTATGTTCAAGTGCACTGTTTTAGGTTACCATACAACTGACTAAGTTTATCTTTGGTTTCATCTAAATAGCAAATCTTGATCTGAAAACCTTAGAATATTTTTTCATGACCGAGAACAATGCTTTTAACATCTCTGCAACTTTATCCCTGACTTGACGAACTATGAATAAATTCAAGAAGACTTAAGGCTTTTTGGATGAGACCTGACTTGTCTTGTCATTTTCTAGTTAATCAGTGATGAGAGGAAAAATATCTTCTATTTCTTCAGGCTCACTAATGACTCATGTTTACCTTTAGCAATCTCTGCAGCCCAGCTCATGATCTGCCCCATGTCCATCTCCTCGCTCTCATCGCTCGACAGGTAGTCATACAGGGAGCCACCACCTGCATACTCTGGGGAAGCACAAAAAAATGCATCTTTGATCAAAGGTAACTCTAAAGGAAAAACCCAAAATAGGTTTTTTGAGTGTAAGATTATAGCATAACTGTTTAAAACCAGATCCCAACACGAGTGCCAGCTGACCACAGCATCTGCCACAGCGTTGCCCTGGCTGCTGCCCTTTGTCTTCCTTTGGAGGTATTTGTCACCGTCTTACAATCCCACATCACAAAGGAATAACCTCCCTGGCCTGTTTTCAAAGGTTTTACTTTCCCACTTCTAATGAGCCATTAGCGGTGTATAAAACCTGAAAATCACATCACGTTCTGCAAAATCTGCTCTGCAAAAAAAAAAAAAGAAGTCCAAGACGAAGGAAATAAAGACTTTGATTAAGCTTCTGTATATCAAAGATATGTAGAGCGGGCAATGTTTCATTTGTGGACAGGGGCTATTTAGGTGCTTCAATAAAGATAAACAAGCAGCCGCAATGACAGCAGGAAGGGCTCTGTTTGTGCATAATAACCAACGATATCCTAATGCGGTACTGTAAACAACCACAGGCACCAAGACGGGAGCCTAATTACCAATCATACAACACACACACAAAGAACTTCAGTATTACAACACCAGACTTTATGTGGCTTTTTTATACTAGCGTTAAGCAGAAGACGATGTAAAACATTCCCTTTTTACAATATCACTTCCTCATTTAGATTAAAGCTTCTGCACTTTGTACCCCAACAAGTTTGTCTACATTCCAGGCGTAAAGCGGGCGGCTCGGTTGTAAGATGCACTTTCATTTGAGCTAAAAAGTTACCTAGTTACCTTTCATTTAGTCAAGCAGGCTAAATGTAAACACACCTTTACCCTCAAACAAGACCTCCCCGAAACTCTTCAAGTTTTTATTGCTGCTAAGTGACAGCAGATATAGGTAAACTCCTGCAGGTCAATGAAAATGAAACCTGAGTGACTTAAGAGAAGGAGGAAACTGGTGTGTCAACACTCATTTCCAGCAAGGCCAATGAGTGCGGACAAGGCAAACCTGTTTTTTTTTTTCTTCTGTTGATTGTGTTAATTATATTCTGCCATCATAAACTCTTATAGCTTCTCATGCTGCCGGAGGAAAAGTATGGGCTTGCTCCAAGTCAGCTACCAAATATGCCAGGAGGGGACAGTTTATGCTTCTTTTCTGTGCATTTTCCTGTACAGCAAGAGGGAAACTCAGATTACACGATATTTCTACGAAAAATGAAACATGTAAATATTTCCACAGAAAGACAGCAAGAACCGGTAAAGCAGACCAAGGATTATAAAAAAAAAAAATTTCTCACTCTTCTGCTGCCTGACATCGTTATTTCAGCACAGCAATGGATTTTTATTAGTTGCTGGGATTAGAAGCATCACAATTTATTACTGCATACTCAAAAACACATTAAAAACTTTATAAGGGTAGAAGTTAATTTACAAAGATTCATTCCTTTCCTTTTTATGGGACTTCTGTGGAAACCCAATATGAACCTTTTACTTGCAGGTTATTTTTATTATTTATTGCGGTTTATACACCCTCAAATGTCACAGCACTTATCAAAAGTTTCCTTTTTTTTCCAGATATATTGAAATTGTTTTCTGTCTATTGAGACTTTTATGTTGTACAATTCAAGGGTTAAAAAGAAACACAAGATAATAAGAAAGGATTAAATTAAATCAGATTTTTAGGTTCTTTTGGGTTCTTTGTTATGTTGGCATTCTTCCTTCTTTTGCTTGGGTTGATCAGCATCATAGAAAACTCCACCGAAAATATATTATTTTAAATTGCCCCCTCTTCATCTTAAAAGATCTCCAGGTCTACGAGATTGTGATATTTCTTGATATTGCTTAAGCAGAGCTCCACTAATTATCAGTGAGATTAAGTTTTGGAGATTTTATTCCTGTCATTCAGATGTTTACTTTGAGAAACAACAAAATATATCTTCATCATCGGCTTCTATTGGTTTTGAATATAAACTCAATTCCTTTAAAACCCCACTGCATGCTGGTGCCATAACCATGTTTTACTGTCTTCTATAAATGATATTCAGGGTTGCTTCTTTGAGAGTTAGCATAAAGGATTTGGAGCCAGATTTGAAGCTTGGTTTCATCAAACTATATTGCATTCATGTACACGATTTTGCAAAGTTTGAGCCAGATGCACAGATGTTTTATATAAACTAAAATAATTTTGTCCTGCAGATTTACTCCTTAGTCCACATGTATGGAAAATGTAAGAGACTGTTGTTACATGTAGACCAGAATCACAGCCTCTTAGCAGTTTCTCTGACCAGATTCTCCTTAGTCTGTTCGAGTATTGTTGAGAACCGTTCAGCTTTTTATGCCTTAAGCAAATTTGGTCTAACTGAATCCTTTTTTGCACTCGTACTTCGACTGAAACTTTGGTCAGGTTTTATCTTTTATAACATATCTGCAATTATATTTACTGTCACTAAAGTACATATAAATGCCAGGGATATCCTACTAGATTTTAACTTGATTTTATTGCAACTGATGGAAATGCTTAAGATAATGGTGCTTACATTTTTTTAAATTTGAAATTAACAGATGCATCACAAGAAATTTATTAGAGAACCTAAGCCCCCCAACCACTTGCATGGTCTTTGCTTTGTACCCATTGAAGCTGTGTACTTTATTTCTATTCCAAACACTTAACTTCAACAATTCGGCACTAAGCACCTCGTTTGGTAGTCACCTTGTTTACCAACAATATTTTGTTGCTTTCCCTCCTTTTGAAGGGGTTTTTGCTGGACAACAATCAGGTCAGCACTCTTCTCAACGTTTGTGTAGTTTTAAAAACAGATTAGAATATCTATGTATGCGTAACTAATGAGATTTAAATTTGAACAACAAAGAAAGCTTAGTAGATATACGGTCAATAAAATGTATTAGTGTATGAAAAGCACATCCTTTTCGTTATGAAAGGAGGTGAATGGCCTTTCTCGGGATGTGGGTGTGAGTCTTACAGCTTTCATTCATTGCACATTTCCTCAACAAAGGCTGATCTTTGTTCAAATATGGACAGGATATTACGCACGTGGGAGGGGGCTCTGCGTTCAAGCATGCCATCCTCTCTAAACTTTGTAGATTTTTGGTCTTTGAGACAAACTGTTTTTTTTCTTTCTTCTCAGTACCCAAGTTCGGACTGCACCCTTTTATTACCGGATCCTATTCACATCCTATTCAAAATATGATTGGCTCAGCAAGTAGCCATATTCATATTGGCTGCTGTCTGATCCAATCAGAAATGAAAACTGTACATGCCTACACATGTTTATATCTGCGGTTAGAACTATAATTCTCCAACCTAAAGTATCCCCCAGAATTGAACTGCATACTTGTGAAATTAGAAATAAATTAAGTTAAAATTAGGTTAAGATAAGTAAAGAGTTGCAAAACCTTTTTAGAGGTTGCTTTAGGTTTGTTTAGGTGAGTTCACTGTGCAAGCATTTTTCCTGTGTTTCAACAATTTTTCCCTATATTCTCCTAATTTCCATTACAGCACTTCTTTCTATTTGCCTCATTTGACTAGGGCCTTTTACTTCCTATAAGTTTTGCTTGTTGTTGTTTCACATTTTCTCGTCTGACTGGATTTTGTAGTAAGGCTTTACTAGAAATGCAGGAGAACCTTTTTAGATTTAACAGAAACAAAGGATCCATAAAACTGTTCTTATGGTTGATTTCTATCTTGCAGAGATGCACTGATTAGCTTTTTGGAAGACGATACCGGTTTTCAGTTTACTTTGTCGTCTGACCCCCTGATTTTCTTTTTCTTTTGGACATACACACTCCTTTTATTTAATAAACAAAAACCTCACCACATATCTCTCATTACTTTTATGTTTTTCTAACTACGTACAAAACACACATCAAAGTACATGATTCATTTACAGTCCATGTAAATATCGTTTCCAGTTTAAGGCATTTATTAAACAAGAGAAAAATAATCCAATTTGTGACCGATCAGAGAGCATTGTGGGAAAATTGTGAGATTTCTAACCACTGGTCCCTTACTTGATTTATTACAGCTACCTTATATTTGACTGTAATAAGACATAACAAAAATTATTCAACGTGTGTCACTTTGAATATGCTGCCACTAGCTTGCTATAGTTTCAATGTATTCCTTACAGAACCTCTCCAGCTCTACCAGGTAGAACGAAAATGTGTTTATCGATCCACAGATGTTCATGTCTGGACTATTTTTTGACCACCCAAGGCCATTCATAGAATTGTCCTGAAGTCTCACCTTAGTTGGCTTAACGCTTGGGATCACTGACCTACTAAAATACGAACGGTCGTCTCCAAAATTACCTCCTTCATGCTTTACTTTTATTAATGAAACATTTTTAAAGGCTAGAATAAAACGCAAAATAAAAAGGTAAAAAGGTAAAAACCTTTTTGTGGTTTTGAGACAGGTGGCGAGCTAAAGGAAGTTTTAGGGACCGTTTCTTCCAGTAAATTGAAAGTAGACGGTAAAGTTGAGCTCCCCTTTAACAGAAGCACTACCAACAAGCATAAGCATCAAAACCACAAAGAACACAGATTCATGCACAAGTGGTGCACAATGCTGCACAAATCTTGCCAATAATAGAGCTGTGATGGTAAATTGCTCCAAGACAAAAAGAGTCCCCTGGACTTAAGCTGCTGTGGACAGTGTTATTGTCTGATTAGGAGACCCTTTAACATGGCAGAAAGGCAATCCTGCACACTAGCTCGGGCAGACGTCATCAGTCGTGAGATGGTTATCATTTAAAGAGCTATATTGTTTTAGAACGCTTCACACCTAAATAGTATGAGATCACAACAGGAGTCATTTAACACCATGTTTCCAATAACAGAGGTCCATTTATAACACACAAGAAACAGCCTTATGTCACCTAACTTATTTTTCTGTCACTCTCTTTTTCTGTCAAAGGAAATTTAGTCACTGGTGGGCACAGACCCTCACAAATTGTATCTCAACGATTGGAAGTTGATCATTAATTTTCATCATTGTGGTTGTAAGAAAAATTTCAAACCGTTGAAACCTTTCATTTTAATTATTATTGTTTCAATGTATTTAGTGTATCAGGAATAACAATTATCAAAAGAAATGTAATGCCATTTTATTTTGCAGTTTAATAATGACTAAAACATGTGGCAAATAGACTAAATATGCAATCTATAAAAGACTTTACACAGCATCGAACTAAAAAGTCATGGATTCTCAGACAACATTAGTAAAGTAATACAAGACATTAGCAATGTAAGCATTAAATAAAAAACAAATTCTATTGAACCTAGAGAAATAGTTTTCTAAATAGTTTTTTCTACATTTAGGAAAAGTCAAAATTGAAAAAAAAAAGCATTTATTATTATTCTTCATTCCATTAATATTGCTTTGGTCGAGATGTATCCAAACAAGACTCAACAGATTCTGTTTCTGTTTGCAGATTTTTGTAACTGTGCTGCATTTTATTTTTTTATTTTTAATGACAGAATTCGTGTTAATAGACGGTAAACTCACCAGTGACAATCCCATAGTTGGGAGCCTCAACAATAGCGCCATTAAACTGGATGATGTTCCGGTGGCTGAGGACACTGAGGATTTCTGCCTACAAGACAAAAGAAAGGATACCACAAACGTCATAGATTTAAATCAGGGTAATTTGCTCTTTTCTTTGCTAAAACAAAACGTTTGTCTGTAAGAATCAAACACAACCATATAGTTTTAAATTTTGTGTTGATCTAGAGAATATTACGTAAAATATAAAACAGTTGGACGGATTATTGTTGTCTTCGTATTATTTGCTAAATTGTTTTCACCAGAAGATGCATTTTAAAAGTGCAAAATTAACCATTTATGGTAATACTCAATGACAATAACCTATAAAAAAGTAATATTTCATATTAGAATCAATAAAAAATTCATTTCAGAATCAATTAATTGTTACCTATTTCTTAAGCTGGCGGATACAAACAGTGTTTGGTATGACTGATTATGACTTCTGTGAAACTGTAATATTACAATTATAGCATTAGTTCTTCTAAAAAACAATTAAGGCAACCTCCAAAAAAAACTAAATATTTACAAAATGTACAGAATAGAGTCATTCAAAGGTGAGTTTACCTTTCTGTCAAGACAGTACAAAAGCAAAGTGGGAAATTCAATATTTTTATATAACAACAGTAGCAGCTGAGCGCTATCGACTAGGGTTGTTTTTTTAATTTTTATTTATTAACCTTTTAACATACTCAGTCTTCAAGAACACTGGCAACATTTCAGAATAAATGTTATAATTGTAATTTTTATCTGCCAAAATCAGCCAGAGTTCAAAACGTTTTTTGAACTTTACAAAAAAGCTCAACTCTGTGCAAGTGTCATCAGAACAGGCCACAAACAACTCACTTAAGTGTTGCACTATGCATGTGCTCTGTCCGTGCTAAAGAAAATTCTCTAACTTCATAATAAGCTATTTTCTGATCAATTCAGAAAATACTATTTTAAACACTACTGGGCAAAACCAGACTATGAAGGCAGTCTATAAACTCTTAAGCTTTCAACCGAAGATTACTCAAGATTATTCATTATTATTTATAAAAATAGGAAAGAAAACAAGTGAAGCAAGGATGTTGTTGCAAACATAACTTAATCTTTCCTTCCACAACAGTACAATATACATTATGAACATTAATAATTATATTTCATCATCAAAGATCAATAGATATTTCTATACCAAATGCTACAATACTGTATCTTCCACTAACGACAAATCAAACTACTTGCTTCCTGTCCAAACCAGTTAGGATAACCAGAAACGTTTTTATTTTATTTATGCCAGAATTATTTTTAAACATTTTGTTTAAATATTCTGGGACAGGCAAGATGTTAAGACGTTTTAGGGGTCTAATAGGTTAATTGAGAATATTTAAGTCAACACCTGGCACACCTCAAACACTGATTCCTTGTGAAAATCTTTGGAAAACAGAAAAAAAATCAGAAATATGAAGAGAACTTTGGAACTTCTCAGACCAGGTTTATCATTCGGTACAACATTCTGATGCTTTAAAGTGACAGACTTATCTGTTCAAGTATTTACACCCTGAAAATCTTCAGCAATCATATTGTTAATGAAAGAGAATGATGTTAGGTTTCATACATATACGTTTTGAAATTAGAACAAAAGCGAAACACTTATTAGTGGGAATTAGTGGGAAGATGTGGTAAGACAGTGTCTTTAACTGCAGTCAAATAAACAAGTATTTTATTGGCAAAGACTACAAATGTGCAACTTAGGGACAAAAAACAGCATTTGTCATTTGGTCTGATGAAACATCACAGAATTTGAAACAAACCTAAGAGGAAACCATCTTGGCTGTGAAATACAGGGATGGCTGTATCAGGTTAGATTTGTGCTTTGTTGCAGGAGGGGATGTTGAGCTTAACATATGTTGGTTCGCTCGATATCCGAGTTGTGGCATCAATGGCATATTGTTTAAAGTTGTATAGTTTGAAAGGCCAACAATGGAAATAATGTATTTATATTTCCAAATATGGTGAAGTAAAGAAAAATCTATAATACTGTGAGATGAAACTCATAATTAGTAAGTTATAATTGCTTTTCAGCGTATATATTTCACTCTCAATCGATTAAAAGTATGGCATATATTAACGTCTAATTTTTTTACCCAGAAAAACTTACATCTGGTTGTTTCCTGAATGAACAGAAACCTGACAGAATGAGTTCATTTAATTGTTATCACAGTCTATAATTAAGGGAACAATTGGTTCAATGTGAAAGGATTGCATTATCATTTTCACCGAACAATCATCTCTTTAGCAGCTGAATGAAGTTGAATAGATATCTGTGATCTCTTACAGTTTCATGAAAGTAAAAATGGGCGATATTCAAACGCTCAAAAGCCAACACATGTAAGATAAATCTCTCTTTTTTTGTCCTTAAGAGAACTAGGCTGTGCTTTCAAAGAGATTTTAGGAGCAGTAATTGGGCCAAACACTTTCTTTCCTTTAGCAATAAATGTTTCTTCTTGCGGCAGATTTCTTAGAGTGGGCGAGCATAATGACCATGAGTGATGGGTAAAGAAGTCACCACATCCAGCTAAAAGGGGTAGTAATTAAAATGATTACCACTCTGACAATTAAAAAGTACATAAAAAAAGGGTCCCTCCGAGCAATTACGTCTCTTACCTCGTTCTCAATCTTCAGCAGTTTCTTCACCGCCACCTCTTTGTCCTGGGAGATCCACCTGGCCCGGTACACGCTCCCGAAGCTCCCGCCACCACAGTTCTCGTAGAAGAGGATGTCATCAAAGTTGATGTGCACGAAGGATGCTCTGGGAGACTGCATCTCATAATGGCGCTATGCTCCAACTCAGCTTCGGGACGATGAGTTGAGTACAACCTATATCTACATAAACACAAACAGATACATCGGTTATGATGTATCTCAGTGAAAATGCGTCTCTGCTTTTATATGGACTCTGGAGATTCTGCAGGCACATACAGACTTTTTTTGTCTACTTGTGTTCGGCTCAAGTAGGACCACAAGCGGGGATCGTGATTATAAACCAATGCAAAACCAGTGAGGGATCATCATATTCTCTTTATCTTTTCGGGCTAAGAACGAGCCATCTCTGCTCATGTTGAGGCTAAACATGATTTGTAAACCTATGTTGGGAGCTGCCACAGCAGAATCTGCACAGATTGATTTTCACCTCCCTTGTTTGTCTGCAACAGCATAAAAGCATCTTGTACAAAAAATAAAATAATAATTCCATCATTACAGGAAATTGTAGCTCTGTTATTCCCCATTTACAGCGGAGCAATTACAGCTCTTAAAAGGCTGTTACCTTGGTCTTCATTGGGATTACTATCCTTCACAGTGGGAAATGTCTCCATTGTCGCAGAGGGGAGCCGCCGCTTTCTGCTGATTTAGTTGCATTCATGCTATACTTAGCTTCAAAGCAATTTGCTCAGTAGCCGAGTTCCCCTCCCAGCAGTATTGTCCGACCACTCAAGAAGCCAGGGTTACTGAGATATGGTGGCACTCCTCTGGTCATTGCTGACGGTTTCTCACCTATGGCATTTGATGGCCATATGGCAAATCCAGAGCTTCAGACATAAGCAAAGCAGGCTGCTGTTAACAGCCTCTGGAACAAAAAGGTTGGATCCAAGTTCACTGAAATCTGCATGAACATGATATATATATATATAAATGCCTGTTTTTACTCTCTTGCAACATCCATGGAGATGACATGCATGATGAATTGCTGCTATTTAAATAAATTTAAAAAGATTTATTTTTTTAGATGACCGAGTCTTGTCAGAGTAACAACTTTAAATGCAATTGAAGCTCACTCTAATTTTGATTAAATCTTAATTCGCAACTGATATTTTTCTGGGATGGCCAGCAATACAACTGAGCACAACTTTCTCCACAATTTATTAGTTGATTTAGCAATAAGTCGTGGAAAATTGCATAATCTGCATTTAAGCAAAACCCCACTCTATAGTCTCATCAATTTATTCGTTTAATTACGCAAATCCCAGCAAATCAATTAACAGAAGAAAACCTGCAGCAGGAATCCAGAGGTGCCCTCTGCCTGGGGCCCCGGGTTATTTTGCTCCGGCTCTGTCAAAACCACAGGTAAAGGGTGATGATAGATGTGTTCATTTTAACTGAAAAGGTCACCTTTTCTGTAAGTGACACATTTATAGATGCTGCTGAGATTCTAGTACCAAAAACATTTGAAACAGATCCAAATCTACTCGAGGGATCTTTCCAAAGCTCGTCCGTCTCCACATGGAGCCAGAAACCCTTCCAGCCTCTGGTTTTCACTCCTCTTCCCACTCTGGGTAAGAAAAGAGGAGAGAGCCACAGGCTGGAGAGTTGTTATAAACTCTACATACCGACATTCAGAGTCTGAAGCCTCGCAGCGGCTGGTCGGAGCTCCTGGTGGCGCCGGGCACGAAACCAACCTCGTTCCCAGTTCCGGGGAAATCACGTGTGGCACCCTTTCGTTTTCTGGTGTCTCATTCCCCAACCCCGTGGATCGGCTGGTTGCGCAACTCTGGCCTGCAGCAGAAACTAAACTAAGCAGAAATATCCAGTTTACAAGCGAGGAAAGCGATGACAACAGCGTCCCCTGCTGGACGACACAGAGTTTCCACCTCCTCTGTGCTTACGGTGTTTACAGAAATGAGTTGGTCATTCAGAAATGATATAATAAATAAAAGCTGGACTACTTCAGTACGTTTTGAATCAATTAGAAGTAAACATTTGTCATCCGAAACATGGTTATAAAGCCAGTATTTAATCATAACATCCAATAAAACATGGAAATTATGTTATTAGATCAAAATAAGTAAAAGTAAAACAATTTACAAACGAAATAATAAAAAGTTGTTTTTTTTCCAGAAACAATGCCAAATCATGTTTTCCACAACATACAGATTTGACTTACAATAGGAGATATACACATTTTTAGAAGCATTACATATTTAAACAATATATATTATGATGTTTACTTTATTCTCAGTTTCCTCCAGAAGATTTAAGACATAAGAAAAATTAAGATGTCTCAATTTACCATAAACTGAATTTGATTAAAAGTTCCAGGTACTTCATTCAGTTAAGTAACCAAAGGTTATAGTTGAATAGTTAAATAGAAATATCCTTGTTTAACCTGAATGAAAAATTTCGGCCACACAAGTGGGTGGAAGTATGCAGACACATACAAAGGTAAAATAAACAAAAAATGTATAATAGGAGACTATACAATAATACAAATTTAAAACATATTAAAATATGTTGAAGTAAAATAATACTGTTTGCAGTCTTATTCAACTTTTGTAATTAATATGGGGTAAATTTAGGATTTAATTATTTTTGCTGAAATAAATTACTCTAATATATACATTCGTCTTTAATGAATTTGTGTAACATATATTTTCAGTTTGATTGGAAAAACTAAAAGCAATAAACTTTTCAGTAACATTTTAAAGTTCATGAGTTACACCTGTGTATGGTAAATTTATATTTTTTCAGTGTTGCATGGTGTAAAGATGTTAATATTACCATCTATACAAACACCTTCTACATCAGCATAGTTGTAATTTTGTAATAAGGCAACAAACCCATCAAAACAAACTAAGCTGAGAAAAGGACACATTCGCACTTTGTAACTTCCGTCAAGTAATCAATAAACATTCAGATAGTTTATCTTTTCCCCGTTTAAAGTTGATTAACTCATTAAGCTCAGGTCACTTTAAAACTTTTCTCCACAGTGCCTGATCACTAAAACAGAAGAAGAGAAATATTTACTCATTTGACCTCACATTAAGACTAATTAAAAAGCTATATAAGAAGTCCTTACAGTATTTGCAGTGGGTCGCTGGTTCAAACCTCTGTTCTATCCATTTCATTCATTGTGTCCTTGGGCACAATGGGGGAATGACTGAGGTGGGTTACAAAAACAGGACATTTACCATTATTTTATTTTTATCTTTTGTTAGTTTTGCCTGCAGTTAACTCATTCTAATTTAAAACACACAGAAATTGCTCAACTGTCAACAATTTAAAAAACCTTTCACTGTCACTGATTCATTAGTGTAACAAATCAGAGGAAACATCACATCATGTTTAAACACCATAGCACCTTAAAGAGGTATTGACTCACCACACAATCACACACTGTAGGTTCTCTTTTAATAATCAACCATTTAATACATTTATAGGTTACTCTATCTTATGTGGGAAAACAGTTTCATAAAAAATATGCTTTAATAATTTTTTTCTTAAAAAAGAAACCTCCTGGACCATCTAACAAGTTTTAGATTATACATGTGAGTATGACACTTCTCAAAGTTTCCAAATACAGTTCATATTTTTGTTTTTTGTGTGAAAGCCGCTGTGCCCATCTCTATTAACCTTTTTTTTCCATACAGGATTTGTCAACGTGACTTTATTCTACTGCAGTACAAGATAATTAAAATAAGTATTTTTAAGAGAAACAAATTTCCCCCAAAAAAATCTTACAATAAAAGTGACTTTTAATGAATAAATTTGCACTCTACAAATGTTCACAGATATATGGATACGCATTTAAATATCAGAAATTATATTATTCCTCCTCGAGCCAAAGGGTCTCTGTTGTATCTCATAACCATGCGTTCAAACACAATAAGTTGTTTTAGTTGGGATTGAAGATGGAAGCCTAGTGTCCCAAGGATGAGAGAAACCTTTGACCTCTGACCTTCTCCCTGCAACAAAAACGCGTGGACAACTTCTCCGACAATCTTAAATTACATTTTATTGAAAAAATGCAGCAGGGATTACAATAAATACTAGTAAAAATAAATCTGAAACCTCAAATTCTGTGCTTTTTGCATTTTTAGATGAAGCATGTCCAGAAAACACAAATAGTACAGGTTGGAAGCACATGAAACACAGTCTGGGATGTTTTACTAATACACAAAATGATCTGTTTGCAAAAACTCCAACTGCACATTACTAAAGTACGAATACATACAAAATTTAACACTATGATTGTGAGAAGTATAATAATAAAACAGCAGAAAACAATGGCATGACAGTCCACAGGTAAATTATAATCACGTGTTAGAAGCTTTTTAAAGAGAGACATGCTGATACTATATTTAAAGTCATGCTTAAGTCAAATAATTATCTGTACAAAATATACACAAAACCAAAATAGGAGTACAAAACTTATATATAAAAAGATAAAAAATAGCAAAATGTCAGGAACATCGTGTCAGGAGTAAAGCATCGAATTGTGTTTACATCCAGGATTTTACACAATGATCCAATAAATTAGACCCCTACCGCCCAGAAGTCATTATTTCCGTCGCCTGTTTGTGTTAGATATGATATGATATCGGCATGACACTGATATAAGAGGTACTTCATCCCACAACAATTACAGTTGTTGAAAAATCACAAATGACTGTAATAAAAAGCTCAAGCCGTCACTGAAACAATATCTCATTATCAGACACATCATTAGGTCCTTCATGTGATTGCTTGTTGTCGGGGGTAAAAAAAATAAATAAAAATGATAGGAGTGCGAGTGCCGCGTCAAGTAAGTGAGAGGCAGCCTCAGAGGGTAAAACGTTTCCCCACAACCGCTTTCAGGACCTGCGCGGCTCGAGTCCATGAGAGAGCTGGGTTAGGGACCTTTGGTTGTCTATCACGCAAAGCTGGCGGACGTAGGTCCAAACATCGGGGTGATGCTTCCCAGCGTGAGGGAAATCTGGGTCTGATTTGATTAAAAGAAGACCAGGATTATTAATTGTAAAAAATAAAAAAAATCAAATAGTGTGAAAGAGGATTTTTTTAAAGGTTTCACTATGGCACTCACTGAATGTTTGACTCCTGCAGTATCTCACTGTCTTGACGGCTTTAGCCATCATCCGCTGCAAGGCAGAAGAAAACTACGGTCAGCAGCAAATATCTCAAATTGCGTGAAAACTAAAGAGGGAGAAACTCACACCAACTGGCAGACAATGATCTACACCTGCAGTGCCTCACCATTTTCTCAAAATTGACCAAATTGTCGATAAATGTTTTGTTGCCCTCATGAGTGAATGTCATGTCTGCGGGAAATAAAAGGAAAACAGGAAAAAAATCGAGAGGTAAAGGCGCCGGATGAGCATTGCAACAACATAGTGATCGAAGTGCAATAGGGCTAACAGTTATCGAATCAATTGGGCCGACCTTTTATCATCAGAGGCATGAAGGGAATGACAGGAGGGTCCAGTTTGGCGACTGTAAGTCGATACGCTCTGTGGTTTCTGGACGGATCCTGCAGAAACATTTAGACTGTTCTTAGATCCGTTTTAATTTGCACCATCAGAGTTACAGGACCTTGCAAAAACATTCATAAACCTAAACCCGTTCTTAGGGTTTAATGTGACAGATTAATACAGTGTCTTATATCTGTTTAGTAAAAGCAACGTTATACATTGATAAAGAATACAAACACACTGTGTGCTTCATAAACTTCATTGGTGAAAAGTTGGTGGAAAATCTTGCACTACGTTTTGTTTATAAAACAATAAGGGCGTACCATCAGGTTTTCAAATTCTCCATAAAACTTCTTGAACTTGCTGGGAAGTTTCTGCAAACGTGAACAAAAGAGGGAGGTTAACCTGTAGCTAAGCTAGAAGATGACCAAAGACAAAGTCACTCACCTCCCAGGTCTGACTGAGCCTGCTCACTGCTGGGTTACTAAGTCCCATGATGATGGCAAAGAAGGCATTTAAATTCTTGTACTCTTTACAGCTTTTCAGAAGATATAAAAGAAAGATTGTAAAAAATATATATATAAGCTAATCTTAAAAGGGAACAAACACGCAAACTCTTGTGAGAAAACAGACGTACTTACTGAGCAGCAACCTTGATAAACTTTTTGAGGAGCTGAACTCTCTTGTTCAGCTGGGAACACAGACTAACCTCTGTTATCACCCAGAACTGAATTTCATTGAATCTCTGCAGGAAGAGATCCAGATTTACTGTGGTTTTCTTGACATGCTGCCTTCCAAAAGTGTGATAGATGAGTTCAAGCTAGAACATATCCAGAATAAGAATAACAACAAAGATGATAACCTTAGTATCTGAAAAAGATCCGGTAAATAAAGATAGTTTGAGTAAACAGTCATACTCTGAGATCTGCATTGCTCTAAACTACCTCATGTACACAATGGAAAAGCTCCCAATCATAGAAAGTCATGTGGTAAGCCACATCTTTGGAGCTCATCAACTCAAAATTGGCCAACGACCCCACAGACGGACCCTCCTGTTCAGGCAGAGGAATCTGGGAGGCACAAAACATCAGATTAAACTTTTAACTTTTCCAATATTGAAACTGTAAAGATACTTGGATGGGATTTTTGATATGAAAAAAAATATTAAAAATGCAATTATTTCCACCAACACACCAACAAATCCAGCTGGTCCCTCTGACAGGCAAAGAGTCGACCATTTATGCTGAGCGTAGAGAAGACGGAGACATCGTTTGGCTTGTAGAGAACTTTCTCTGGCAAAAAGAAAACAAATATGCAAATATTTTAAAGGTAGAGTAAAGGTTTTGTACTATAAACTCAGTTACGTTTGATTTTTAACTTAACTAACATTTAACCATCTAACATCTATAGCTTTAATAAATGATCTTTAGTTGACACCAAGTTATTTTCTTCTGATAAACATAAAAAGATTAACCTACATCTGGTGCCATCTTTCTCATTTTGATAATACATTACCGTTCTTTACTAAAGAGCTTGCAATAAAAAGCACAAATTGACCTTTATTTCCTATATATTTTCCATACATTTCTGCCAGCATAAAAAAGGGTTACATGATGCTATTTTTTCCTTTCAAATAAAGAAAAGCTGAATAATATAAAACAATGTATATTGGATTAGAGCTACAAAAAACCCGAGAGATCACCTTACACAATCTACTGAAGGTTTCATAAAAAGCATAATAAATAAATAAGGATTGACATTTTTTCATCAAATATGATCTTTGCATTTAATTGCAACCATTCCTTGTCGTGGTCAGCTTCTGCTACTGTTGCCCTCACCTCCAGCTGAACTGAGTCCGACCAGAATCAGATCCTTTGCCGACCCCAGCTTGTCGGCCACGGCCTCAAGGACCTCCCTGACAGAGGAAGCGACCGGGACCCGGATCGTGGTGTAGGTGTGGTCACAGCAGTAGACTTTGAACAGGACTAGTTGACCGACAGACAAATAAGAGAATAAAAAGGACATAGGATTCAACACTTTTCTAGAAGTATTGTTCAAACTATAAATAATTTCTATTATACAGTGTGATGACAAAATGAAGACACACCCTTTTCATAATGAAACTCGTAACAGATTTCATGTAAATGTATTAAATTGTGCTCATACTTGTGCAGCCTCTTACTTTCTGCACTGCCATGAACTTTAGCATTTAACATCCTGTGTGAAGTTTCTTGTGTTGTCTGCAGAACATTGCTCAATCTCTCTCTTTAAAGATCAATTTCAAATTAGTCTTGTAACTCTTGAACAATTCATGAACTGCAACTAATACTTTAGTTTCTTTTCTCCAATATGCCAACATTATGGAGAAATAAATACTAACGTGAGAGAATAACCTATGCTTTATGAAACCTTAATGGCCATAAATACATAATTTTGAATCTGGAAAACAACCTGTAATAGTTTGGATTTATATGTTGAAGTTGTCACCTTGTGGGTTATTAATGTAATGACAGTTGCTGTTTTACTTTTGGTTGGCCCACAATCATTTATCTGTTTTTGAGCCAAGCAGCACCTGTAGTTTTGAGTTGCTGTTTTGCCGCCAGTGACTAAGTAAAAGAGTGTGCTGAAGCTACTCCGGGCTGATTATTTGTCTCTTGCAAATATACTACAGAACTGGTTGTGTTTATTGTGTCCTGATAAAACTTCAGTTTTACCATGAGTGCACAGGACGTTTCTGCACTTACTTTCATCGTCTCCCTTAATAGGCTGCCGTCTCTGCAGCTTCTCGTCTACCATATTAAAATGCTGCAGAAGGACTTTGTGCTGCGACAGAAAAGATTTTCGTTAATAAGAGAAATACAAAAAAAAATCTAAATAATAATGTTAATCCAACAGAATTGGCTATATACCTTTCTTTGTGAGGAGCTGGCATCTTCTGCACTAAAAGGTAGAACCAACAGATTTGTTTGATTAATGTAAGCCTTATATTTTTTATTAGAAACAATATTGAGACCTTTCATTAATGCAATTAACAATCCATACTACCAACCTGCTTTTTATAATTCCCTCCAGCTCTGTAAGATGGTCTCTGAGGGCTGGAAGCAGTTTGGCATCCTCTGAAACAGCCATGAGAAAGTCCTGTAAACCACGACAAGCATTGAGTGCAAACAAGGCTTAGTAGAAAATAAATTCACATTAATTTGAATATCTAGTTAAAAAAGATTTCGTTGTTTTTAGGAAGTCTAAATATACTTTTTTGGGAGTTTAAGATAATAATTCAAACTCATCTCATTAACTTTAACATCCTCATTAAACCAGGAACACAAACCTGTTGAATCTTTACATTTAGAGCTTGTTCCACAAATTTTGTTTTATTTTCTTTGCAGAATATATTTTACATCTTTACCTATGGACAATGCAAAGTGAAAGGAAAGAATGTTGAGACAGTTTTGAACAAATGATAAGAGTGTAAAATGCTGTTTAAGTGTGCCATGTATTTTTATAATCTAATGTAAATAAAATCTAATTAATTGTGACAATTTAAAGCAAAAACCCTAATGTATGAATTCTGATATTACAATGTCATCCATTTGGTTTGGGTATCCAATAACCAATTTTTTTCTAATTTACAATTTGACATTTGCAGACATTTATCACCTTTTTGGAGCCACACTGACCTCCAGGAAGACCACGTCCTCGTGCTGCAAGTGTTCTCGATGCACAGCGGCCCATTTCATCAACAGCCTGACCACACGGCGCTTGTTGTTTAGCGTATAGTCCAGCTTCTCCAGCTCAGAACCCTGAGAGGCCTGGGCGTGGTAGCTGCACTGGGGTTAAAGGTCAACACAGCTACAGCAAAACCATTGCATTTCTGATCATTTGAATTGGAAAACAATTTTCATCACGTTCAGAAAAGGTTAAAAAAAAAGGATATTGGTTGCTCAGCACAGCACATAGCTGACTGTTTGGTATGAAGACACAGTGCATGAGCACAAAATCATCTAAGGCTGTGTCTGAGACAGATAACAGAAAAAAGTCCGGTTAATGACACATCAAAGACACCTTCAAAACATGGCCTGGTCTGTCCCTTCTGCAGGGAAGGGAAAACCATATGTATCGCCACACATGATTGTAATTATATCAGCTCTGTGATGTGGAGCTAATTATAGATGAGAACAAATGGGACATCGCAGGCTAGAGCTGAGAGGAGAGATTAGACGGAGGAAATCAGAGAGACCAAACTTGATTAATTACTTGGTCAGCTATGTCTTACTTCTACTTGATATTCTACCTATATATGTAAGTATATATATATATAAGTAGTGCTGTTCCTGCTTTAGCATAATTTTTGCTATTCTACGTACTTCTGATGTGGAAGATTGAACTCAGCCTAAATGTAAATTCAACATTTCCGTCTGCAATACAAGTAGCGTATAAAAGAAGCAACCCTGCCCAACACCCTGATAAATTGATCCTCTGGTAAAACATATCAGCGAGCCGGATCAATCAAGATGCTTACAGTAGATGGGAAGAAAGATGAGCTAAATCTAGAGGCGATTAGACGAAAACGTGTTGGAGGCTGAAAAAGATTTAAGACCGGGATGATCTTACAACTAAACAGCGATCATGTATTAGACATCTATGTGTTAGAATGGCCAAGTTAAAGACCAGATCTAAATCTGATTGGGAAACAATAGCAAGACTTAAATGTATTCCTTCTCAATATTTGAATATATATAAACTATTGTATCAAAAAAAAATTAATGAGCAGCATTTTCAGTCT